>JAQFVV010012748.1:417530-822364 GCA_028023455.1 Epiperipatus broadwayi | reverse complement strand
ATAGTTTTAAAAGAATTTTATTTAGGGAGAATATTGGTTTTTTAATACATTAATTTTTTATAGTACATTGACAAAAAAAGAGTCTATAATGTCACTACTGGGTTGGTAGTCGATGATTTATGAAAATATTAATCCAGGGTATGGAATAAATCCTGTGGTTTATAGATTGTTGTCATAAGCTATTTGGAAATGTATTGGGCTTTGGAATTTGGAATAGATTCCAGGTTTCTTCAAATAAAAATTTGGAGGAAAGGATCATGTCTTTATTTTTGATTTTGTTTAAGAGAGAAATGAATAGACTGTTTGGGTCTGGTGGAGGATTTGTGAATACTAATTTGCATCTCACATTCCAGATAGAGTGGGTGAGAAATACTGACATTCTTATAATTGGGAATTGTTTACTTTGTAGAGATTCTTTTAGCGAGAGGATTCTGTAAATATCAGTTTTACTGTTTTGGAAAATTAAAAATTTGATACTACTAAGTCCGGTACATGAGCGAATTATGTGGTCAAATGTCTCATCATGCCTCTTGCATATTGGGCAGATAGGGTCAATGTTGTTAAGAAATCTCTTGTGGTGGAGGAACCAGTTGGTATGCATGGCTCCCAGATTTACTTTTACTAGGTAGTTTAAAAATTTAGGCTCTAATGCTAAGAACTTGAATATTGAAGTAATTTTATGATTAGTGATGCCAAGCATTGGCAACATTGAGTTGACTTCAGGGTTGATTTTATGGTGGGTTTCCCAGATGGTGATTTTTGTATTATATGGATTTTGTAAATTAGATGTAAATTGATTGAGAAGCTGGAGAACCTGGTCTAGCCAGCATTTTTGAGGAGGAGGTCTGTCCGTCGGTTGAACAGCCTCTGAAATATTGAAGGAATCATGTTTTTGTAAGAGGTTATGAATTAATGTGTGAGATTTTTGAAAGATAATTGAGGGGATGGAGTGAAAGGACATCCCATTAGATTTGCGATGGTATTGCATCCTTGTCATGCTTATAGACGTTGTACTGTTTTTCCAAAAGAGTTTAGCACATAGACTATTGATTTTTTTGGTAAAGGCTTTTGTTGCTGTCATGATGGGGAGGTATTATGCAATCTTGGACATGACTTTCATGTTCAGTAGTGCTACTTTTCCCTGTATGGAGAGATACACCCTGGAAAGGGATTGAATAATCTGGGATGTGGAGTTGATTAAGGAGTGCTGTAGTTTTTTTGACATGGCTATTTGAGACATGGAGATAGGGAAGCCAAGAAAGTCCTGGGACTCAGCCAGAAATCTAGATGATACTTTCTTTCCCGATAGAATTTTCCAAGATGAAGATTTGTTGGAGTTAAATTTGAGTTGTGAATCACGGGCAAATTTATCCAAAATCTTGTAGAGTGTTGGGAGATGTTTTTGAGATGGTAGTATTACGAGGACATCATCCATATATGCAAACAACTTGAAGGATTTTTTGATGCGAGGAATGAATACTCCGGTGAATGAGATTTCTATATCTCTCAATAGGGGGTTGAGATAGTATATAAAAAGGATGGCACTCAATGGAGATCCTTGAGGAATAGACAGGTCGGGGGAGAACCCATCTGTGTAGAATCCATCTAAGGAGATGTGAATTAGCCTATTGTAGAGAAGATTCTCCAGAATCTGTATAATATGAGAAGGAATGTTGAGGTCTTTTAGAAGAGTAAGAAGTGTGTGAATATTAATCGAGTCAAAAGCCTCTGTTATGTCTAGCTGGACTGCAATGGGTTTTGATAAGCGATTAGATCTAATATGATCAAGGAGAATCTTGACTTCACCCATTGCTGTTAGGGCTGAAGATCCTTTTCTTGCATATTGTGACTGAACAATATTGTCTAAAATTTTTTGCTGGATTTTCTCTTTAATTACACCTTCGATAACTTTGATTAAAATTGGTGTCATGGAGATAGGCCTTATGTTATGGATGTTGGTTGGATCTTTGTTCTTCTTGATGAATGGCACTAAGGCAATCGGGTAGAGATTATTTATTTCCCTTCTTTTAGTGGATAGATGATTGATCATGTTCATCATGATTGGGATAGCAAAGTTATCAAGGTGGGAAATTAGAAATCTTGGTATAGCATGCATCCCAGGATGAACACTGTCAGAAAGTGCTGATAGACGGTTTTTAAGATCAGCTGCTGTTATGCCATGGTTTATAGCAGATGGGTGATCCAGCCATTCACTGATAGTCTTTGGAATATTATTTTGAAGTCGGTTTTTGAAGTGAAGACCAATGTGTTCAATCATGTGATGACCAGTGACATAGTTTCCATTGACAATAAGGGAGGTTGTAGTGTTAAGTTTTTTCCTAGCTCCCAATGCCCATCGCAAATATTCCCGAGTCCAGCAGTGTTGGGTAGTAAGAAAGTTTTGTGATCTTTTAATAGAAATATACTCCGCAATAGCCATCTGTTTTTCCTTATACTGATGTTTTAGTGATAGAAGGTGTTTGATATGATCTGGTTCAGTTGAGGATGTCTTTATTTTATTATTGATTTGGTCAAGCTCATTCATAAGCGTAGATGGCCCTTTGTTGTTTCTAGTATAGTGAGCAATCAAGGAATGGATTATCCCAATGAAGGCGAACCATGCCTCTTCTGGGGGCCTTTTTAGTATGTTGATTTTGTGGAAGATGATGTATGCTTCAGATACAATGGCTTCAGTCATGGAAGCTTTAGTTAACATTCTGATTGACTGGTTGAGAAAGGATGAGGAGTAGTTGGTTAGTTGCAGTGTGGTGATAATAGCATGATGGTCAGAGAAGGGAACAGGTTGAAGAGTAGCTTCCAGACAATGATGAAGTTCAGAGGTGTAAAACATCAGATCAATTAATGTATGATACTTTTTGGTGTAGTAAGAATAGGCATTATGAGGAAAGAAGCCCCTGCCATTAATAAAATGTCTGTTGAGCAAGTGAAGATACTTGTTTGTAAAGTGATCATAGGAGACGTTGAAGTCCCCAAAGAGGAGTGCTGGGGAGTTATTGTTGGCTGTTATCATATTTATAGTGTTTATGATCCGAAGGAATATTGCATGGCTATTGGGGGTGTAGACATAAAATGCATTGATTATATTATTGCCATAGGTTAGGTTGGCACAGATAAGGTTCTTATCTTGGTAGGTGATCTTAAACTTGTTAGGGGGTGTTTGTTATTTATTAAGATACCTACGCCTTCAGTAGCTGTAAGGTTGACTGTTAGATATGTATAGCCAAGCTTGTTAAGCTCAGTTAAAATGAGGCTATTGGACTTTTGGTGATATTTGGTTTCGCCCATAAACATAATGTGGGGGGTAAACAAATTAAACCAATGTCTTATGGCATGTACTCGTGTAAGCGAATTAATGCCTCTGACATTAACTCCAGCTATCTGGCAAGAGACCTTAGTCATAAGCTGGGGATTGGTCAGAGTCTACCGCCAGAGGAATTTTGAGTTGAGCACTGTTTTGGTTATTAAATCTCAAAGGCTCGGTCAGGATTTCATCTTTAGAAAACTCATCCTTCGAATAGATTTGAGAGTTAGGCAAAATAGAATTAGCAATTTTCTAATTTTTTTTTGAAGTATGGGACTTAGAGGTTTCCTTGGACTTAATGTTATGGTAATGATTGGATGACTGTGTTAATGAATACTCATCCTCTGAGCTGGATCCATTCAAGCGAGTGGATTTTTTCCTAGTGGAAGTTGTATATCTAGTTAGGTCCATCTCAGTTTCAGTGTCTGATGAGTTGATCGAAGGAGAAGGTGGAATTTTAATGGGAATATGGTGATCTTTATTATTCCTGTGGTTAGCAGTATGATGCGTCTGAGATGTGTCTGCATGGCTGGATGTGTTTTTGGAGCCCTTGGGATGGTTGGATGTAGTGTGATCCTGATTCAATCTGCCATGTTGGTTTTGTAGCAATGAATCATCCCTAGAATTATCTTTAGACCTGTATGACTTAGGGTTGATAAAAGGTGTTTGTGTTCTTGGAGATTTTGATGTTTCTGTGACTTCGGGATTGTAGGTGTGGGCCTTAAGAGAAGATAAGTTCTGTGGACTGTCTGACACTTCAGCGGTTTGAGTATGTTTTGGCAGAGATTTGGCTGCTAAACCATTTGTTGGGGTGGGCTCAGTTTCGATTCTGTATGATTTTCTTTCAGTTGTTTTAGAATGATCTGATTCTATATTATGTGAAAAGGTTTGAGGTGACAGTACAGAGGTTTTTTTATTTTGAAGATTTGTTATATCTGTTGAGTTGTTGGGGCTTTTCTTGCATCTATGTAGTCGGGTTTTTTTTTGTGCCACATGTGTCACAGATCTTGGCTAGACAATCTTTTATTAGGTGGGTTCTTTTACCACAGGAGAAGCACTGTGGTTTTACACCCAGAAAAGATATAATCATGGCAGAGTTTATAAGTCTTATTGTGGTGGGAATATCTGTGTGATTTGTTTCTTTCTTCAAGTGAAGTTCAAATGTGGCTGTGTTAGAGAGGAAGTGGAGACCGGATCTTTCATCCGGTAAGTAGTTGAATTTGTGAATTCTACCAAAATGAAGAAGGATTTCTTGAAGTTGATGCTCCTCAAGTCCCATGACACAGTTTTTGATTTTGCCATAGAGGGTGGAAGCTCGGTTAATATCCACGTAACATAAGAATTTGTTATCTAAGGTTTTAAAAGCACTTTTGAAGTTATTGCGACTAGCCCAGTTTTTAAATTCTAGAGCAATGTATCGATCATTTGGATGGTAAAGAATGCGGTGAATTTCTTCTCCCATATTGTTTTGTTTGATTGTGTTGCATAAGGAATCAATTGGGAATTTGAAAAGCGAGCAATTGGGATCGGTAGTCGCTAGTATTAGACTTTTATCGTTGCTATAGTCAGCAAGTGATTTGAGTAGCTTTAGCGGGATGGTTTGATTGAAACGAATCGTAAGATCTGTATATTGATTATCATTAAAGTTAGATACTGAGAATGTATCTGAAATTGGGGTTAAATGTGTGTCAGAAAAGGTGTCTGTGGATTGCTCCATTAAATCTATTATCATCGACTCAGGTGTTTCATTATTAGTTAAGGAAGCTTCGTGCAGTTGATTACCGAGTGCATGCGGTAAATTATTTGCCATAGTTGTGTTTGGGTTAAGCTGGTGTAAGATGCCTGTTTTAGTAATGTTGGCGTAAGACGGCTTAACATATTGATTTATAATGTGATTTGGATCAGTAGGGGGGATTTTGAATTTACTATGTGCATTATTAGACGTAGAAATCATTACGGTCGATGATTTAACATTATTATTTTTTGTTTGTAGGGTATTAGGGGGCCTTGTATCGAGTGCCTCTATCGGGGAGTTGTGAAGTTCGGGAACATCTTTGTTATCTCCTGGGATTTGATGACAAATATTATTTTGAGGAGTTTTAATAGTTTGTACATAGTTTGTACATTATATTTTGTACATAGTTTGTACATTATATTTTGTTTGTGGTATTGAATGATTAATGTTTTTTTCTGAGTCTGATTGAAGATATATGTCTAGTTCCGGAAAATCATTTTTAGCGCTAAAGAAAATGTCGTCAGCTGGCTTAGCGTTATACGTTAGGCTCCGGTCTTTTGTCACTTCTGAATTGATGTTACTTTCCAATTTATCTAAATTAATGTTATTATTTTGGATTATTTTCCTAATAAATGGGGGTTTAGATGATTGTAAATTAATATTAGAATCTTTTGGTAGATCTAAAGTCAGATTAAAGGAGGAGTCGGCTGAAATCTCCGTCTCGAATTCTGATGATGCAACACTTGCTTCGCTGTCAGAGGTAGGATTTTTATTTCTATTTTTTTTTATTCTGGGGATAAATGATTGAGAAGTAGGCATGCTAGGTATATTATGAGTTATTGAATTTGAGTAGGAATCTCCAAGTTGCTCAGAGGGAAGGACATTAGTATCTTGTATATGTTTTTCATATTTATTAGCGTTGTTAACGTGATCAGGAGCCTCTTTAGCGTTATGTTTAGGGCTTCACATTATTGTACTATGGTTTTGGTCAATATACGTGATATTTGGTTTATTAATTGTGTGTAATTCTTGGTTATAATTGTTATCTTGATTTGGTAAATAATCATTAGGATCATCATTTAGGGGGTCTTGAGAATTTTCAAGTATGCATTCATTAGACTTTTCGTTATTAGTGTTCGTAGTTAGGCTCTGGTTTACGTTGTTTGCGGAAATTTCTACTTCGTACAACATATTCGGAGTATTATTAACGCTTTTAGTAGAATTTTGATTATTCCTTTTAGATTTGGGGGACTTGAGTTGCGATTTATTTTTGTTATGGCTGAGGGATTTGATTTTGGCTGAATTTGGCAAATTTTTAACTTCGCGATTGTCTATAATGGCCAAGTTTTTATTCTGCTCATTTTTTTTTGAACTTTTTGAAATCAAGGACTTTTTCCTTAAATCCATGTAATATAAAACAAAAAAAAAGGGAAGGCTTACCTTAGTTGGCCTGTATGTCTCCTTCTTTCTTTTCAAAACGTCTAACTTTTAAGTTATATATAATATAATAAAATAAAAAATTCATAAAAAGTTAAAAGGATCAGAAGTGAACCACGCTGGAGCCACAGAATCGTGATTGTTATCATTTGAGCTAGATAATTGTGAATTATTTGGATTTTTGATTTAGTGTTAACTTTTTCCAGCTTTTCAGAATTTTTGTATATTTTATCATTACCATTATCCAAACATCTATCAGCCATATTAGAAATATCATTGGAAATTTTCCTTTCTTTGCTTTTAGCAGATTTGGGGTTTCTACCCCCTTTCATGACTTAGGATTTATTAAAAAAGTCACTTACCCACTTTATAGGACACTTTTCTCAACTCCAATTATTCTTGTTCTGATTAAAACTTTACTCTATTCAGGGATGTGGAGTGATTGTTGTATCACTATTAATTGCCACCTAGTGACTTTTACAAATGTCTTTATAAGAAATATACATACGTTTCTTGAAATTAAGTCTCCTAATATAATTTTCAATCTATATGACAGATCCAAGTTTATTATCTCCTCTTTGTGAATTCTCCGGCATTTACATTGTTTACTTTAATATAAATTTAAAGTTGTAATTATAAATTTATTAAACGCACATTGATTACGTAAGTAATATTTACTGAGGCTATAACCTCGACAATATGCGTATAACATGCGATAGTAGGGACCTGTACAGGTGTTTTAACCACAATCTTGCGCTGTAATGAATAAATAGAAGACTTATCTTCCATGTATACTTTTATTTATTATTCAAGATTAAACATCTATTATTCTATTCATTTGATTAACAGTTCTGTTGTTATAAAATGTTATACATCCATCATTCAATAAAAATATTTTTATTTTTATTTGAACAACATAAATTACTTTAACTAATAGCACATTATTTTCTTCAGCTTCTTCTTTCTATTATCAATTATATTAAAGTTCTATATCTTTTTTTGCTTAACTCATGAAAGTTATCTATTTTGATCTTGGTTTGGTTTTTTTATTATTATTAAACTATCACTTAGGTTTTTCTTTAATAAAGCGGTGATAAACTGAAAAAATAATAATAAAAAAAGTAAACTGAAAATGTTTTGCTTATGTGAATGATTGTCCAATGTTTTAATTACTTGTAACGAATTACTTTTATCCTTCTCCATTTTTTCTGTTTATAATAATAATATCTACTGGCAATTTTTTTCTGTACTGGCATTTTAAAATTGTAAATCATTTCTCCAAAATTATGACTTGTGACTTTAATGAAGGAATTGGTTTAGATTTTTCCATGATCTTGTTGCACTTCTTTTAAACACTTTATTCTATTAAGATTAATTAACTTATTATGGTTGTATAAATTAAAATATTTTATAATTTAAGTAAATTTTACCAATATTTTATACAAACATTTAATTTACTTACTGGTTTATTTTTTTTTCCCATCGTCTGCTACTTCTCTCAAAATTACCCCCAACATGACATGAAAACCTTATCCTTAACTCTGATTGGTCAATAACTGGAAAGTTGTTTCTTTTATTTATTAAAAAATAAATTTATTTTGAAAACTACATGAATTATGTTGTAATTCAAATCTAAATTGAAAACTTTGCGTGCGAAAATATATTTGTAAAATAATATATATATATATATTGTACCCTCATTACTTAGAAATATAATGATAGGAAAAAGAGACTAGCTCAGATAAATGATTATGCTCCGCTAAAATACATAGAATCTGACTATAATCAAGAATAAAAATATCCTATGATAATCTCTACTATTTAATTAGATCTAACTGATTAATAAATAATAAATGATTCATGTATCAAAATTAAAATAAATAAAATATATTGAAATCATGAGACAATGAAGTGAAGTACAAGCAGTAAAGAATTACATTGAGCTAATATCCCACAGGATACCACCTCAATGGCATAAGAATACTACCCCCCCTTATTATTTCAATTAATAATAAATTCGTAGCATTCTTATAACTTTAAAATAATAACAATCAACTTAATATAATGTTACTAAATAAATTCTAATCTCGTTATTAAAATAATATAACTATAATAATATCAGGTTCTTTAAAATAACTCGAATCAATTTATAATCTTCTGTAGCCAAATATGATAAGGGATTTTGTATCATTCTCAACTACACCAAACTAATATTAATAATAAATAATAATCTTATTCCTCATTAAATAATTATTAATCTTATCCACTGTTTATATTATGGTATCCAACAATAAAAATAATAACAATAATAATATAATATAATCTTTTATTTCTCATATGTCATCTTAAATAGAATATGTGGTATAATCTGATATAATATGAGAATATGTGGTAAGAAACAATATTAAAATTCTATGCAAGAATTGTGCAATTAATTATGACCATAATAATAATATTAATGCAAAATGAAATTTCTCAAATATATTATATTCTGAAGCATTGTGATTTTTTAAGGACATGTTATATCTGTACTGTGCAAATATTATGTTTGGTTTAGTCTCGGGCAATCATGTATTTGTTGAGAAGAAAGCAACACAACACAAAGTTTTATAAAACAAGTTTAACAAAATTTATTATTCTATGCTTTTAACAAATTATATACAATATTTACAATTATATACGACAGAACCTAACAAATACTAAAACTACTAAAATATAATATTAAAATTATATATAATATATAAAAATTACATATTTCCACTTTACTCAGACTTATTAACTTTTGCACATTTATTTAAAATAATAATAATAATAATAATAATAATAATAATAATAATAATAATAATAATAATAATAATAATAATAATAATAATAATAATAATAATAATAATAATAATAATAATAATAATAATAATAATAATAATAATAATTAAAAAATACACTTATAGTTTAACACGATCCACTACTCTCAGTGCCATCTCATATTGCTGACCCACCTGATCACACACATATTGAAAAGATAAGTAATCACCAATATACGTATTTCATGCTAAACCAGCAATCATCAGTTGGTCTAGATTACTATCCTCACACACACATATAATCAGTGTTCAGCTTTATATTAAGATAGCCAATCTTCATACTTTAATGGACAGGCTTCAAACTATTCTAACTCACAACTCTTCAGTCTTCCATTTCATTGAAAATAATCCCTTATTCAACGTTCCATCTTCAGATTTTCAATAAAAATGGAAGGCTGAAGAGTTGTGAGTTGGAATAGTTTGAAGCCTGTCCATTAAAGTATGAAGATTGGCTATCTTAATATAAATCTGAGCACTGATTGGATCCCTTTTCTCTGATAATTTGTTTCTACAATGATAGGAAAGACCATTCATGCTAGAGTTTATTAATCATATATACTGAAAAAAAAAACAAATAAATGCAGTGATTTGTATCAACAAACCACAAATAACAGTGTAAACATACAAATGTTGGTATTTAATGTGCAAAAAATATAAAGACTTACCTCTAATCCTAGTGATGAGAAAATTCATCCACAAGCTATGTTCATGCCTGATCCTATATTTTATTTCTTTTTAAAAATAAGACTAATAATCTTTCACTTTTTCAATATATAAATAATTCATGTCCATTTTAAACTATGGTAAAGGAAAGAAATAAACAAAAAAATATAGATACATAAAATAAGATCACAACAGCAACTTAAGGGAAATTAAGAGTCTATAAAAAGAAATGTCATAAAGGGATCATATATGTCCTTATTGCTACAGTTTATGTACATTTTGGTGATGTTATCATGTTCTTATACATACATGACAGTGATAAAAACAGCACCCTTCCAAATAGCATGTTTAAGTTGTTACATTTTTAGCTTCATATCCAAGTATTACAGTTAGTAATGCTTTCAGCATAATTAAATAGGTTATGTGTCAAATCAAATTTGTTTTTTTGGTTTCAGACTCCATAAGTGATGAATCTATTACAATGAGGTAACTTCACAATTAGCATAATATCTGTCTGTGCTTCTGCATTTGCAGTTGGTAAATGTCTTTGAGTTTGTTGAATAGCAAGATATTTGCTATTAGGAATATGAGGTTATGTTGACCTAACTCTCCCATTCAGAATTGAATACTCTTGAAGTAGCAAATAAATTTAAAGATATTTCTGTGATTTATAAATTTTAATTTTGTTAGTTTGTTGGGTTTACATCCATATGCTTTTCTTTGAGCTTTAATATATATATATATATATATATATATTTTATATATATATATATTCAATAAGATGAGCTTTTATATATATATATATTCAATAAGATAGTCTCTTTTAAGGTTTTCACTTTGATTGATGGCTGCTGTCTTTACTGTTTGAATGACAAGTTCAATTTTCTAATCACAATATCTATGCATAATTAGCCAACAAGAGTTTTTCATCTGATTTTTGAGAAGATCATTTGTACATATATATATATATTGTAACACAAACCCTTTTACCACCTTTCACTTGGTCGGTCTTATTTCTCAAAGTGCATATTGCAAGAAGCAAACAATGATTGATTTCACTCAATGTTTAATTTTACCGATCCTACAATAATATTTCCTGCTCATCAGGGGATGTAGGGCCATACAGAGTGGAAAGATCTAGAAATTCCTAGGTTTGAGATTCCCCAAACAGTGCCACTAGAGTTCCAGCTTACTACAACCTGACTTACCAGGGCTTGGTTATGCCAAGCATAGCTCAGGAGGCACAAAATTCCTGTAGACCAGTGCACTAATACAATTGATGCAAAATGACACAGGCAAGAGGTATTAAAATTTCTTGCAATTTATTATAATTTATTTTAAAAAGCAGGTTTTTAATAATCATCTTTCAAACATCAAACAAAATATTTCATTGATGGTCACTTGTATCTCTTCGGCCTAATTCCAATAATAGTTCATTGAGAATTAGAGTGTAATTTTTTAAGAGTATACTAAAGTCCTTCTTTTAATAGTTCTTTAACGATCTACATCTTTATTTACTTAGTGTTAGTTAATTCAAAGAGAGGAGTGCAATATGTGAATTCAACAGAGATAACAATGAAGATAACCGATAGCATTTAATTCAGAGTTTCACTTAATTCAAACAAAATATTTCATTTACGGTCCATTGTGTCTCTTTGGTATACTTCCAATAATAATTCTATATGAATTAAAGAATGTAATTTGTTGAGAGTATAATAAAGTTCTTCTTTCAATAGTTCTTTAACAATTTACATCTTTAGTTACTTAGTGTTAGTTAATTTAAAGAGAAGCGTAATGTATGTGAATTCAACAGAGATAATAATGAAGACAACCAATAGCATTTATTTAATTCAGAGTTTTACTTAAATCTGATCTGTAATCTTTCAGGTAGTTGACACATGTAATGTGGCTTAAATTAACTCCTGTATAAAGATATTCTTTACAGACAAAAGCATTTCCATTATTTCAGTTAATTTTAGGTAAGTCAAAGCACAATAAATATATTTCTATTCATGGTTATCCAATTCCAGGTTTGAATCAATAATATAAGCACATTTATCTTAGGTTTATTGGTCATTCATTTCAGGGTTTGAATCGATCGATATAAGTACATTTATATCCATTGGTTATTCAGGTAAAATATAAGTATTTATTTTCATCTGTCCCGATATTAATTCATCTTGCAAATGCATTTATTTGGTATGCTTATATTCTTATCCAGATTTGTCATTTTTTCCCATGTGTAGACTTTTCGTTACTTCATTTGGTAACTGGTATTTCTAATTTCATATATATATAAACTACAACCATTAAATGTCTGTGTTTTTAAATCATATAATAATAATTCAAACAAATATATTTACACAGTATTCAAAATTAAATAATATATTCTTTACCAGAAGTACTTTCAATTGTTTCACTGACAATCTTTATCAACTGTTAATACAAACATACAAAAAATAAAAACTTGCATTACCCATCATTCAATCTATTCAAATTTCCCACAATTCTGTTGTCTTTATATTAGCCAATTGTTTATTCATTAAACCACCTCTATTCCTAGATATCATCATTGCCTCTTTAATTTTACGTTTTTCACTACACCTTTCAATTTGAATAATTTTTATATCTCTATTATTAAATTTAAAACCATAATTACATGTTTTATTATGATCAAATATAATTGATGGAGTATTCATATTTACTGAAGATATATTTTCTTTCTGTACACGTTTATATAATGTCTTATGATCATTATATCGTTTTTGTAATGTACATTTGGATTCCCCTATATATTTTATTCCACAACCACATTCCAACATATATATAACAGAACTTAATTCAAACATAGAAATCTTGGCTTTGGAGTTATTTATCATATCATTTATATTATTTGAAGAGAAAAAAGAAATTCTACACAAACCTCTATAAAGTTTATTAATTAATTTAGTTTGTTGATTAGATATAAAATGAATAGAAATCCATTTAACACTTTTTAATTTACTTAATATTTTCTTATTATTACTTTTATTTTGATTATAAGTTTTTATTTTTTGTATGTTTGTATTAAGAGTTGATAAAGATTGTCAGTGAAACAATTAAAAGTACTTCTGATAAAGAATATATTATTTCATTTTGAATACTGTGTTAAATATATTTGTTTGAATTATTAATATATATATATATATATATATATATATATATATATATATATATATATATATATATATATATATATATATATATATATATATATATTATTATATATATATATATATGACCCTCTGTATGGCACAAGCAAAATATATTGTGACCCTCTGTATGGGCACAAGCAAGTAAGTCATAGTATATCAATAGTGGTAACCGCATTGTATTAAAAAAATGAAATAGCCTTAAGATTTTAAGATTTTGCTGGAAATTGTTTACAGCTTTAGATGTTGATTGCTTATGCATTTTGATTAACCATTTTATAAGCATTTTATTATTATTATTATTATTATTATTATTATTATTATTATTATTATTATTATTATTATTATTATTATTATTATTATTATTATTATTATTATTATTATTATTATTATTATTATTATTATTATTATTATTATTATTATTATTATTATTATTATTATTATTATTATTATAGTTAATGAAGTATTTAATGCAAGAGAGAAGGGTTATTTATTATAGGAATTAGTATATTTTGTTAGAAGGGTGCAAAGTTATTTTATTTTAGTGTCTAATATTTGTTTGAATGGTTTTCTGATCTATTGTTCAGTGTCATCCACCCATGTTCAGATATTGATTAATAAAATAGGTTTAACCCATATCAAATCAGTTGCATTTAATCAAAATAAATGAATATTTAGACTGCAGTATAGATGTGTGAATGTATACCTTTAGTATGTTTTATTTCATTCTCATCTTTTAATAAAACTAAGCAATAGTACATTTACAATAAAAAACATTTAAATTACAGTAATTGTCTTTAATAATTTAACAAATATATTTTTCCAATGATTAATGGATATTTGGATCAGTGAATTATTTTACAAATTAAATAAGTTATTAATCATTTTTGTTTAACAGTTAATTAATATTCATTTATATCAAGTTTGTAAAACACTATTTTTTATTATTATTTTGTCTTAATTTAATTGTGAAGGTTAAAATGATTTTTTTGGAGAAGATTTCTTGCATATTAAATTAGCTTCTGGTACAAAAGGTGGAGTAACATTTTTGAGGCAGTTGACCTTTGATGGAGGGAAGAGATATCTATTTAACAAATAGTCTTTATTAAAAATTGCTCAATATTGTTATAATTGCAACCAGTATATTATTATTCTCTGCAATAACAAGTATATATTTCTTCCAAATGTCAAATTAATAATAATAATAAAAAAAAAGCTTTAAAGTAAACTTCAAGAAAAGTCTTCAATTAGCATGTTGGACTAAAAATATAAGAAGGTATATCAGTTTTCATTTTTTTACCTCATTTAAACGTTTGAATTAATCAACTTTTGCTTATTACTATTTTAAAAATGTATATCTATAATATTAAGCTTGTGTTACTTTATTTATTTATTATTAAGAAGGAATATAGAATACATGAACTTTATAATCATATAACTAATCTACGTATATCTTATTATATTGTTTGGAAATGTGTGCAGAACATTTTTACAGAATTTATTTTAAATTTTCATTATATCTTATATCATACTTCTACAAAAGTTAAATTAAAATTAAAGGATATGTGTATTTTAAAATAACATTCTATACTTAAATTCATTACGGAAAAGGGACTTTATTTATTTATTCAGTATTCCTAAAAATAATATGTGCTTTTATGAAAGAAAATAAAATATGAATTACCCCGAATAATTAAAAGATACTACTTTTTAAATATGTACTTAAATCGGATGGAAGGATGGGAATGCAGTATATTTCTGTTCTCTTCGATATGGATGCATTATAAAATAAATTATTATTAATTGTGGAATTATCAACGTAAAAAGACATATTAATTTGCAATGTTTAAAAATAACTATATGTATGCTAGCTTATAAATATTGGAAAAATAAATGTTATTCAAGAAGTCTATAAAGGATAATTGCTGATTTCAAAACTACTATGGAATGAGTTAAATAATTGATACCAATGTAGCTGAAAATGCCTTTCATATTTCGTCATGATAAAGATTAATTCTTACGTATGATGTAGATCAAATTTCAATTACGATTATTTTTTCTTGTCCTACAGAAATTTATTTTATGTTTCTTATTCTTAATAAACATGAACTCAGTTTGGAATCTATCTCCGTATCGTTTATCGGAAAAGATTTTGCCAGTAATTTTTTTTTCTTTTAAATCAAAGAACAAAATGACTTTCGTTTTCTTTATTTTATTTTTTATATATTATTTGTCATCATCACTGTATATAATAGATAGACAGACATATTTATTATTATGTTTTATGTATAATTTTGTGCTATTATGAACTTCTAGATCGTCTCGGGATTGCATATTCACAAATTGTGGATACGCTGGTACAAATTGATTTTATTCAAATATGTTTTATGTTTCTTTTAAGAAGGTAAAGGAAATAAATATGTTTCTTTTTTCTCTTTTATTATATTGTTAAAGAGAGGTGTATATTATTTTGTATATGTTCTTATCTCAAAGTGAGAGTTCTGGTTTCTAAATCAACGAACATATAATAGAAATAATCGGATAGAGATGGTAAAGAAATATCGATCGTAATATTTATGATTATTAAATTTTAAAAATAGCTTAAAGTTTATTTAGAATTAAAAGTTATATTTTAATGTATTAATTAGTTACCTGTTGCTTGCATAGTATATAACGTAGAATTATTTTTTTTTATATTCTTATTTACGCGCATGTGTGTGTCTATTCTGCGCAACTATTACATTTACTTAATAAAAGTTCAATTTATAGATATTTTTACGTATAAATTTCGGATGTTGTCGTATTCTAAAGAGCTGAAGGGATTTGTAGGTTATCTGTATGTATGTATCTGCCAACGTATATGTAATGTTAGATATGTAGAAAATCTTTGGGAATGGAAATTACGCTGAATGCGTTCTATGTTTGTAGGGTTAAGAGATTTTGTCTATGCAGTATATTTTAATAATTTTCCATGAGTAGAGCCTATTTTATATTGTGTGTGTATTATGAAGTGATAGTTTTGAAGTTAAGTGATGTTTTCTTATGGTCCTGTGAATGAGGAAAAGTCCCACACCAATAGTATATTTCAGAATTAAATGAGTTATTGTTGAAGTATGAAATGATATTTAGAAAGTTTAGTGATGTTTTTCTTATAGTCCTGGTGTTGAGGAAAAGTATTTCAGAATTAGATGAGTTATTGTTGAAGTGTTAAGCAAAGAATTTATTTGCTCCTCATGTGAATTTCCCTTGGAACGTTTTGTTTGTATAATCGTGAAAATATAGCTCTGTGTTATTTAGTATGTGGCCAGATAAATAGTTAAATTAAATTCTTGATCTAATATTAGTGTCTTATTTTGTTGGTTGGTTTACGACATTGTCCGAAATGAAGCAATTGTTTAATATTTCGTCAATAACTTGATAGTGTGTAGAAAAGATTGTTTTCTATTATTGTTGCTTGGGATATGACACACACACGTAATATAAACAATATCGCAGATATAAAAGTATAATATTATTGAAATTAAAACAGGAAATAAACGCTTTAAAATACATTATATTCATTTAACATAAAGTTATAAATCATCAATCATCAGAATGGATAAGGTTTTATTGCTATGCGTGAAAAGTGTATGTAATTAAAAATGATTATCTAATTAGTTAGAGAAAGTTGCTTTGTTGATGGTCAAATATGTTAATTTGATTTTTTTAAAATCCTCTCAAAATGTTTATTGTACCAATAATGTGATATATTATTTAGTTAATGTTATGTTTAGATGAAACGCTTAAGCAAAGCAGGTATTCAAAGTCAGAATATTCAAGTTTTGTTTGTTAATTTTGCTTTCAAAAAAAGGTATGAATAATAAATAATGTAATATAATAGGGATAATTCCAAACTGATGTCCAAAGATTTAGTTGAGAATTAAAATTAGTAAGACAAGTAGTCTTATTGTAAAATAATTATGGTAAATTAAATTTTCAGTGTAATAAATGATTTGTTTATTTATTAAGAAACTGTGTCTTAAGTTATTCTTGTATACATTCATGTACTAATTCCCACATCTCCAAATTCCATACATCTATCATAAAATAACTATATTGTTTTATAGCTATGATATTAAATATGCTGGTATCTGATAATATTGTTTCCTCAATCCAAACATTATAAGAAACATTGCCACTTGATAAACAATATAAGAAGAGTTTCCTAGTTAATATATTGGTTAGATAATGATGTGAGATTAAAATATATCCAATTTCTGTCATTATCTAATTGCTAAATACAGTAAAACATTTAGTCAATTTATCTCACTACCTTTTATTATAAGTTAGAATTATAAATTCTGGGCCGATGTATTTTTTTTAATTCAACTGATGATGATATACCAAGTCATAGAATTGTTTAGTGATATAATTATATCAAGCTGATATATGTTATACTTGGATGATGGAAGAAATTAAGTTGAAAGGATATTTTAATAGTCTGTGCAAATAAACATTGTTATTCTTTATCATGCAGTTAATTAACAAAAGGATTTATATTTTATTTAATGTTTTATAATATTTATTCCTTCATTTATTTATAATTATATATTTTATAAACTTCCTGTAACCTCCCACAGAGCTGAGCTGAATGTAGACATAGGTAAAGAGTCTCAGTAAATAATTTTATATCAGATATGTTGTTATATTATTCTATTCATTAATAGAACTGGCGCCCTGGGCATTTGCTCATATAATGTATATGAGCGGTGTTGTGAGCGTAGGTTATAATATATATATAACATATTGAAGCTAGTAAATATATTTTATCTGTATACGCATCAATAACTCCAGGTATATCGTTATACATTTAACTGTGACACATTGTTTTGTTATTCTTACTTCTCAACTCATATATATATATAACATGTTTTAATTCAGTGTTTATATTTATTTTTTTTTAGAGTTTTCAAATAATAAATAAAATAGTAAAAAAAAATGATTTTCTTACTCTTTCAACTTATTCAAGTATGTGATTCATTATACATGTATAACCATTAAATTTTATTTACGTACTAAATCATATTTAAATGTCTGAATTTATTCATAATATAATATAAATTTACTAAATACATTCATTTTGTATATTTGCTAATTTAATTTGGGTTATAAACACGTTATTATAATTTTTATTGACGATATCATTTTAAAAACAAAATCAATAGTTAACAGAATCGTTTTAAGTAAGCCGCTTTCTTTTTCTCTTGGGATAGATTGTTTAGAACAGAAAATAAGATAACTTTAGTATTAGATCGTATTAACCTTTTAACTGTTTGACTCGTTCTTAATCGAGGCACTTTTTGATACATATTCGTAAATTCGTTTTTAATCGAGTAAATTTGACATCGCTGTAAATTGCTTAGTTTTTGGACTACGTTTACGGTTTTAACGTCATTTTTTAGAATGCAAAAAGTTTTATAATATACTGCCATCTATTGAATTATTTTACAAGTAAAAAATCAATTAATTGATGATTTATGTCAAACAAAAACTAAGCACTGCCTTTTCACATCTTTTCTTGAATCTTATTGGCTGTTGAAATTTTGTAAACAAAAGAAAATGGAAAAGCTCCGCCTTCTCATCATCTTTTCTTGAATATTATTGGCTGTTAAAATTTTTATATGGCTGCCAAAAATTAAAAATTTACGAACGCTTTTGTTTTATTTTGAAAATGATAAACGAATGTTTTAGAGCATTTTAAAAATATTTTTTGATGAAATACAAATAAAATACAAATTATTTTCATATAATATGTCAAAAATAAATATTATTTTACAAAATTAGTTACGATTTTAGCAAGAATTATTTATTTATTGCAAAGTCGGGAAAAAAAAATCATAACGTGAAATTATGATTGCCGTTTCTTTTCATGTCAACCGTAACAAATATTTTTAAAATTAAAAATCAAAATTTATTTTTGAACAAACTTTCGTTTATTTTTATAGTGTGAGAAATTACTAATATACTTTTTAAAAACGAAACTAAAGTGAATATATTTAAAAAAACGGTCAATAACTTTTGAAAAATTGATACATTATTTTGTGCATCGGCTAATTAAAAGCTTTGAGTGATACCACCAGCAGCGAATGAACAATTGGACAGTTAAAGGGTTAATACTATAGACATTTCACTGTATTTCAATTGCATTTTAATTAAATATATCTTCATTTTAATAATATTATTTTCTGAGAAATATCAAAGCTTTCTTGCTGTAATTTATTCTTTACTGTTTCAGGATTGCTTGCTAGTGGCTTTGTTGAATGGCATTTAAATGACAGGAATCTTGCTTTAGTTACCCCTTTGCATGTAGACGTTTCCCCAGCAGAAGTTGGATAAGTTAATCATGGAGCAGGCTAAGAAGGAAAAAGGCTATAATTCCCTACTCACACATCGTGGGAGTTTTAATCTTCAGATACTGTTTATAGTTGTTGTTGATAGATTGCTTCTTGTAGAATGCTTACTGATAGAAACTTGTGTCATACTCTCATTTTATATCTTTCAACTGGATTCAGTAGTTAACTAATAGTATACCTTGCTGAGAATAGCTTTTCGAGTGGTATGTTTTCTTTTTTTCTCGACTTGATTTCCCTTGGAACTACTTTCATGTATTATTTAGCCAAAGGCAACTAGCAAAACAACAACAACAATATGTTTTTAGATTTCTAATGTAGTTCACAAACGACATTTTAAATCCTTAATTTATTAAACTTTTATTTATTAATGTTTCAATTTCATTAACCCTTTAACTGTCCAATTGTTCATTCGCTGCAGGTGGTATCACTCAAAGCTTTTAATTAGCCGATGCACAAAATAATGTATCAATTTTTCAAAAGTTATTGACCGTTTTTTTAAATATATTCACTTTAGTTTCGTTTTTAAAAAGTATATTAGTAATTTCTCACATTATAAAAATAAACTAAAGTTTGTTCAAAAATAAATTTTGATTTTTAATTTTAAAAATATTTGTTACGGTTGACATGAAAAGAAACGGCAATCATAATTTCACGTTATGATTTTTTTTTCCCGACTTTGCAATAAATAAATAATTCTTGCTAAAATCGTAACTATTTTTGTAAAATAATATTTATTTTTGACATATTATATGAAAATAATTTGTATTTTATTTGTATTTCATCAAAAAATATTTTTAAAATGCTCTAAAACATTCGTTTATCATTTTCAAAATAAAACAAAAGCGTTCGTAAATTTTTAATTTTTGGCAGCCATATAAAAATTTTAACAGCCAATAAGATTCAAGAAAAGATGATGAGAAGGCGGAGCTTTTCCATTTTCTTTTGTTTACAAAATTTCAACAGCCAATAAGATTCAAGAAAAGATGTGAAAAGGCAGTGCTTAGTTTTTGTTTGACATAAATCATCAATTAATTGATTTTTTACTTGTAAAATAATTCAATAGATGGCAGTATATTATAAAACTTTTTGCGTTCTAAAAAATGACGTTAAAACCGTAAACGTAGTCCAAAAACTAAGCAATTTACAGCGATGTCAAATTTACTCGATTAAAACGAATATGTATCAAAAAGTGCCTCGATTAAGAACGAGTCAAACAGTTAAAAGGTTAATAAGAAATTTTGTTCTTTATTAAAAAAAAAATTGTTGTTCTTTAAATCTTATACCATTTTCTTTCTTTATAAAATGATTTCAATCACTATAATTTGTTTACCTTTCTTGATGAACTGCCTTCATGAAAACTATGTATTTTTTATTTTATATCCCCAACTTTTATATTATTTTGCATCATTTTGAATGTGAGAATGTAACTTAATATAAATGTACATGAAAATAATGTATATGTTTTAATATATATATATATTGTGCCCTTTCCTATAGGTCAGTAATAATTTATAACAGTCAATTACTAAAAATTTTAAATTTTAGAATATGTTCTTTTAATACATTAAATTGTATTAAGTCAATTATATTTTTAAAGTACAATTTAAAGCTAAAGAAAATACATGGTATATAAAATTATAGCGAATTATTTCAAAAGTAGTTATGTAAAGTTTAAAATATTGTTTCATATGGTTGTAAAAGCTGGCCATATTAAATAACTCAGCTATAAATAATTAAAAGTATATTTAATAAATTCGATTTTAATAGTTTAAAACTGATAATTTAATAAATGTTATGTTTAAATTTATAGTCATATTTAATAGTCAAAATTAATATAGTATATTTTAAAAATAAACTTTATAATGGTGAAAATTATATCTAATTCTATATTTTTAAAATTATTCTTCCAAATTTTTTATAATTATTTTATATAATATAATAAGTGTATCAATTTTATAAATCTGGGCAGAGAAATAGATTAAAAATCGTCTGTCAAAGTTATTAATCATGTGACTTTTAATGTATACTCTCACACACACTGCTTGTTTGAATTAATAACAAAGTTTAAAATATTTTAAAAGTTATATTATAGAATTGGATAGAATTATTGCCTATCATAAAAGTAAATAGTATTAAACATTAAGTTAAATATCGTATAACATGTTTAAATAATGTAATAAAGACGAATACATTCATAATATAAAAATTAAATATTTTATTTAAATAAAAATAGATAAATTGAATATTAAGAAATGGAATAAGTTATTAAAATTGTTTTAAAAGTTATTTTAAATGTTTAAATAGTTTTAATAAAATAATAATTTATTTAAAAGTAATATTTTAAATAATATTTTAAGTTCATTACGTCACAATTTCTAATTTTGAAATTCAATTCTACTATAAACTAAAAATATGTAAATTTGTTCTCAAGCTAAAGTAAGAATTAACCAATAGGAATAGGTATTCTTACAGACTATAAATATCATCGTAACTAAGTTATCGGGGGAGATTAATAATGTATTGAAACCGGAGAAAGTCAATTTTTTTGGGGTACTTTCTTATTGTTTATTTTGCAAAAATTAATTGATAATTTTAAAGTGTTTTTGCAAAAGAAAGTTTAGAAAAAAATTATATATTTAGAAACTTCATGGAGATGATTTTCTAATTTTTTAAAGTACTTACCAGACGTATTTTATCTAAAAGTTTAACCTAAACTACGCAATAAAAAATGGATATACTACGAAATAAAATGGATATAAATTGTAATACTGAAAAAATATTTGAAATATTTATTGATACAGCTTTATTTATACATAACTGGAGAACTTTTTTGGTACATAAAAAAAAAAGCCACAGCACGGACATCATACGGAGTCTAATGAAAAAATTGGAGACACATTATTATTTATAAGCCTATCCAAGATTTATTTTTAAATGGTAATAAGATAGTTATATATTGCATGAATTATTTTATATAGTATGATATTCAAAGGAATAAAATGTTATATCCTTTCTGAAGGTAACATTTTTTAAAAATATTTTTCAAGAATTAAATAAAGAACCCAGGAAAATATGTTACAGAAGCGTTTTGGTATTAAAATATCCGTTCTTCGAATTATTTAAAATGTACTTGGAAAAGATTTGTTCAAAAGTACTTGAAGTTTTTATTTTAAAAGAGATTTATAAAAAATACCAAACGAAAGTTTAAATGTATCAAGAAGGAAACATAGATAAAAAGTGAACACATAGATGAATAAAAAGATGGATCCATGGAAATACAAATAGTACTTAAAAGTTTATCGAATATTTTAAAGTTAAATTAGATGGATTGATGCATCGGATACGCAGAGAATATTGGTAGAGAAGACTAAGAGGCTTCACGGGATTAATTAATATTATGATTTAATAATTATCATCTTAAATACTAAAACCAAGGATTATTTTCTATATATTTTACTAAATGGATTAATAATTATTTTTATTTTAAACTTTAACGCGCTTGGAGAAGAACATTTTTTAAAAACTCTAGAGAAAATAATAAGCATTTTGGACTTATCAGGAACTTTTGTCAAGAAAATATGTAAATATAGTTTTGATTCCTTTTATTTTGTTAACCTAGTTTAAATCTAATTTTTTTATATAAGATTAGGAAAAACATAAAAACATTAATTTATTAATATTAAAATTTTATAATATAACAATCTAATAATTTAGCTAAAAATATTTTAATATAAAGTGTATGGGTGTGAATTTTTTTTTTATATCTGCAATGCTCAAGTGGATAAAGAAAAGCCTACTGAACACGATGACTAGATAAAGGTTATTGGTAATAATAATAACTATTGATAATTTATAATGTATATTTTTTTTTGTTTTCTTTAGATCATCCATAAATTGGAAGAATGAAGTGTAAAAGTTTTTTTTAATTATATGTAACGCATTTTCATACAACATTTAAAAAAAAAAAACATTATGAGATAGGATTGATTTGAAAATATGCATACGACAATTATTTTTTTATTAGTGATATAATCCAACATAACAAATAATTATGTGATTCTTTTAAAATTTTCATGTTTGGATATTCAAATATTGTCTAAGTAGATTGTATATGATTAAACATACAGAGCAATGAAGTAAGCAACTTTTCTTATGGGATAGTAAGATTGTTTAACTATTAATGAATTTTATTTATTGTTTTGTAAATGCAGGTAGTTATTTATCGATGTAAGATGTGGAAAATCTTGAGAAATAATGTTGAGATAGTGGCTTGGAAGTACTTAGTGAACAGGAAACCAAGATGATGTTTTAAGAAATAGGATGTTATAAGGAATGGAAATAATATTTAGTCTTTATGTGGTTATCAGCATAGTTAACAAAGCCCTATGACTGATACACATTTTATTTGGACAGTGTTTATATTTCTTTAAATATTTGATGTTCTAATAAAGCTGAAGAAATAGCTTTAACATCGTCCCTGTACTAGAGGATATTAGGCAGGTAAATGCCATACCTCTTCACACTGTGCCATGATTTTGAGATATGTTAAGAGTAATACTCTAGCTTTCTTCCTTAATCCTATGCATCTGTTTTCGCTATCTTTATTTCATGTAACTGCATCGTTTAGTAAGATATTTTAAAAGAAATGATAAATAATTTAGAACTAAGGTTATGCTATCGTTTTTGTATAAGATTAGTTTATTTGCTTATAAGGAGCAGAATATTATAACTTAAAATTGAAGATCCAAAGTATCCTAAGGAAAGAAAAGAATCATCGAATATATTTTGAATTTTATTTCGGAAATGAAATATAAACTTTTTTAAAATAAAGTATCTAAACAAAGATATTTTCTTTAAAGTGATAATAATTTTAAATGCTTTAGTATTATTTTTTTAAGAGAAAAATAAGTATTGCATGTTTTTAAAATACAATAGTACAAAGTAAATTATGTAAACAATATGCATAGTATATATTTTTTTTGATTAACTGAAATATATTGATGATTACACTTATATCACACTAAAGTAAGGCTTAAAGAAGAATATATTATGATTAGTAAACATTGTGTGATAAATACTAAAATCTAGTACTGAATTTTGGATAATATTTTGTGTAACATCTTTGACTTTGCAAGATGAAATTTTTTTTTTATATTTTGAGAAGTCCATACTCATTATAAAATTTTGTTTTCTATAGAATGTTTTTCTAAGTATGAATTTTTAAAATAAGATAGTTTAATAATATTAAGGATAAAATGCTGTTGCTAATAAAGTAGATAAATATATTTGTAATAAGTTAACCATAATGAGAAACCAAATAGTAACATTTTTTTTTAAAATTTTGTCCTAAATTTAAATAAAGATGTAATTGAAATATAAATTATTTTTTTATAACCCAGTAGATCAAACTGTAAAGTAAAAAGGTTAAGGATATTCACTGTAAACAGTGTAAATAAATTGTTTATTTATTTGTTGTTAGTAATAAACTTTGTTAAATGTTATTTCAAAAATTTTGTGTCCGAGTTATTTATTTCTCCACATCGCTGCATGAAATCACGATATATGCATAATAATCGAAACAAATATATAATTTTGCACACACACAAAAAAAGATAAATAGAGAATTATTTAAGAATTTAAATATTTTATTGGTATTCATTATAATTAAATAATCATAATCTTGCATTATTTTATTGGTCATAAATCAGTTATCACAATATTATCTTAAATTATATGCTATCAGTTGCCACACATATTTTGTTTGTCAGATTATTAAAATGCTACCACGTATTTATTATATCCTTACATGAAAATAAAGATTATATAAAATTATTATTTTATTATGGTAATAAAATTATAGTAAAAAGAAAAGATATACAGAATTAGTTAAACAATGAAGAATATTATTACTTTTATTTATTATTATTAGTTTTAGTGTAGTAGATTATGACATAAAATCCCTTCTCATATTTTACTACCGTATTTTTAAATTAACTTAGAATAAACTTTATGAACCTGAGATTATTTTATTTGAGCTAGATTATTATTAAATAGAAGATTAAGATTTAATTATTAGTTTAATCTTAGTGAGTAGAAATTATTAAAGTCGTAAGAATACTATGAGTTTGTTATTTGAAATAGTAATAAAGGGGGGATAGTGTTCTTATGCCATTGAGGTAATATCCTGTGGGATATTGGCTCAATGTAATCTATCTTGTCAACTGTATTTTCACTTCAAGTCTCATGAAAATATTAAATATTTATTTAATTTATTTTTATAAACTGAACCTTATTCGTATTGTAAATTTGAGCTAGTGAAACAGTTTAATTTTAATGCTGAATATTTTATTTATTAACTATTAACTGAGCTAGAACCTACTTTATTTTATATCATATATTATCTGGAAGTGAATATGCACATGAGCAAGGTCAGAATATATAATATTACAAATCGATGTCTGTATTTCTTCAAAATAATATACGTAACTTTATAAATAAATATTTGAAAATACAGTAATTAAAAGTCTATAAAAATTATATGTATAACTATAACTTTTGTCAACTATCACATTTAAAATGTCAACTTTCCCATAATTCAATGTCAACTTTCCCATAACTCTGTAATCTTAACGTTTGCTGCTTGCCTATTTATTAAATTTTGCTTGTATTTATACATTAACATTGCCTCTTTAATTTTTCTTTTATTATTATTTCTTTCAGTTTCCAATATTTGTACGTTGTTGTAATCAAAATCAAAACCATATATACATGATTTATTATGGTCATAAAATGCAATATTGATATTGCATTTTATGCACCACCTACATTAAATAAATTAATAAACAATTCAAAAGATAAAACTTTATTGACAAATACAAATTGTATCATTTACAAATGGACATGTAGGTGTGGTAGTGGATATATAGGTGAATCGAGGTGCACATTGGAAAAAAGAACAAAAGAGCACGTATTATTATTTAAAAGGGTTCAAAATATGAAACAAAATTTTAAAAATAGTGATAATTTATCAGCTTCTGTTTTTTATGACCATAATAAATCATATATATATATGGTTTTGATTTTGATTATAACAATGTAAAAATATTGGAAACTGAAAGAAATAATAATAAAAGAAAAATTAAAGAGGCAATGTTAATATATAAATACAAGCAAAATTTAATAAATAGGCAAGCAGCAAACGTTAAGATTACAGAATCATGGGAAAGTTGACATTTTAAATGTGATAGTTGACAAAGCTACAAGGTAGTGAAAGTGCTTCTAAGTTATAGTTATACATATAATTTTAATTACTGTATTTTCAAATATTTATTTATAAAGTTATATATATATATATATATATATATATATATATTACCAATCCAATCATCAAAATGAAGTTGTTTTTTACTTTTAATATGACTCTTAAATAGCTTGCTCAAGTTCATACATTGAGGACAATCAATGACGTATTTCTGGAAATAATTAACATATAAAATAAAATACAATTATTCAAATGATTGATTTATCAAATAAAACCTAAGTAAATAATGTTTTAAAGAATAATAATTATACTGATTTTAAGAACTTAAGAATATTGATTAAAAATAAATGAAAAATATAATAATATGTGAGTTAAATCAAAAACGTATTTACATATACTTGACAACTGGATTTGTAATGCTTGGATAGAAAAATTAAATTGAATATGTTTCTACTCCAAATATAAACAGGAATTCGATAAGCCTTTATAACACACAGATTAAAAATGCTTCTATGTAAAAATTAAATTGAATGAATGTGTTTCTACTTCAAAGATACACCTGTAACAAAGATGAATTAAACAAGTGAATAACTCAAATCTACATACATGAATTCGAGAATTAATCTTTTAATATATAAATGAATGACTTGAACCTACATCCATACACTTGGGTTAATAATGAATTAAGTAAATAAATGATTTAAATCTACAAATCTGAATTAGAGTCTAACATAAGAAATGACTTGAATTTACACCCATATACCTGTATCAAGGATGAATTATACAAATGAATAACTCAAATCTACAAATCTGAATTAAAGATTTAATATTTTAGTACAAGGAATGATTTGAATTTAAACCCAGATACTTGGGTCAAAGATGAATGACTTGAATGTATATTCACATATCTGGATCCCAGATGAATGACCAAGATTTGCATCTAGATGCCACAATTGAGGATAAATATTTTGTACAGAACTTATAGTTGGATGTATTGCACCAATCATCAATGACTATGAAAAGAATGATTAAATGTAAATCAAACTTACCTATGACCATATGTGCATATATGAACTGACAATCCAAAGATGAACTGTCAATAACTTTTGTTGTCAAATAAATAAATCTTTTTTATCAAAAACGAATCTATCTATTCAGTCTCATTTCACATCACTCATCATTTATTGCAATCATTCACAAGAATCTCATGCCTCATGAGCTATGTTCAGCATAACCAGATCTGAGTAAGTAAGTAAGATTGTAGTAAGCTGAAACTCTAGTGGTGCCATTTGGGAAACCAAACAAACAAATTTTCTAGAAGTTTCCAGTCTCTTGAGTGTCAAACTAAAAGTTTACAAAAGAAGTAAAGAGTTTTTATTATTATTATTATTATTATTATTATTATTATTATTATTATTATTATTATTATTATTATTATTATTATTATTATTATTATTATTATTATTATTATTATTATTATTATTATTATTATTATTATTATTATTATTATTATTATTATTATTATTATTATTATTATTATTATTATTATTATTATTATTATTATTATTATTATTATTATTATTATTATTATTATTATTATTATTATTATTGTTGTTGTTGTTGTTGTTGTTGTTGTTGTTGTTATTATTATTATTATTATTATGTTTCAAAAGGCCTTTGTTGTCTCAAAAGAATTACAAATTTTGCATTTACATAGTTTGTCTACATATAATATCCTGGATTGTCCATTATCATTTGAACACCATTAGCAAATCAATTACTTATAATAGAAAGGAAAAAATTGTTGCTAAATTGTCCTTGTTGCTAATTTGACATGCATATCCTTCTAAGTTTTTTTTATAATGTTTAATTTCCTCAATTCACTATAACATAGATCTAATCTTAAGTAATGACCAGGTTGCTGCATAAATGTCAGGTCTGGCCAGTCTCTTATCCCTTTTCTGTATTATTTCAAGTTTATTTGAAAAAGTAACTGGATGTCTCCTGGAATTGTTACCAATTAGAAAAGTGCGTCTAGTACACCAGTATGCATGTAGCACAAAGGTTGCTGCCCTGACACTTGGTATTAATCCTTCTCTAAATGCAGAAATCAATTGATGCATTGTTACATTAGACCTCCTGTAAATGCTAGTTATGAGATTTCTTATGTGCCTAAGTCCCTCACAGTGATATAGCAGATGTGATAGGGTTTCCTCAGCTCGATGGCATAACCCACAAAAGAAATCAATTGATGTATACAGTCTTTTATGGCAAAGAAAATATGTGGTAGGTAATGCAGATAGATTAAGTTTTATTAGAAAATTGAAAAACTTTGGTTCTAAGGCCCATCATTTATACCTTTTAATCAATTGCTTATTATTAATTCCCAGTATTGGTTCTAAAGCAATTATGTTATTATCTTCATGCATTAATTCATAAATTTCCCAGTATTTGTATTTATTAATAAATTGCTCTGGGATTTTTGATTCTGTTTTACAAAGATGTATTAATTGTTCAAAATATGATAATTTTTTTGGTGGTGGTTTATCAGTTGGAATGACCTCTATGAGCTGCTTAATTTTTGGAAATTGTTTAATAATATCAATTATATTGTTCCTCATTCTCTGTTTTGCAAAAATACCAATGTCATGTAAGCCCAAACCATTTTTATTCAATTGCTGACATAGTTTTGCCATTGATATTGCCACGACTTTCCTTGACCATAGTAGTTGATTGCAAATGGTCTTAATTTTGGAGATAAAAGCTTTTGAGAAAGCAACCACTGGCATAAAGTAAACTATCTTAGTCATCATCAAACTATTAATCAATTGAATCTTGGAATATACTGACATATAGGTATTGGATAGAGAGTCTGCTATTTTCTGTATTTCATTTTTCAATTTTTTCTGCAAATGACATCTCATTCCAGTAGTCCCTAGATGTAATGGAAATCCAAGGAATGAGCCTGGCTATGCCTGGAAAATGGATGTACATGGCCTTCCTGTGAATATAGTCCATGCTGCTGTTTTTTCTGGATTGAAACTTAGTTTAAATTCCTTTGAGTATTCTTCTAACATCATCTGTAGTTTTGGTATCTGCCTTTTTGATTTCAGGAAAACTGTAATATAATCCATGTATGCAATGCAGGTCAATTTTTGACCTGTTCCTGGGATTTCCATTCCCTCAAATGCCTGTTGTAATCGGACAAGAAGGGGATTTATATATAAAATAAATAAGATGGCACTAAGTGGAGACCCTTGTGAAAGTGATTTAGTTGGTGTGAAAGCTGGTGAATTTCTGCCATTTAGAGTAATGTGAAGCTCACGATTTAAGAGTAAATTTGTTATAACATATATATGTGATTTTGGCATTTCAGTGTCATTCAATAATCTCAACAGTATAGATATATCAACATTGTCAAAAGCCGAAGCAATATCCAGCTGTACAACAATCGGGCCATATCTTTTCTTTTCTCTAACTGATGTCAAAATAGCCTTAAATAACATAGCAGTTTGTGTGGTAGATGAATGTTTTTTAGCAAATTGAGCTGGTGAAATCATCGGTAAAATAAATGGTTCTATTTTATCTTTAATTACTTTCTCTAAAATCTTTATGGGCAATGGACCCATTGATATTGGCCTTATCTCTGATAACAAAGGAATGGGCTTCTTTTTTTTATTAAATGGCACGATCGCGATTGTATTAACTCCCTCCATTGTTATTATTCCCTGCGATAAATAATTTGCCAGCTGACACAGGCATTTGCTAGTCAGTTTGTCAAGGTGTTTTAATATGAACAGTGGAATTCCAGGGCTTCCTGGGTGACAGTTGTTGTCCATTTTATTCATTTTCATTATAAAATCTTCTATAGTATATGGTGATTCAGTCTCTGCCATTCCAAATACTTTTGGCTGGTATTGTATCAATTTTCCTGGTCCCAGCTTATCTTTAAAATAGTTAAGAATTGGTAATATCATATTATTTCCAGTAAATGTTTCATTGTTTATTTTAATTGCTAATGGCACTTTGATTTCAGGTCCCCTCCCTAATGCCCATCTAATATATTGCCGAGTCCATGTGTATTGATGCATTAGGCATATTCTACTTTTTTTATTTTTTAAATAGCTCTTTAGTGTTTCACATGCTTTGTTATAAGCATTTGTTTGTATATGTATACGTTTCTGTGTGTGCTGATTAGGAGTTATGGCCATAATACGTTTACGAATTTGTTCTGCAAGCTTCAACAACCCTGAGGGAGGTGGCTGATTTTTCACTATATGATTAATGTTAAATGACAGGATATTAATGTAAGCTAAATATTGCTGTATTGGGTTAAAGGTCATTGAAAGAATTTTATTCCACATAATATAAGTCTCTGAAAAAAATAAATTCGGGTGTTAAGGTTGGAATCAACATTCTTATTGTTCTAGTTAATTGCATTCTAGAGACTTGTATATTTCTGAGGTCAATTGATATGAACTGAGCTGAGTGATCAGAAATTGCTTCATGCTTATTAGATGATGAAACACTGGAGAGTAAAAACAAAGATCAATTAATGATGAAAATCGGCCATTATGAAATGAAACAGCATCTTCAGGTAAGTAACCCCTTGCACTCATCAATGGAATTGATAATTTATGTATCCACTTATTTATAAACTCATCATATGTTACATTGCAGTCTCCAATCAAAATTGTTGGATTAGCTGTAGATCCCAGTGTTGAATTAATTGTGGCAATTATTGTATTTATTTTATATTTTTGCAATGGCATATAAACAAAGATTACATTTATTTTAATTATTTTGTGAAATAAAGTAACGATTAATAGATTTGCATCAATGTATATGATTTGAAAATTGGTAAACTGGCAAGCAGTAGCTATCAAAAGACCTGTACCAGCTGATGGAGAGGTAGAGTCTCTTGAACATGCAACAAAGCCCTCACTATTTAGAAATTTTGCTGGATCAATTTGTGACCCTGCATAAATTTTGGTTTCAAGCAGTCCCATTATATGAGGTTTTGTTTCCTTGATCCATTGTTTCAACTTAAATATCTTTTCTATTGAATTCAAACCCCGTACATTAAAAGAAGCAATTTTAATTTTCATTTATAAAAATTTACTTTTTACTTTGAATTTATTTAAATTTACTTTATCTTTAATTATCCTTATTTTAGGCTGTCTATCAATTGTAAATCTTGGGCATCTTCAAACTCACTTTCAGTTTCAACATCAGTATATCTGTCCATTTGATACCATTCTCCTGTGTCATCAAACATAAGCTCTCCTAATTTTAGCTTTTTTCCTGTTTTCCTGTTTTTTGGGGGTCTTCCTGGCTTTCTCTTCTGTTCACTATTAACCTGAGTAACTTGCTGCATATTTGGCATTATTGTCTGAGTAATCTCAGTATTCATATTGTTCCTAGTTCTTTGTTTTTTAGATAATTCCAGTTCTTCATCCAAATTCATATTCTCTTCATTATATTGCTTCCCATCAACATTTTTTTTAAATGTGTGTTTGTCTATATTTTTTCTAAAGCTTTAATCACATGCATTTGTATATCATTCCCTTTTTTTTCTTTTACTTTTGTATTATTTATATTAAGGTACACTTTTTCCTCCAACCTTAATGAAGAATCTGGAATCTTCCCAATTTTGCTATCATCATTATTTACATTTGCAGTTTCATTTTCTTGCTTATCTATATTCATATGTGTTTGTATAGAATTTTTTTCCTTTTCACTTCCTTGAGTTCCCACATCCGATGTCAGTATTTGCTTTACATCTCTTTGTTTATAGCTTGTTTTCTTTTCTAGTCTTTCTTCTGATAAATCAAATCCTTTGTTATTTCTGTTCTTTGGACAGTCTATAATCAAATGGCTTCTTTCTCCACAACCAAAACATTGTGGTCTTAGCCCTTTAATGTTTAAGTATAATACTGCTCCATGATCCATAATTTGCCTTGGAATTTCTTCTGGTTTAATATGCTGGTGCAGCTTTATCTTAAAATGATAACTGTTGGTGTATATAAGTGTTGGTGTATCATTGCAGATTAAATATTAAAAATAAATGAAAGTTAAAAATTAAAAACACTCAGCGATGGCTACTAATTAAAAATATAAAACAACAAGTTGAGCGATTGGCTACTAATCACAAATGTAAAAAACAACAGGAATAAAAAGGTTATCTCCAAAGGATTAGCTACTAATGAAAAGGACTTCGACAACAGATATTGCTGGAGGATATCAAAATGACAACATGCCTCATGTATAAATAGACATTTTTTTTATCGGACAGTTAGTTGCATTAGAGTTGCAGTTAGTTGAGTTTGAGTTGCATTTAAGAGAGTTATATCAGTCAGTTTATTATGTATCTGGAATCAAGAATGCAGTATTAAAACCTCGAAAAACATACGACTTTCTCTAGCCTGAAGTCTGATGAAAATAGCCAAGCTACCTGACAAAAGTGATGTCTGCATAATAACCTGAAGCCACTCAATATCTAGTTGTCTTAAAAAAATGCCTCAGAATAATAAGTGTCACATCTCCACAACAAAACTTCAAATTTAACTACTTCATTAGAAGCAGTAAACAGCAAGAAGTATTCACGTTCAAAATCCTATGTAGTAACATTTTTCATATTTCTAAAGCAGCCATCACATTCGTAAAGCCTCAAGAGTCAAGTTTAAGAATTCTATAGCATACATAGATGAATTATTAATATGTGTGTTTAAAATGTTGAGCGTGTTCATGCATTAGCATATATTGATTTCATTGTATTTTAAATCTCAAATATTATTTAATGCTTTTCAAAAGATATTATAGTGTGTAAATTATAAATGTGCATGTGTTATATTAGTTAAATAAGATATTTAAAATTAGGTTAATAAATGTTAATTAAAATAAATTCTTTATTTGAAATTGTATCTTTATTTGTCGGTCAATTCTTTTCACCACTAATTGAAACAATAAATTGTTAGTGATTACAAGTATCTGAGCTAGTCATGGGTGTATCATGGGTGTTGAATTAGTGGCTATTGTTTAAAGTGTGTTATTTATTCCCTGGTTAAGTAACTGGTGCCCGTGTTTATACAAAACAAAAAAGAGCTTTGAACATGGTGTTCAATCCAACAGTTGAGAAGAAGATATGTCCTGGAAAGGTAATGCTAGTTATATATTTTATAGCCATTGTTTGGACATACATACTCTCCGAGTATGTTCTTCTCTACCTAAGGGACTGGTTCATTCATGTAAATATGTATAATTAAATAAGATTATAAATGTATTATAAATTAAGGTTTAAACACAGCTAAACTATTGGCAGAGTAAGTAAGAGAGTCATACAAATCATACGGAGTGAACCCGGTACAATATATATATATATATATATATATTGAGCCGATAATTTTGAGCGGCTCATGTTATATTTTCTGTGTATGTAAATTGCGTATCTACACATATGTATATTCAGTATAAAATAAGACAAATGTTGTGTATATAGAAAGTTGTTTTGGTATTATTTATTAATTTTTTATAGTAGGTTTTTGTCATTATTTATTAGTTTTTTTTTTGAAATTTGAAAAAAAAACAGAAAGAAAAGGCAAAATGGTAGATTAGTTGTTTTCTTAATTGGATTGAGAGTACATCGAATGTGATATTAAAAGAAGATAATAAAATATATTTTTTTGTTTTTGGAAAACAATTTTAATTAAATTTTCTAATCTGAAGGGAGGGGAGGGGGAAAAAATTGTAATTAATTCTATTGTTGTGGCTTATAGCTGGAAGGTATTAAAAACAAAAAAAGAATTAAAGAAAGGTAATCACTGGCCGGGAATGTGATCCAATAAAAGGACAATGGATAAAAAAGACTATAAATAAAGAGAAAAACCTATTGTATTAATCATTAGCTTATTAGTTTTTGTTAAACAAAAAGAAGAGAACTATTATATGAGAAAAATGGAAATAAAAATGATTGAAGTCTAAATGAATAGAATCCGTCCCCAGCCAGGACACTGCTCATTTCTCGAACTGGGAAACCACCCCATGGAACACCATACCATGTAGGAGAAAACAAGCTAGCCAGGGAACAAACTTTGCTGCAGAGAATCAACTCCCAAGGGATAAGGAGAAACTTATATGGATGTACACTGGTCAATCAGGTTAACAGAAACTTTGTTATTGATTGAACTATAGATTGGTGAACTTAAAACATCTATTTAGGATTATATTTAATCAGTCATAAACTATAAGTTGCGACAATAGAAGAGGTTTTTGTTATATAAGTTTATAATGTTTATGTATACATTACCTAATTAATTTATTTAGAATATGTAATTTATTTATATTTGTATTTTTAATTTTTCTTTATGGAGGTTTTTTTTTTTTAACTAAATTTTGACAAAGTTTTCAAGACTATTGGGAGAGGGTAAACATAATAACAATCCCATGGATGAATCCCAGAAATTGTTATTGAAATAGGATCTAGAAATGATTTAGAAAGTAAAAATGAAAAGTTTTAAGGGTTGAGTAACTATTAAAAGAGAAGGTAGGGGTTTATCGTAATAACTGACTCCTAATAGTAAGCCACTTAGTCTCTATCCTGGTCTAGATTTGGATCATTTTGATTTTGGATGCTTATATATATATATATATATATATATATATATATATATATATATATATATATATATATATATATATATATATATATATATATATATATATATATATATATAGTAAAAGCACATGTTCCTTCGAGAATGAAATACATACATTACTCTTCACCTTTGGTTTTTTTTTTTTATTTTATAAAAAGAAAAATAAAGAACGATTATGTTAGTTGTGTTAAGAGTATAGAAAGGAGAAAGGTAGAGAGTGAATTATTAGTGGTTTGTTTTACAAGTAGTCTTGAATAAAAGAAAAGTAAATTATAATAAAGCGTATTATTAATTGAAACTTATAAAAGTGTACTTGTTTGTTCCTTTAGCATTTATATATGATAATAAAACCTATTATCATATCCATATGTATTAAAAATAGAATGGTAAAAGGGGAAGTTTTGCTGGGTCAACATCATACATATACAAATTAACAGCCGCGAGTATAAGATTCTCTTAATTTCGTGGCTCTAGGTTATTCCTAGTGGTGCCCTCATGATAATGATTCCAGCTTTAATTTTAAAAAAATTTTAATTCCCAGCATACAATCTTTAAGATACAAAAGGGTAGTGGCACAATATATATATATGTACCTAACTGAAGCTTCACTTAGTTCAAAAAGGTGCCCAAGGTTAGCTTAGCTTAACTTTTTGTTTGAAATTTCAGATTTTTTTAAAAAAATAATGATGAAAAATGGAAATTAACTTAGTTAATGATTAAAATAGGATAATCTCATATAGTATATATTCTAGTTAGTTTGATAAGGGATGCTAGATAATAATTTGAATTAAAAAAATATTAGAAATAGTTGTGAATTGATAAGTAATATTAAATGTATTTTAAAATAACTATTGTATAATTCATTTTAACGGTTAAATTATAATAATTAGATATTACAAATAGATTGGAATAAATAATAATAAGTTTAAAGTAATCTGTAAGTTTTATTTTAAATAGTGTAACAATATTTATTATGTGTAAGTTAGATTAGCATTTCACTTATGAAGTTATATTGAATTAGATATCCATTAATATTTTTATTATTGTAGTTTTAAAAATAACTTTTAAACAATTAACGTGAGATCACACGTATGTGAGAATATGTATTGGGCATGCAAGAATGATATGTAAACATAAGAATAAAAAATGATTTAATTCTAATATTGATTAAAAAAATAAAAATGAATAAGTAGAATTATTAGAATGAAATATTTAAAGGTTTAATAAAAGAGATAGCTTTAATTTTTATATTTATTGTTATTGTGTTTTATCAAATGTTGTTTAAGAATATTACATGGCATTTGTTAATAATGAATTTTTGACTTTGCAGCTGTGAGTCATGTGGAATGGAAAAATTATATTGATTACATCAGTAGATTAATTCTACAGCTAGTCTGTCAAGAATATTAAGGTTTAATAAAAGTAATTTTTATTGTTTTTCAAATGAATTGACAATTAAAAGTGGGTGTATTAAAAATTATCAAATATAAAACAGAGATCCAGGGGTCATTCAGGGGCTGATCTGATTTTTAATTCTACCTGTGGCTGGATCCTAAAATTTCTTTAATAAAAAGTAATTTTCTTAAAACTTTATATTTTCTAAAAAAATAAAAGTATGTTTGTATAACATTTATTTAAAACCGTCTTGCAGTGATGGAGGGATAAAGAAAAGGTAATCCATTTTCGGACAATTTTTTAATTCCAGTTGAAGCATAAGATTATAATAAACAATGTTTGAAGGAAAGTTAGCGTCTCTTATCTTATCTACATTTTATTTGTTCATTTTTCTTTATTTGAAAAATATTATTAAAGCCTAAATTATTAATTATATATATATATATGTTGCTAAATATGTTCTTGCAATAACCTCTTATAGCTATAGGATATTCATTATATAACCTATTAAATTAAAAGTATACATGAAAATATTTTTTTTAAAGTTAAAAAAGAAACATTATAATGAAGCGATATTTGGTTAAAGTGAACTAATAAAGAATAATTAATTTTTTAAAAAAATATTACTTATACCTTGATGTAGGTGGAAATGATTTGTTTATCTAAATGCAAACAGATAAAATATATACATTTTAAAATGATCTCTCTTATTTTACCCAGTAATAAAAGAAAATTATTCGGAAACAAAACTTCAAAGTAATCTGCAAAGATCAATAATGACTTATATCTGTCAAGTACAAAGTAAATGGTTATATTTGACATTTTTTATAAGTAACTTTATGACATTAATTGTAGCTTATATACTGAGGAACGTCTTGAATTATAAAAAAAAAGTCTACTCTTATGTTTAAAAGTAATCAAAGGAAATTGGTTTAAAATAAAACAGGTCTTGAAATATTATTATATAAAAAAATATTTTAAAAAAAAAAACTGCATTTCAAAAGATGCATTCTCCTAAAAGAGGGTAAAGAAATTCAAATAAAGAGATATATATTGGTATTCTTATTATGATATGCATTTTGAACCCAGGATCCTATAAATAAAAAATGTGCTCAGCTGAAAAATTTTTTATGCCGCTTAATCTTATTATTTAAGTGTTTAAAATTGTTTTAAAAAATGCAAGTATTGTTAAGAAACTATTGAACATTTTTGTTCGAAAATCATTGTTATGTTTATAAGTGTTTTCATTGAAGCTTCGAATTCGGATAGATAAATTAGCTTGAAGAAAATAAACACATATTTTAAATGGAAAAACCATTACGGAGCTGAAATATGAACTTAAGTTAATGTATTATTATTTTTTATTGGTTTAAAAAAAATGAAACCATAAAAATATTTATGCTATATATTTTGTGTAACACTTTTTGCATAAATATCTCAGGTAAATTAGGATTATAATTTTAAAGCTTAATGGGTTTATTAGAATGGGCAAATATTTTGTCATTCTTAAGTCAATTTAGTTTATTTATTAAGCATTACACCAGCTAGTTTCTATTTAATAATTTCATTTATAGAGATTTAAATATCACAGTCTTAGTTTCATATCAATGTGATGTTTTACTCAGTTTTATTTTAAATTTACCAAAGAAGTTTATCAGAGAGTATTCATTCATTTGTTTTATGAATGTTATATTAATAATAATTACAAATATTTTTATATGCATCGAAAAGTAAATATTCTTGCATTTAATTTGCAATTTTTTAAAATTCCACTAGTTATTGTATATATATATATTTAGTATTTAATAATTTACTATATGTGCATTGTGCCTTTCCTAGAATTTTATATGCATTTAATTTTGAAGTATTTCTCATAGTAGTCATTTACAGTTTGCTTTGTTGTTCGAACGTTTTGTATTTTAAAACTTCTTAGGAATAACTTAGTTAATTCAGGTGAAGTATATATCTTGATATTAGTTAGTATTTGTTAGCTTCATAGACTTAGGCTTAGTTAATAATTTTTGAATATGCTTTATAGAGTATATAAAGTCCTCCATCCTTATTGTATTGTATTTCCATGATTTGATAGTGCTTGTCTCCAAAAGAGTGTTATTGTATTGTATTTTTCAGTGATGATAATCACATTTATAAGCATTGGAAATCCCATGAGAGAGGATCACACTTTGCTGGTGTGTCTTTCCTGTTCCCAGATGCACTGTAGATGAGTTCCAGACATCTTAGTTTTTACCTCAAAGTTAGGTATTTTTGAAAGCCACCGTATTCTTTTCCAGCTCTGAGGAGCTTGTATATTTCTTATATTTTAGCCTATCATTCATGATGACTTAATGCTAATTCCACCACAGTAGATGATATTGCATTTGTTTTAGATTAGTGATGACAAGGTGTGTGTGTTTGATGAACTTTGTTTCTTCAGGTAGTTGTAGCTAATTTAAGGCTCGTAGGTATATCAATGTTAGAAGGGTGTTACTATAATAGTTTTATCATGCACAAGCTAACCAACAATAAGTTATATTTATTTTAAAGTATATTAAATTATGCATATGGTATAAATGGCAATTCACACATACTAATTTTAATATTTTATCCAGATTTCACTGCAGGACTTGTAAGTCTGTTATATTGTTAAATTTTAAAACATTGAAGGTAATAATTTTATGTGGACTAAATTTATTTAAAAGAGTACAAGTGATCTATGTTAAATGAATGTCCAATACACTTAATTTAGTTTAATTTTAAGATTAGCTGGTATGTTTTAAATATATCACTAGATATAATATTAGTTATGTCAATGTAACTAGTGATGACATTTTTCAAAAATATGCTGAATATGCTTATTCCAATTTAGCGTTTGTTAAGCTTAGGATTATAAAATTAAGTTAGAGTTTTAAATACAAACCTAGTTTTATGTTATTCTGATTACTAGATGACACCATGATGTTATTAATTATTCTAATTAAAAAAGTAGTAGTGTGCTTGTTAGTTATAGACATTATAATTAACGTTTAAGGTTTTCTTTAAAAAAATCTCTAATTGTTTAAAGAGATTAAAATTGAATAGCCTTTGCCTGCTATTATGTATACTAATGTAAACTAAATAAAACTGTTAAAAGTCAAAATACTTATATTAGGTCCCAATGCGATATTGGCAATGTTTGTATTCTATTTAATTTGTAAGCATTTCTTTTTATTCTTAATAAACCAAATTATTATTATTTTAAAAAGTTTTGTTTGTTTGTTTTGCTTTTATATGAAAATATTATTATCTTGGGTTCCAAGTTCACAAAATCTTAAGTTTCTAAAGTTTATTAAATCTTCAATTCAGAAGTTCACAAGTATATCCTAAGTTAATTAAACATATTTGATATTGGTTTGAAAATTAGAAAGCTATATTAAAGTAAGTGATTCTCATATTGAATCACAATAACAGATAATTGCATTATAGTAGATACTTAGTTAAATGTTTAGTTAAAAGTTTATTTTAAATTATCAGTATATCTTCTCAGACTAAAGTTTATGCAATATCAGATTTATAATATTAGTACTTCAGAAGAATATTTTAGTTACTATTATTTTAAAAGCTGCACATTATCTTATATTCACTGCACATCATATATCATCATCTTAAATCTTATATGTTTAAAGGATTTTAATCCATCTGCATTTGATGTTGTCTGTGAGTATGGAAAGGCATAAAAAGTACCCTTGCTCTTTTCTTTGCTCGAGTAATGTCTTGGATAGTAGGCCATTATTAGTTTAAATTTAAATTGATTCATTAAATTTGTGAATTAATATTTTGTTTTTGTTTAATATTCTAAGATTGAACATAACATAGTTGTGTTATGGTCAGCCAAGATATCACTTCTTTGTTTCATTCACCAAGCAATAATTTTATAGGCAACTTAAACTTTAATTTTGCACAAGAGTTTTAGTTTTAGAATCCCTGAGGTTATTTACTCTTGTTGTTTTATTAAATATAATTTAGTAAGATAATCTTTCTAATCAAGATATTATTATTCTTATTCAGAGAGTGTGTGATCTATTGGTAGGACTAATATGGTAATCATTGATTAGTGATTTAAAATAATTTTTTGTATGGTTTAGTAGTAGATTATTAATATGCTGTAGTAGTTATAGTTTATCAGTATTGAATTTGATCTTTATCTGATCGTACATCTCTGGATCATCATTTCTTTTCTTTAAATTTATTGTAACACCACTGAGCCGAGTCGTTAAGAGTCTCTCATTTCCTCCCATTTCATTTCTTTTCTATCATTTCTCATATTCTCTTCTATATTTCTGCTATCATCTCATCCATTTTAAATCAAGTATTTCATTTCTTTTCTCTCTCTTTCATTATCATTTCTCTCCTTAATTACATTATCTCTTTCTTTCATTTCTTTTCTTTTTCTTCTCTCTCTTTCATTATTATCATCTTTCTCTCCATAATTACATTGCTAGATCTTTTCAACTTTTCTTCTCTCTCTCATTTTATTTCTCTCTTATTTTCATTTCTAAACTTTTCTTTACCTTCCCTCATCCCTCTTCTCTCTTCCTCTCTCGTATCTGTTTGAAGGTGTTTAGCTTTCACGTTATTATAATATTATCTGTTTATGCTTAAATTTGATATATTTAAATATATATATATAATGAGCTTTCCAATAGCTCTAAACAAGCTTTACAGACTATCCTCAACCCCAGACTAGTTTCTGCTTCTGGCTTCCTCAGAAAGGTGCTAGGATATTTAAGCATTAGATTTAAAATACCAGGACAAGCCCAGAACTTTATCAAATATGTAACTATTAAGTAGAAAATCTGAAATTTTCAGACATCCATATGTCTTCAAATCCAGCAATCTAATTTAAATAACCAAGCTATTGGTAAGCTTGATAGATATCATTTGTAATACAAGCTTATTAAATTAGGTCATGTGATATATGACTTGATTTTGTATATATATATATATATATACCCACAAAAATGTCATGTGATGATTACAAATTAAGTAATATTTCAACTGCCCTCTAGGTGCATATTAAGCAACTTTTTACAATAACTAAATAGATCATTTCTTTATTGTATTTAAGATTTTTTTTTATTTAGATTGATCCAAAACAGTAATAGCCAGAAAGAAATTTTAATGGAAATTGCTTTTTACAGAAACTAATATTAATTTATACTGTAGAACAATGGTGCACAACCTTTTTACACTTGTGACCCTCATACTCAGACAATGTTTACACAAACCATTTGTGGACCTCATACTCAGACTCAAGTTTATGTGACTCATTACATAGTCTTACCATTTTATTGTAGCATGTAAGGATAATAATAATAAAAGTCATCTTAATATATACACATATATATCTTTATATTATATTTCAGTACATAAGATTTGAAATAAAATCTTTGAATAAACTGTCTATTATTTATCATGAGTACTTCTTAAAATTTTCATGACTCCCAGTTACTTTTATGCCATCTTGTGAGCTGTTATAACCCATAGTTGTGTAGCAATGCAATAGAGATGATTAACTCATTTGTAAAACTCTGCAATAAATATTTACGTCAGACATATAATGATAAATAATAGTTTAATATTAAATAAATGGAATATCATGGTAATTACAAATTTTGTTTTAATTAATATTTTAACTGCCATATAGCTGCATGCTCAGTAACGTTTGCTTTATAAAACATAACAAAACATCCAAAATGCAATAAGAAGTAATTATTTTCGTACTGTAAAAAAATTAATGAATGTGCAGCTAGAGGAATTAAATATTAACTAAAAACAGAATTTGTTATTACCACATGATATTTCAGTTATTCAATATTAAAATATTATTTATCAATGCTGATATATATATATAATTCAAACAAATTAATTTAACACAGTATTCAAAATTAAATAATATATTTTTTACCATAATACAAATGTACATTGGTATTAATGGTTGATAAAGGGTATTAATGGTCATAAAGATTGTCAGTGAAACAATTGAAAGTACTTCCGGTAAAAAATATATTATTTAATTTTGAATACTGTGTTAAATAAATTTGTTTGAATTATTATTACATGATTTAAAAATACAGACATTTAATGGTTATATATATATAATAAGTGAAATAATGCTTAAAGCTAATTGGAATAATTAGTAACTCTTAGAACCCACCAGTAACCACATAAACATTCACATTAAGGAGAGTAAGCAATATTTCTCACTGCTGTCAAGGCAACCTTCTCACCTTTTAATAGCAAGAATAAAAATCCATTCTTACTAATGGTCCATTTAATATATATGGACACTTAAAGATTGCAACTTGACTACAGAGTATGAAATATTGATACAATGAAGTTTAAATAAACCTCTTTAAACATGAAATAAACATGTCACTGAAATACAGACTAATAAATAGTCAATTATAACATTACAAACTGCAATACTTTTAAATTGCTCCTGCATTATTTAAATAATAAGTGAAATAATGCTTAAAGTCATTTGTATTTTTTTTTCATATGTCATAGCATCTGCCGGGACGCGAACCCACACCCGTCTGCAACCAACTACTTGCTTGCATGGCGGCTGCGATACCTCTCGGCTAACAACGCAAGACAAGTCATTTGTATTTATGGCAAAGTTTAAGTGTTTTGAAACCATTTCTTAAAAATGTTCATAGTTTGATGAACCGATGTGCTAGTTTTGTCTATTATTGGGAATAATCATTCAGTTTATTTCACAATGTGTGTTGTTTTAAATCTATATGAAATTTTAAATGATAATGGATAGGGGAGTAGGAAATGAAACTCAGGATGTGTATATTTTAGAGTATGTCAAGAAGATAGCAAGATTAGCCCATATTTTATCGAAGTAAATATTGTACACATATAGTTAACAATATCCTATATTATTGTATTTTATTTCATGGACAGTACTACTTGTTAGTTTTTACTTACTATCTGTAAGTGCTGAGAAAAGTCATGTTTCATTTTCATTGGTAGTTAACTACATCCTACCTAATAGTCTTCTGCACTGCTTTCCATGTGAACGAGTAAATTTTTTTTTAATATATTATTGTCATTACTGTAGTTATTCCTTCATATCATATACATTGTATCACTATCTTAATTTCATTGATTATTCATTGTAGAGACCGATATTCTGACAGTAGAATAATGAATAAAGTTGAAATGATGATTTTTTTCTTATATCAGATGGCAAGCTACGTTTTGATTTAAGTTGAAGTACTAATGATCTTCAATATTTAATGCTGGCTATTAAAACGATAAAAGATTAATTACTATTCACGATACTTATTTTTTTATATATTTTTGATTGTCTTAAATTAACTCATATTTTGAAGAAATGCGTATTTTACAAGAAATATCGGAATGAAGAATGTGAAGTAAATAATGAATGCTGACTTATTTTATTTAATTTTTAATATTTTTAGCTTGCAAAACATATAATAAAACTTAGAGTGGTACCAAGCAAATTATTTTAGTACATGAATAAATATTGTTTTATTTTATTATATTTTATGAATGTAAATAAATCAATTATTTTATATAGCGCGATGTTTATAAACTGTATTATTTAAACAGCATTAAGTTATTGCACATGCGCATGTGCAACAGCTTAATGCTGTTTAAATATTATATTTTATGAATGTAAAACGAACCCAGAATATATTTTGTCTAATTAAAATATTATATAAAATATTTAATTTTATATTTCAAGAAAATAAAGAAATAATATTATTTTATTTATTTAATTGATAATGAATCTACCATAACTTGCAGAAGTAAATATTGAAATTTGGATTTTTACTTATGATTAATAAGCCAGAGTGAAGGCTTATACATTTGTGATTTTTTTTTGTTTTGGTAATATGTTATCTAATGATTTTTTAAGTATAATTTTGTGTGTAATTTTTTAGATTTTAGTAATTATATTTGTTAGCTTTAGTGATATTTAATTGCACATTTAATGTATCAATTTTATTTTGTTAACTATAATTTTTTTTTATAAAAACCTTTATCAGTGTAATTGATTGATCTACTCACTTCCACAGGATCTAATCCACATAATTTAAAATTGTACATATAACATATTTTGCACATAATAAATGGTATGAATTTCTTTAGTTTATGATTATTATTCAGAATAAAATACTGAAACTGCTTCACAATTACAATATTATTTTTGTCATAATTAATTATTCAAATTGTTGTTACATAAATTAAACATGTTTTCTTATTGTCATACTATTCAGATTATGACATACTTTTACCATGCCATATAAGAAATAAACAATTTGATTACTATTGTTGTTGTTGTTGTTGTTGTTGTTGTTGTTGTTATTATTATTACTATTATTATTATTATTATTATTATTATTATTATTATTATTATTATTATTATTATTATTATTACTACTACTACTACTACTACTACTACTACTACTACTACTACAACTACTACTACTACTACTACTACTACTAGTAACTACTGCCACCACTACTGCCACTACCACCATCATCACTACCACTACTACTACTCCTTTTCTTCCTCCTCCTCTTACTACTACTATTACTACTACTACTACTACTACTACTACTACTACTACTACTACTACTACTACTACTACTACTATTGAGGTGTAGTTGGGTATGATGCAAAATCCCTCATCATGTTTAGCACCAGGATTTTTAATTAATTTTCTAACTTTATCATATAAAATTGAGATTATATTTTTCCATAATAGAAATTATAATTTATTAATATGGTATTTAAATTATTTTATGTAGTTGATAAGAGTACTATAGATTTATATTATTATTTGAATTTAAGGAGGGTAGTGTTCTTATGCCATTGAGATTGTGTCCTTAAGGATATATTCTCAACATTTATCAATTGATGTAACTTTCGTTAAATATTTCATGATTATTATTATATTATTTGTTTATTTATTTAATCAAACCATATATTATTAATTATTAAATTTTGAGCTAGTCTAATGATAAAAATTATGTTAAAAATATTATTAGAACTTTTCTGAATATATTAAGATCAGAGCTGAGCTGGGGAATTATTTATAAATATTACTTGAAGGATTCAATATATTTTAACAGTCTAACCCATGATCCTACTATAAATGTCCCTATTATAAGAATTTAAGTGAGAACAGATTATTAATCTATGCTTTGAGTAAACCTTATCAGGTGACATATCCAGACTAGCCCAGGCTCAAGATCTGGAAGACAATGTCTATTGGGAGAATGAAGCTTAGGTTATGTTAGAAAGAAATGTCATTTATACACTTTTATAATTTTCCTATCTGCCTTAAAAATCTTATTATTACTTTTTCTTTTAGAGATATACTTTGATGGATATCAGTAAGCTTTTATATATAATAACTCAGAAGTTATAAGAATCTCATAATTTAAATAAATACACAAGTTTTATCTTAAAATTGTAATATCTATTAATACACGTATATACTAATATCTCCAGAATATGACTCAGTCATTCTGATAAACATATATAATATCAATATACACATTCACAAAAGAGTGCAACTACATGTCAGAGTTGTATTTATTAAATACTTTTAATCTATTTTCTAGAATTATTTTCTCTAAGTTGGGACAAAGTGCACATTTCATAATTTAGTATTAAACTATTATATGTTCATTCAATGTATAGAGAGAGAGTCATAGTTACCTCATTTGAAGGTGAATATTCACATGTCTAATGTGGATGATCTGTATGTTTACAATATTACAATGGCGATTGTTCTAGCAAGAATTGTTGATCTGGGAGATGATAAAAAATTTCCATAACATTTTCACATACGATAATCCATCCTAGAGGTTAGGTAGATGATTCTAAAATTGAGTGCATGAAAGTTCTTGCTTTTGGCGTTCACAATCACTTCACTTGTTTGAAATAGATGGCCAAATTCTCCATAGATAAAGGTCATTGTAGCAAGCAGTTCACAAAACAGCTATTCACTGGGCCAGTTTAATGAATCCATACAATTCTTTTACCCCAGAATTTCAATGGAGTACATTCTTATTAATTTTTATTAATTAAAAAAAAATCACTTTATTAAAATTTACTTTCCATACTTCTTTCTGTATAATGGTCACCTTTCCCAATCACTCCAAAATAAAAAAATAGTTCTTTTCTTTTATTTGTCTTTCATCTAACTATTTTTTTGTCTATCCATACACTGATGACCATTATCTCAGGAAGGGATTTAGCGTGGTCATGTTTCCATTGTCCCAAAATACTCAGTGGCTGGTTTTTGGAATTCTGATGATGTCATTAATAGAAATAGCCCATGGCACAACTTGCAACCCCTTTGATTACTCTCTCTAGCCTTATATTTTAATTTGCTTTTATTAAGGAACATGTGCTACTAATGACATTATTTCAATAAATATAACTTATGGTAATAAACATCAAAATATATAAAACAAACAAAAATAAATTACAACTCTACACATAACAACTCCTCTTCGTCTTCACATACAAATCTACCTATTAGTAATTAATTCTTCATAACATCACAACACATGTAATAAATATATATGTATATGTTTACACCTTTAAATGGTTAATGTGTTTCACTCACACTCTTTTATAACAGGGTTTGAGTGTATATCTATAAATTTTCTCGTGTCTATTAATTTAATCCATAATAACAATCGCAATAAACACTCTTTATAATCAGTAGTGCCTTTTACTTTTTCAGTACCAATATTTGAACCCAGTTATTGTTACAATACTCTCCTGGTGCAATAGCCTTCAAATACCATCTGTGTATTTGAATGGCTTCTTATCTCCGCTTATCTACCCCTTATCTGTACCAGCCTTTTGCTTTGGTGGCCATGATCTCTTCCCTTGACCATAATTTGGCTTGTCTGGTGGATGCGAGCTTCTGGCTTGTACTGCCATTTCAGTTCGTAACTATCAACACCTTCCCTTCTATATTTCATGTCCCCATCATATTCCACCCCAAGCCTAGCACTTTGCTTATCTTGGATTTCTTTTCCTCATTCCAATGGTACACTATGATTTCTTTTCCTCATTCCAATGGTACACTATGGTCATATACACTCATGTCTAGTGCTTTAAGTAGATCTGATGTCTCTCTTATGGATACCTTTCTCACCCCTTTTTACATTCATAGGTATATTGTACCTTATGATGTGAATGATGTGACTTTCTGACAAATTACATGCATCCACCATTTTCTTGCCACCTGGTAATGAAAGAATTAAGATAAATTTTCTTTCTCCCTTCCTCATATTTCTCTCACATAACTTGGTATTATAAGAGCTTCTGGTGATCTTCCGACCAGAAAGTCTATCATATTTTCTTCTGGTATTTCTTGAAGGTTGTGGGTTGTTGGGACAACAAGTCCCACCATGCCAGATAATTTCTTCTTAGAGTACCACATGCTATCACTAATTTACTTTCATCTGGCATAGGATTCATACCAAACTATCTTCATAGGCTTTGCAGATGTTCCACGGGAACTTCCTCCATTTGGCCTTTAAATAGCCATATCTTCAAGAACTGATTCACATTGGTATAATATCACCATAGCCATACATTTTGACATGTTTCTTGGTCTTTCTGTCTTGCAAGCCTCCGGCTTCTATTTTACACTCCCCTCTTGTTCATCTAAACTTCCCTCTACTTCTTTATTATTTGACATCTTGGTCTATTCCTAACTTTTTTCTTTTTCCCCCATATAATCTCTTTTCCCTTGACTACTTCTGCTTTCCTTCCCTGGTCTCCATTCTATATTCTGAAATCTCATTTTTGATACACTTAGTTCTTTCTCCTCCACCATCTTCTGCTGGTCCACTTTTTGCTTTTCTTTACTTCATTTTCTTGGTACCTATTTATTCTGCTAGTATATATCTATTACTATTCCAACAAATGTGCCAGGTTCATCTCCCTGGCTCCCAGTGGTACACTGACTGACCCATCTGATGAATCTTCCCCCATTCATTTTGACCTTTATGGAAACATATTGTTTTGTAATATCCCAAATATTGGTAAAATCCTTAAACACCTATTTTATGAATTATGTGACTTTATATATCTCACTGAACAAACACCATCGATCATAAATATTATTTTCTATTAATATTTGAAAACTTTTCTGAGAATATATCTATATATTGCAAAATATGCCATCATTTAAATATATTTTTTAACTTTTTTTTTTTAAAAAAATTGTTTTCCAACTTTCATTGGGAAGCCCTTTTTAAATCTCATTCTCCAACCTTCGCCACCCCAGCCATTGGGAAGCCATTGTAACAGTCTATCCATGATCCTATTCTAAGAATTTAAGTGAGAACAGATTATTAACCCATGCTTCAGGTAGTTATATTTATGAGCATTGGAGATGTCCAACCTCAAGTGCCAATCTTACTAATTAATAAGAATTATACCTCTCGAAAACAAAAGAAAAGATTCTAATGGGCCTTATCAAGTGCCTTATCCAGACTTGCTTAGACTCAAGGTCTGGGAGACAGGGTCTATTGTGAAAACAGAGTTTAGGTTACCTTAGAAAAAAACATCATTTACACACTTTTATAATTTTCCTATCTACCCTAAGAATCTTCTTCTTCTTCTTCCTCTTCTTCTTCTTCTTCTTCTTCTTCTTCTTCTTCTTCTTCTTCTTCTTCTTCTTCTTCTTCTTCTTCTTCTTCTTCTTCTTCTTCTTCTTCTTCTTCTTCTTCTTCTTCTTCTTCTTCTTCTTCTTCTTCTTCTTCTTCTTCTTCTTCTTCTTCTTCTTCTTCTTCTTCTTCTTCTTCTTCTTCTTCTTCTTCTTCTTCTTCTTCTTCTTCTTCTTCTTCTTCTTCTTCTTCTTCTTCTTCTTCTTCTTCTTCTTCTTCTTCTTCTTCTTCTTCTTCTTCTTCTTCTTCTTCTTCTTCTTCTTCTTCTTCTTCTTCTTCTTCTTCTTCTTCTTCTTCTTCTTCTTCTTCTTCTTCTTCTTCTTCTTCTTCTTCTTCTTCTTCTTCTTCTTCTTCTTCTTCTTCTTCTTCTTCTTCTTCTTCTTCTTCTTCTTCTTCTTCTTCTTCTTCTTCTTCTTCTTCTTCTTCTTCTTCTTCTTCTTCTTCTTCTTCTTCTTCTTCTTCTTCTTCTTCTTCTTCTTCTTCTTCTTCTTCTTCTTCTTCTTCTTCTTCTTCTTCCTTTTTATTATTATTATTATTATTATTATTATTATTATTATTATTTTCGAGATATACAGTCATAAGCTTTTATAAATAATAACCCAGAAGTTATAAGAATCTTTTAATTCAAGTAAGTACACAAGTTATAGCTTAAAATTCTTATATTTATTAATACCCATATAGACTTATATCTCCAGCATATGACTCAGTCATTCTGATAAACATATATAATATCAATATACACATTCACGAAAAAGTGCAACTATGCGTCAGAGTTTTATTTATTAAATAATTTTATCTATTTTTTATAATTCAATTCTTTAATTTGGGACAAAGTGCACATTTCTTAATTTAGTATTAAACTATTATATGTTCATTCAATGTATAGAAAGTCATAGTTACTTCCTTTAAGGGAAAATGTTCACGTGTTTAAGGCAGATGATCTGTAAGTTTACAATATTACAGTGGCAATTATTCTAGTGAGAATTGTTGGTCTGGAAGATGGTAAAAGATTCCATAACATTTTCACATATGGTAATCTATCCTAGAGGTTAGGTAGTTGATTTTAAAATTGAATGCATAAAAGTTCTTGCTGTTTGGAGTTCCGCAATCATTTCACTTGCTTCAAATAGATGGCCAAAATCTCCATAGATAAAGGTCATCATAGCAGGCAGGTCACAAAACAGTTATACATTGGGATGGTTTAATGATTCTTTTACCCTATCATTTCAATGGAGTCCATTCTTATTAATTTTTATTAATTAATAAAATCACTTTATTAAAATTTACTTTCCGTGTTTTTTTCTCTATTATGGTCACCTTTCCGAATCACTCCAAAATAAAAAAAATATATAGTTATTTTCTTTTATCTCTCTTTCACATGACTTTTTTGTCTATCCATATGCTAATGATCATTATCTCAGGCATGCTTTTAGCATGATCAGATTTCCATTGTCCCAAAATACTTAGTAGCCAGTTCTGCGAATTATGATGATGTCATTAACAGAAATTGCCCATGGCACAAATTGCAATCCCTTTTATTACTGATGATGTCATTAACAGAAATTGCCCATGGCACAAATTGCAATCCCTTTTATTACTCTCTCCAGCCTTATATTTTAATTTGCTTTCATTAAGAAACACATGCTACTAATGACATTATTTCAATAACTATATCTTACAGTAATAAACAACAAAATATATAAAACAAAAAAAAAATACAACTCAGCACATAACTGCTCCTCTTCATCTTCATATAGAAATCTATCTGTTAGTAATTAATTCTATGCAACATCACAACATGTGTAATAAATATATATGTATACATTCACACCTTTAAATGGTTAATGCATTTCACTCACACTCTTTTGTAACAGGGTTCAAATGTGTACTTTGTACAATCATCTTTAGTGTAGCCTTATGGTATAGTTATTTTTTAAAGAAAAATTATGTTCATTTATAATATGTTATAGTAGTTCTATAGATAGTAGAGGTTCAAACATGTTAAATAGAAGATTGTGAAGAGAATTTAAATCTTTTAAATTTATTTACATGTAAGTTATGTAATAAAAAGAAATATATAATTTAAAAAATAAAATAAATTTATCTCCATTATATTTAATTGACACAATAATAAAACAATAGTTGAATGTCAGTAATAAATATTATATATTATAAATTTAATGTGTTTAAAATAATTATGTGTTTAAGTTATTTTTTTATTTTTTAAATAATAAATAATTTAACATTAGTCTAGAGTGTTCAGAAAGTGTCACATGGTTTAAATGGGTGTGGGAATTGTATGTAAGCTTTAACTGTTAAAGACAAAAAACCTTGATTTTTACTTTGTTAGAAAAATAAGAAATATTTCAATGTTTCAAAACTATGTCTAAAGATAATATTTTTAAAAGAAGTAATTAAAATTATTATGTTGTTAAATATAATATTTTGCTTTAGAAATTAATATTTTAGAATAATTAAAATATTTAAATTGTTTTAATAAAGATATTTAATAATTAGGTGAAAATATTTATTATTTAAATTATTAAATAGTTCTGGTATAATATTTAATACATGAAGTGTCATAGTATTAAAACATTTTTAAAGATAAAATTAAATTACTTTATGTAAATTAGTATGTATTTTAAAAGCAGAATTATCCAATCAGAGTGTTAGATTAAACAATATAAAAAGAGTTACTTGATCATTCTAGATAGTTAGTCTTAGAAGCAGTGTAATTGTGAAATTGATTATTAATATTTTTGTCTAATTGTTTAAAAGGATTAAATTTTTTAATCATTATTATTTTCTTTTTAAAAGTTTTTTAAAAAAAAAATAATCTAGAATAACTATTTTAAATAATGCTTGAATAGAAGCCCATTTTTTTCCCTATCAGAAAGTTTTACTTCAAAGTTAATGAAGAACTATAATGACTTTTAAGGAAACCGATAATCACCACCCAAATGTTTGTGCAATGTTTATCAAATGCCAAAAAGAATTTAGCTATAGGTCTGGAGAAGTTTTAGAGATATGTAAGGACTTTGAATTTAATATATTTAATATATTAAGAATGAATAAACATTTATATTTAGTAACTTTATATCATACTAATAAATATAATTTTTCAAGAAAGTTTAAGCTTAGAATCATGAAAAGAATATTTGTTAATAGTTATTTTTATAGTTTTATAAATTTCAAGAGATGGAAAAAGAAAGTTACTATCTTGCACCTAAATTAAAATTTAGATGAAAGGATATTTTGGATGTGCAAATATAAATGTTTTCATTATATGGATACAAATGGAATGCTTTATTTTTAGTTTATCTCGAAAGAACTGTTAAAACAAATTTTATATTTATGAGACATATGTTTTAAAAAAAAAAGAAAAGTTGAAAGAAAATGATTTTTGAATTTATATGCTTTCAAAATAAGTTTTATTTATTATAAAACCAATGAATAAACTACATGATTTAAAATGACTTTGTTTATCTTAAAATAAAGTAGATTACTATGTGTTCCTTTATGAAGATTAACATTATATTATATTCTTAGTTACTGGAAGGAAAATCTGCCATTTTACATAAAGATGAATGATTGAAACATACACATTTTAGAAAAGTGGTGTCTTGAATATACATTTTTTAAAAAAAATATCGAACTTTAGTGAATGCAAATCTGGATGTCTGCTAAAAGGAAATTATCAAATGAACAAATCATACATTATAAAATATTTTTACAAATTGCTTATAGATGAATATTAATATTATGTATTTTTCTATAAAATTGGAATTAATATGATATTAATATATCATATTATTATTACTATTTGCGGGATATTCCGTGCAGTGAAAAAGCTAAATGCTGACCATTCTGTAAAATATCAAGTACCTTCCTCAGAGCATCCTCTTTCTGAAATCATAAGAATGCATGTGAGATTTTTAAATCTCACGGCATTCTTATGATTTGAGAAAGAGGATGCTCTGACGAAGGTAGTTGATATTGTACTGAAATATCAGCATTTAGCTTTTTCACTACAGCATTCTTTTAATTTGAGAAAGTAGATGGTCTGAGGAAGGTACTTGATATTGTACTGAAACGACAGCATTTAGCCTTTTCACTACACATAATATCCCGCAAATAGTAATAATAATACATCTTTTATCCGTGAAAATATTAGAATTAATATATATAAACTTTTTTTTTTTTTTTTTTTTTTTTTTTAATAAAAAAAAAAAATAATTTATTTAAAAAATTTAAACAAACAATAAAAAAAAAAAAAATATGTGGGATAAAATGGTTTTATTTTTATTTTATAATAATTGAAAAAAAAAAAAAAAGGGAAAAATGAACTCAAAAAAAATAAAATTTATATAAAATATTTTTAATTTTAATATATATATATTTATTTTATATTTTTATATATATATATATATTTATTTATAAAGGCTGTGCTATTTAATATTAAAATGGACTCATAAATGCTTTTTATCTGGAAATATTGATTACCTGGATAGATCTTCAAATAGTGGACTGAATAAAATATATATCTTTCAAGAATAAGCAATATTTTAACCGGATTTTTTAGGATATTGATAGTGCTATTTACGTGCACTGAACATTGATGGAGGGAGTGCGGAAAGCATGATCCTAAGAAAAATGGAAACAATAAAGACTGTTGTAACATTAAAAAGTTATTATTATTATTATTATTATTATTATTATTATTATTATTATTATTATTATTATTTTTTTTTTTTTTTTATTATTTACCCCCCCCCCCCCCCCCCCCCCCCCCCCCCCCCCCCCCCACCAATACTCCCTCTACTATACTATTGTTGGATATCTTTTAAAATACATCAGTATGAAAATATTGATCTCTAAATTATATAATGCTATCGTAGATGAATAAAAGTATGATACCAATGAATGTTTATATCAAAATCATACGTTTGCAGTGCCTTGAAGTAAATAGTAAATCTTTTTTTTTTTTTTAGAAAAGTAGGTTTGAAAATTATTTTTGTAGTGTGAATTGTATTTCTTTGCGATGTTAACAGAATTATTCAGTATGTAATAGATATACGATAGGTGGTGGGAGAGTAAGTGTTAAATGAAATCCGAGGTATTAGGGATATTATTTTTAAAGGATATTATAGGTAAGCTGTATTGTCACAATTTGAAATTTTTTTTCCTCATGTGCCATAGCATCAACCAGGAAGCAAACCCGCTAACCTGGGACAACTGCTTGTAGAGCAGCCGTCGCTGACCTCTCAACCACTAATGCTTGTCACAATTTGAATTTTTAAATATACAGGTAACAAAGGACTGTACAGTAGTTTTTTCATGGACAATTGCTTTCCTCTTTACAGTCAGCAAGAACTGAGATAAAAGCCATGACATGAATTTCAAGTGTCTAAAAAGTCAGATCTTTTTTAGCACTGTATCCATAGTGATGCTTTTTATTAATTTCAGTTATTATTATTATTATTATTATTATTATTATTATTATTATTATTATTATTATTATTATTATTATTATTATTATTATTATTATTATTATTATTATATCCCTCACTATAATTGCTGTCTATCACTACTGGCATCACAACATAAAACGATCGTTTTTTTTTAGAAAAAAATAGTTGTAGAGTAATAGCTAAACTGTTGGAAGTTGATAATTTTGTGAAGCAAAATGAGATAAAAAAACTTTTACCACAAATGATTTTGAATTATTACTGTTTGTTATAATAGAAAAATTGGAGAGGAATGATTTGATATTCCCATAAATATTGTAAATGCTGGAGATTATTAAACTCAAATATAAATGCATATTTTAGTTGGATTGAGAGAGTGATGAACATTTGATTTTGGATGCTATGATGATTGTAAACCTGAAAAAAAATTAAATATGAAATATATGAATCAATATAATTTATTATTATACTTTAAAATCTGCAATAAGAAATATGAACTTATAAAAGTGAGAAAACCTTCGAAATTGTACTTTTAATATTTTTTATAAGTGACTAATTTAAAAATGGAAGCAAAACTATATTTTTCTTTGTTTAAAATTTCGGTATTGAAATATTAGAGCATATCATAACATTAAAATAAATCCTTTACTGAAATGCAAACAAGGTTTTTAATACTTGTAGATATTATATCTTATGGTAAGTTTAAATAGGTGTGTTTTAATTTTAAATGTATACTCACAAGTATTCTATAATTATAAATATATTTTTTGAAATACTATGAAACATAACATTGGGTATAATAAATCGTAATATTTACCGTTATCTTATCATCATGGAGTCAATAGTACGTTATTGTCTTTTAAAAATAGTATATCACTGTTGTAATACTGTATGATTTTATTTTCCATCGTAAGTAGTCGCAGTGAAAGTTATCTTATGTTTATTTACCTCTTATATTAAGTATGTAAATATTTATTTTTTTAAAAAAATATTTTTTGTGATACTGTAGTTTGTAAATATTTTTCAAATGTTATAATTTTACTGTATTATAATTATATTGTTTGTTACTAAGTTATAATAAAATTCTTCATATTATAAAATTACATTGTTTTTTTTTGGGGGGGGTTTATTTGTCTGATTGTTTTTCTCTGTTTCTTCATTCCCACATACACGATCTATAAAGATTAATGGTTTGAAATATTACGTGTTTGCCCATGAATTTGCAAATATTATTTAGATTATTATTATTACATATGACTGATTATAAAAACTATATATTTTTTTATTATTATAGAAGACATAATCATTGATGATTATTTTTAAATGATCCAATACCTATTTCAGATATTTAATATTGCAATTATATTAAAATCTATATTCTAAGAATGTCACATAGAATAAATAAAATAGTGTATAATATTTTCTCAGAATCTTATGATTTTATTTGTTTTATTGCTGAACATTAATATGAATATAGATGTGTAATGTTAATAGTCATTAAAATATTCTAGTTATTTGCCATTATTTTTGTGAGAGTAGTTACACATTGTAAATAATATTTAATTTATAAAGCGCAAACAGTATATGAAATTAAACTGAAAGACTGCAAACCTAAGCGCTTATTAGCCAATCAGGTGTTATTAATAGCGATCAAATCGTAAATACAAGACAGAGAATTTAACAAGAAGAGGGCGTTCACTCTACTCTTTACTAAGTACTTCAGACTGGCTTGGATATATAGAAAGACAAGTAAAGAGGAGGGTGGACGCCCTGTTCTTGTTAAATTCTCTGCCTTGTATTTACGATTTGATCGCTATTAATAACACCTGATTGGCTAATAAGCGCGAGAGGTTTGCAGTCTCTCATTTAATTACACATTGCGTAAAATCCCTTATTATATTTAACCACAGAGTCATAATTTGTATTATTATTAGTGTTAGAAATGAATTTGAAATTTTAAAATAATTACACGGTTGTATAAAATGATGACGCATAAGAATTATCAGTTAATTTTAGATATTAAATATTATTTTATAAAGAATAACAATTAATTTATTGTATTGCCATAATATGTTTTAATAAATTGTAAGTTAGGATTATTCGATGTATATTTTTAAGACATGGGGTTATTACGAGATAGATTTGTTATATCAAACAAGCAGGAGTAATATTCTTATGCCATTAGGAATGGATCATTAGGGGTATATCATCAATGTTTAAGCAATTGTACTTTGCTGACTGTCTCATGTAAAGAGTTTTCAAAATTGTATGTATATTTTAATGGAACCATATTTTAATTATAATAATGAGCTAGGGGCGCTAGTTGTAACTGACACTATTAATAAAATGTATGAGCTCAGTGTGTATTTATTGTGAATATAAATATTATTATATTTTAATTTGGCTAGTTTATTATATTTAATTACTATGACGTATTGACTTTATTTACTAGGATAACAACACTATATTGTAATTAAGTTGCATAAATGCTAACTATTAAAATAATACATCATAAAGACTAGCTCAAAATCTAATAGCTAATAAAATAATATTTTCACTTGGTTGGAGTGCTTTTGGTAGAAATAACTTGATACTAAAAGGAAATATACCTATGTGTTTGAAAAGGAAGGTTTTTAATAAATGTGTTTTGCCAGTTCTTACTTATGGATCTGAGACTTGGACACTTAATAGAAGAGCAATAAAGAGATTTCAGACCACTCAAAGAAGTATGGAGAGATGCATGTTGGGAGTAACAAGAATGGATCAAAAACGCAATGTATAGGTAAGAGAACAAACAGCTGTTACTGACCTCATTGAAAAAATTAAAAGACTGAAGTGGAGTTGGGATGGTCATATTGTTAGAAGAGATGATAATAGATGGACAATTGAAATTTTAAACTGGATTTCAAGAGATTGTAAAAGACCCAGAAAGAGACCACATGTGAGATGGATGGATGAAATAAGAAAGTGTACAGGGGTGATGTGGTGAAGAGAAGCTAAAGATAGGAACAGATGGATTGAACTTGGAGAGACCTTCATCCTGCAGTGAATTGATAATGGTTGATGATGATGATGAATTCAAGACCATCTTAAAATAATAAAAATATCAGATCACCTAGTTTTGAAATAACTAAGTAGGGGTCTAAACGTTTCTATTTAATCCATTCATCTACCAAGAAATGTAATTTATAGCTAACTCATTATTGTAAGCAAAATTAGGTTATGATACTATAAATAAATATAAGTTTCTAACATGAGTCGTTCAATAAGGTACACTAAGTAAAACACTGTGAATGTATCCCAAAAGATACACCCTCAATGGCATAAGAGCATTACTCCCACCAAATCCATATAATACAAACTATTATGTAATACTCTCATATCTTAAAAACAAACCTATAAAAGTCCTAAAACATAATTTATAAATTATTTACTAAAATAATAACAAACTATTTAATATTCCTTTACTAAAATATTAATTAATAACAATCTCCCAGAATAACTCTAACAATAATTGCTATCAAAGAAATCGTAATACCAATAATACTCATGGTAATAGGAATAATAATGATAATCATCTCAGATTCATCTCTTAACAAATTAATAAATCTAATTAATGTCTTAATACTAGGCAGTTATATATGATACGGGATTTTATATGATATTTAACTATTCCTAGAAAATAATAACGATAAGCAACTAAATATCCTCATGACTCTCAATATAATAAACAAATGATTAAAATACAGGAATAATATAATAAAATATAATAAATTTTAAATAAATGTATGGTATAATTTTTCCATATTTAATGTGGCATTCTTAAACAAAAATATAGTATTCTAATATTATTCTGGAAATATCAAACATTTCTCATAGGTATTGTATCATCTGAAAATAATTTATAATGAATAGATCCTTTAAGATGATAATAAAATATATTTGGTTACTAAATCAGATATGATTAATTAATGTTTAAGAAAAATCCTTATAATTCATGTGCTGAATAAATAATATATAAATGATTATTAATTCTTGTGGGTCATGCATACATTGCGATAAATCAATAATTGACACACGAATAAATTACAACTGGACTACTTTAATAATAATATAAACAATTAACAAATTTATTAACAAGTTAATAATACATTTTACAATATAACAAATTAAAATATTTACAAAGAAAAGTATATTTACATTACTTAGCACAATTTAAAGAAAAATATTTACAATAAGATGACATAAGCATATAAAATTTAAAAATCAGAAATAGCCTTCATTCTGGCTATTTTTCAAATTATAATACAATAAAATGAAAACCTTTATTTTATCACGAGATAACCCATTTAAAATATAAACATTCTAAGGCATGTTTATATTTTAACAACATCTTTAAAATACAAGTAAAATATTGAAGAAAATAATTTACAAATTTTCTTTCAGTTTCATGAAGTATGATTTCGATATTTATTTTTTCAGAAAATACTTTAATAACAACATAATATCTCCCTTCAATGAAAATTACTTTATTATGCAAGAAAATATATTCAGGAGTAAGTTTTATAAATCTATGACTTAACTAAAAGTACCTTAACAGTAAAAACTTTAAGAAAATTAATTATAAATTGGATTGCTTGAAGTTATTTCACCTTCATCTTCATGTTCTTTTACACATCACATCATTTCCAATCTCATTTTCACATTACCCACATTCATTCATTTTAATATGTATTGACTAACAAGTGATCTCTATTTTTTTAATATAGGTTTTAATTATTTTACTCTTGTATTGCCTATTACAGTATTAACTAAACATCTCAACATTACTTGAAGAAAAACCTTTGCAAACTACATCTAGCCCTTTCAAAAATAACTAATTCACAATGATTCAGTCATTATTTTCCAGTTTAAAATATTTTGATTATGGTACTTGTGAAAATGAATAGTGAATAATTGTAGGGCATAGAATAAAAATCAAGAGTGTTCCAAAAACATCATCATAGGCACAGTGCAAGTCAATGAAGTAGGTCCATATTCAACGGGTACCTAAGATTTAGTCAGAGCTCTATCATAGCATGTATATACATAGAACAAATGTGATTGTCAATAAAATAAATCTACAACTTTAAGTTATCGGTATACATCAACAAAATTCAAAATATGTGGAACTACAATTCTCTAATAATAACTTGCGATGTGACCCCAGCACTATAATTCATTGAATATCACAAAATAATAAACCAACATCTAAAAATAATTCCTAAAAACAATACTATAGGAAACAAAAACGATCTAAATTCACACAAGATGTTTTTTTCTAAAAAGCTTTTATTCTTAAATGATATCGACAATCATTCATAAAATGCTATGCATCTTACTCATTTATTAAGGTATAATGTAGGATCAATACTATTGTTTTATATGATATTCCTTAAAATAACATTTCAATAATAAGACCATGTGATACAATTACATATATTCAAAGAGTTCACGTTTTAGCTAAAGAGTAAAGTATGGAAAATATCCTTATTGGTTTTATAAAACATTTATATGCATTTGTTAACACTTACACATATACATGCAATAATTTACAAATGGTTCATTCTTTCATTATTAATATTAAACTCAATCATTGCATATTATAATTTAGAATAAATATTAATAAAACTTATCTTTTCTCAAATATATGAAAAGAAATAAATATTCAAGCAATTATAATTATAATAATTATGCCAATAAAATTACCAACCATCTCAATAAGATCATTCGTGGTGTTCCGCTTCTTCATCTTCATTCATCAAAATAAAAGTTATGATAGAAATCATTTTCAGAATATTTTTTTTATAAAAAAACATACCAATAACAAAACATTATTATATCTTAATCTATTTTCTTATTATAAGTTAATATTAAATCAATAGATAAATATTCAAAGTATTATATTAGCTTAATACTAAAATAAATAATAAATATTAAAGTTACAATAAGGCCTTTTCCACGACCCACGACTTTCCACACTATCTTATAACACTGATACACTTGAACACATATATGTTGAAAAGATAAATAATCACCAATATACGTATTTCATGCTAAACCAGCAATCATCAGGATAGTGTGCAGAGTGGTGGGTCGTATGAAAGTCTGTGCTCATATACCCTATATATTACATATATAATCCCAGGTATATAATAAGCCTGGGTGTTTCAGTTAATAAGTTCTTTTCTTAAACATTGAGTAGCTTGACATGGAAGCTTCCCTGTTGCTTAGTTACCACTGACAATATTGTTCACAGTTATTTTCACTCTCTTGGTGCCTCAAAAAAAAAAAAAAACGTACAAATATCAACTTTTAAAATCCATTAAAATCTGGAGTAATCCATGGAAAAATATTAAAATCATTTACGGAAAAATGTTAATTCAGTCCTTTCTGAAAATTTATCCAAAAGATTTAATCGATATTGAATAATAATTCAATAATCCATTTCTTTTAAAGAAATAATCCTTTCATAAGATTTTTTCCTCAGTCGTTGTATAAAATAAGCATTTATCATGATAAATATGATATTAATAATGTTCTCATTTTCAATGATAAAATTATTATAGCAGATATTATAGTATAAGATATTATTTTAAATACGTATATCAATAGCCATTATATAATTTAAGATATTCATTTTATGTATTCTATAACAGATATTTAGTCAAGAGTTTAGGTAATTATCTCATTCTTTTAATAATAATATGTTTTTTTTTTATCTTTTAGACATATATTGTTCAGGTATAGATAATTGTGTCAATTTAATAATAATACAAACGTAATTTAAATCATTTTGTAAAACGAATTCAGTTTCCTTACTTCCAAATAAATCGTACAGTAATTTAATCCATTTATCGATTTTAATAGCCAATAATTTTCACAATATATAAACAAAGTTCAAAGTATATATTTTCCTTTTTCAAATTTGTCTCAAAGACACTTGTTTTTAATTATAAATTTATTTGGATCTTTTTTTAAAAAAGGCAAAATCAAATAGCGTCTATAATATCAATTATATTATAAAATAAAACAGGCATTTGTCACTCCATCAGACATTTAAAGCTTAATTGTAAAATATAAAAGTACAGTCTTAATTTTCTCTTCTTAGAAACTAAGTTTTAAAAGAAAGTTGCTAGTAAATTTCCAATTCCTCTCTTTCATTTTAATTAAATTAATAGCGTAATAATCGTTAAAATTATTTTATATTAAAAAGTCACTCCTTTCAAACACAACATTAATTAAATGAACATAGTTCTTCCATAATTTTACTTGAAGTTTGTTGTAATAATTCTCCAAGCAACGTATTCTACATATATTTGCAGGTCCTAAGTTAATTTCAAGCTGATAAAAAACTGACAGGAAAACGTTGGTATTTAGTGATTCATTTTGAAACAAACTATTCTATTAATAATTTTCACTATACTTTTAAAATAAAATAATACAAATTGTAAAAAAAAATATCACTGTAACTTTTGTAGATCGTAGAAAAACAATTGAAAAGTGAAGTGTGAATAATATAAGAAGCAATAATATTATAAGACAATTGAAGTGAAGTGTCTAGGCAAATTTCAACCTTAGTATTTATACCTATCTGATCCAACAATTTCATTGGTCAATTCTGTTTATAGAAAATTACTAATATATATATATATATATATATTTGTCCAAAATTATTTTTAAAAATTAAGAATCGAAACTACGATTCGTAAAATATTAAATACTTTCCTATTTATAAATACTTCAATTATCAAATATTTTTCACCCAAAATTTAATATTTTTATGTGAATAATATTAAAACATTATAGTAACTTAGAATTAATTTTCAAAATATATTATTACAATTAAATAAAAATAACAATTTCTAAATATTACTTTTCACATATTATTATTTTTGGCTAAGAATTTTGCTACATTTTATAGTATCAAATATTAGTCGTCTGTCAGCTACAATAAAGTCTTATTTCACTAACTTTCTGAAAGCACACATAGTTACACACAGCATAGTCACGTGATACTTTAAATAATTAGTTTTGCTTAAAAAAATAATTTAAAAATGTCATTATATATTTTAAATAATTAGTTTTGCTTAAAATATTAATTTAAAAATGTCAAATTAATTTAATATTATTTTAAAAGTGTGCTGAAAGTATATAATATAAAATATTTACTACTAATCTAAACCTATCCTATCACTGTAGTATATTTTTAAAACTAGAATAAATAAAAAACAATATATTTTAAATATTTGATTATATTATCGCGTACTAAATCCATCTAACAATGATCCCAAACTCCTAAATCTATCTTCATAAACTCCTCCCTACTCAGTTTGAACTCCTACTATTGAGAACATAAAAATTATATATAATAAAAGAACTTAAATTTATTTTAAAAAAATACCACTATATCCTAAACTAAATTACTATCTGTACCAATTGTAAAGGCTACAATATATATAGATGTGTGTGTGTGTGTGATAAACAAAACAAGTTTTAAATTCGTAACTTGCTATAGCTTGCATATTATGATCACTAGATGGAGCTTTACCAATATCTCACTTTCAAGCTTTGTTTACATAAACGCTAAGAGAGATAGAATTCAATATCTCTTTCAAATTGTTTCCAACCTTTAAACCATGATTTCGAGCTAGTTGGCTCATGTCAGTAAAGGGTAGGAAGACTAGAAACTAAATCTAAACACCAACTCTACTAATAAGCATTTATGAAACACTTGTCTATCAGCTTGAAAACATGAATTTTTCAGATCCGTAAATATCTTCAAATCCAGCCAAACAAACTAGAGAGCTATATGGGTCTGAATTCAGTTCAGTTTTACCATATAGTAAAAGCCTCTGCAATCTATATCATTGCAAAAACCTTCAAGGGTAAATTTATGATAAACAAAACATGTTATTCATTTATTATTAACATTCATAAAAAAGCACATGTACATTAGCTTGAAATGTTGGTCTTTAGTTTATAAATTTCATAACTTGCTATAGCTTGCATATTATGCTCAGATATTCTTGACTTTGATTAAGAAGAAGCCACAGTACATCACATAAATTTAGTGAAAAAAAAATCAAATATAATGATGGTTAATACTGGAGAAAGAGAAGATGTAGAATTTTTATTGGGAGATATTAAGGTAAGTGTGGTGAATAGATATAGTTATTTGGGGATTATTTTAAGTAATCAGAAAAATTATTTGGATAGATGGGAGAAAAATTGATAAATGAAGCAAAGGAAAAAAAGGGATTGATATATAAATTAACACTGCTTTCATATAATAAATATGATGTAGCTAGAATTATATGGGAGTTGCAGTAGCAGGGTTAACATATGGTAATGATGTATTACGTGTCAATAAATGTGTATTAGATTATTTAGAAAAAGTTCAAAGGGAAGTAGGAAGACATGCATTGGATGCAGATGTGTGGACAGCAAAGGAGGCAATTCAAGAAGAAATGGAATGAACAAGTTTTCATATGAGAGATGCAAAAAGTAAAATGAAAATGTTTGGTAGATTGCAGTTTATGGATTATAAAAGAATAGCCAAAATAGTATTCAATTGGGTTATGAGTAAAGGGCAGGTAACAAGATGGGTGAGAAAGGTAATGCAGTATGCAAAAGATTTGGATAAAGAATTTATATCAGTATATTTATACAAAAGATGGGATGATTGGGTTAAGAGGATTGTTGAGTGTTATAGTAGTAAGGAATGGGATGAAAGAATAGATTTATTAATAAAGAATAGGGAGTTAGAGGGATGGAGAAATAGTATGAAGAGTAAAAGGAGTTTATGTTTATATATATATATATATATATATATATATATATAAACATAAACTCCTTTATATATATATATATATATATATATATATATATATAAACAGAATATTAGGTGTGAGTTAATATATGATAATAGTAAGGAAAGTAGTTTATTGTTTAAGGCTCAAATGGGATCTTTAGCTACAAGAGAATATACATGTAAATGGAAAAATATGGGTGATTTATTTTGTAAATTATGTAAGAAAGTAATAGAAAATATTATGCATTTGGTAATTGAATGTAAATGTTTGAAAACAGAAAAAGTACATATAATGAAGTTATGGAAGAATAAATATAAAAAAGTGATTATACAGAAAGTGAATTATTGGTTTTTATGCTGGGTTTGGGAAAAGATAAGGGGGAATTAGATATTAAGGCTATAGAGTTGACAAAGTTTATGTTGTGGAAATGGGATGGAGCAGAATATGGGAAAACTTAGAGTGGGGAATGGAAAATGAAGTGGCTAACAGCTTTATCTGGGCATAATTGCTCAAATATTCTTGACTTCATTTAAGAAGAAGCTACAGTGCATCACATCACATCAGACTTTGTTTACATAAATGCTAAGAGAGATAGAATTGAATATATCTTTCAAATTGTCTCCGAACTTTAAACCTTGGTTTCGCAACTAGCTCTTGTTGGTAAAAAGTAGGAAGACTAGAAACTAGATCTAAACACCAACTCTACTAATCACCATTTATGAAACACTTTTTTATCAGCTTGAAAGCATGAAATTTTCAGATACATATATATCTTCAAATCCAGTCAAAAAAACTAGATAGCTATATGGGTCTGAATTCAGTTCAGTTTCACCATATAGTAAAAGCCTCTGTAATCTATATCACTGAAAAACCTTCAAGGGTACATTTATGATAAACAAAACAAGTTATACATTTCGTAACTTGCTATAGCTTGCATATTATGATCACTAGATGAAGCTTTACCAATAGCTCACTTTCAAGCTTTGTTTGCATAAATGCTAAAAGAGATAGAATTGAATATCTCTTTCAAATTGTCTCCAACCTTTAAACCTCAGTTTCAAGCTAGTTGGCTCACGTCAGTAAAGGGTAGGAAGACTAGAAACTAGATATAAACACCAACTCTACTAATCAGAATTTTTGAAACACTTTTATAGCAGCTTGAAAGCATGAATTTTTCAGATATGTAAATATCTTCAAATCCAGTCAAACAAATAAATAGCTATATGGGTCAGAATTCAGTTCAGTTTCACCATATAATAAAAGCCTCTGCAAAATTTGTGCTTTCAAGGTGATAGAAAAGTCTTTCATAAATGCTGATTAGTAGAGTTGGTGTTTAGATCTTGTTTCTAGTCTTCATACTCTTTACTGATATGAGCCAACTAGCTCAAAACCATGGTTTAAAGATTGGAGACAATTTGAAAGAGATATTAAATTCTATCTCTCTTAGCGTTTATGTAAACAAAGCTTGAAAGTGAGCTATTGGTACAGCTCCATCTAGTGATCATAATATGCAAGCTACAGCAAGTTACAAAATTTATAACTTGTTTTGTTCATCATATCTCCAACCTTTAAACCATGGTTTCGAGCTAGTTGTCTCACAGCAGTAAAGGGTGGGAAGACTAGAAACTAGATCTAAATACCAACTCTACTAATCAGCATTTATGAAGCACTTTTTCTATAAGCTTAAAAGCATGAGTTTTTCAGATACGTAAATATCTTCAAATACAGTCAAACAAACTAGTTAACTATATGGGTCTGAATTCAGTTCAGTTTCACCATATAGTAAAAGCCTCTTCAATATATATCATAGCAAAAACCTTCAAGGGTACATTTCAATAACTCTTAACTATTGTAGCATCATAGCAAGAATAATCTTGTTATTTAAAAATAAATTGAATTATAAATACTCTCGTTCTCATGGTGTTGTCATGTGGTGAGACGCAAGAAACGATCACTTTTAAATCCATTGGTGACCCCTGGACACTATCCCATAAAATGCAAAATGAATAGACCTACACTCATTTCAAGTTAATGTCTAATCGAATTATAGCTAACAATACGAATCATAATATACTAATAAATATTATTAACTGCTAAATAGTTAATTAAATGAAATACTTATTCTAATAAATTTCGAATATAATTTATCAACTGGGAATGCATCCAAATAATAGGAGTGGAGAAGGTATTTTGCATCCACTTAACGTTAATCAAAGTGCAAAGAATAAATAACTAAAGATCAAATCTACAATCAAACCATTCTCTCCACCGTTTAACATAATCATTATATTTTAACACATATGTTTATCAGTTTAACTTTCCAAATCTGAGCAAATGAAATGTATTAATTTAGCAACAAAATCTAATAAAAATATCTCGTGATCAATCTGTACCAGATACATGAATTATTTCTTATAGTTCTTTTATGTCATAGCTTTCAAATTAATGGATTTCTGAAATTGATAAATTAGTGGATAATATGAATTCATGGATACCCAAGCATTGAGATACTAGACACCATTTAATTTTTTTAAAAACAAAATATTTATTGATACAATAAAAGCTAAATATTACACTATTAAAATAAACATCGAAGCGATCCCAAATCAAAGAAAAATATGAAATAATAATTACAAACTATTTGCAAGTGATCTCTACTTGCTACGATTACACATTCTCGTATGGCTTATCCTATCTGGTATACAGCCCCGACCCAATAATACCATTTTGATATAAATATTTTGGGACAATAAATTATTACAGGATACAAATGATTCTAACAATTATGTTGACCGTAATATATCACTTTTAAATTCATTATATTCCATATCTGAAGCCGTGCTTCAACATTATTACAATAAATATAATTACTGTTATGATTAATAATTAGTTTATAGCTCACCTAAATTTTATATTAACATTTACTCATTTCCTTAAGGAATTTGTATTTTAAAAGATAATAAAATTGTTTTCACTAAGGAATTTATATTTAAGGGATAATGAATTACTCTGATTTTAACATTTCAGTTTATAACGCATTCTGCGAGCTAATAATTCCCATAACTTAATACTTAGTTGTTGTTTTTTTTTAAGTGTCATAGCATCGGCCGGGACGCGAACCCGCAACCCGGGCAACTTCCTGCAAGTGCAAGGCAGTCGCGCTGACCTCTCGACCACCAATGCAAGACAACTTAGTTGATGTTTGATAATTGTGTGATAGTTTTATAATCTATATCTACGCGCACATACATGTATTTAATACTATAGCCCGATGTAAGTTTTCTTTCATTTCTTACCAGTCCAGCGATGACTTGCTTCTGCAGGAACGTGGTATGATGCGCATTGCTTGCCTTAGTTCAAATTCTTAATTATAAATTTAGAATAAATATCGGTTCACTCACAAACTAGAGCTAAGCTCAGGTAATCAGTCCATCAATTTATGCAGTATAATAGTATAAATTATACCCTAGTAAATAATTAGTCTTCATTAATATGCAATGACCCAATTAATAGAAAAACACTAACTTATCATTCAGTCCTGGGTATGGATAATAATAATACATTAGTAAGAGACAATGCATTAATAACTTCTTGGTGATAGCATAGACCTACGAGTGTGCCATCTGTTTGAGGCTTTAAAGTATGTGAGGAACTTGTCACTGCACATATGTAAGAGGCATGCTACAAACACCACAGTCTACAACCGTATATAAAATTATTTATTCTACGAAACGTATAAATAAGGATGGAGCTGGGAATAAATCCTTGATCTCCTAAAATACCTTCAAATATCAATATGTTTAATTATGAGAGAACATGCTTCATCTCAACCTTTGAGGCGGTCAAAACTACATTCACCTCAAACAAACAAAGGTCATTTGCACTCTCACATAGCAGAAAGAGTATCGCATTATTGGTGCATGAACCGATTAGTCTAATACGATTACGAATAATTTACTAAATGTCAATTCTATATGCTAAGAAATAGGCATCATTTATTTAAAATACACATTTCAACTAACGCACTCTTTCTCCAGAGCACAACAATAAATACTAAAATATATGAGAATTAAATCAACATGGAAATATTCCTTTAAAATTATTAGCATAATAATAATATTAAAAACCTGTTCATACTTTACACTTTTCTAGCATTTGTAATAAACATACGGATTCAAGCAATTTTATAATGGATAAAAATATTTTCTAAATTTAACGTAGGTCTAATATTGTGTCAAACTTTAATGCTTAACTAAAATATGTAATAGAATAACTCTAACATTTAATATAACAAGAAATATAATAAAGAAAAATTTTACATAACTCTTTTTTTGGTACACAGCGATCTTGGCAATAGTTCTCCATTGTAACGTAAAATTTTACAATGCTAAAACGAAAACACGTATATACTATTCTAAATGAAAAATGCATGGTCACGGCAGTACGATCTCGAAATTGTCCAAAGATTAATGTTTATTGGCACAAAATCAAATTTAAGAACACACATTTTAATAATACTAAGAGTAGCTACTTTTATTATCCGGATTTTTACACTTTATTGATAATCTGTCATGGCAATGTTATGTGTTATAATAAATTTTAATTTAACTTTCCTTGCCTTATGCACTATGTTCTCCTTTGGGTTTATTTTCCATTATTTTTATACTCAATTGGAACAGATATTGATCAAAATACTTCGCAAATTATTTAACAAATATTCATATAAGATTTGTTTTACCCAAAGATTTCACTGGAATAAATACTCATTATAATATACTTCTAGTATAATTTGACATATATTTAGTTAACATTCATTTCGTTCTCAAATTTACTTGGTTACTTTAATAAATGTTTTAAACTTACTGCTACAGTTTTTTTTTTTTTTTTTTCATGACAGAGCAAAGGTTTATTATAGTCATAACAATTAAACAAAAAATGAATTCTTGTTTAAACATTATTATGTCTTACATATAATATTACATAAATAGAGGATTCAACTGTTCTCTTAATCTCTTTTATATTTTATAAATAAATTCATCCATCCAAGTCTTAGAAATAAAATATTTGAAATAGAATAACCATCACTAAATTTTGTTATAAATTTATCCATCCAAATATTCAAAGTAAATTCTTTAATGTTGAATAAATACCAAGAAAAGTTGGTAATAGAATTATCCATCTATATATTAAAAGCAAGCTTTTTAAGATAGGATATGTATTAATAAAGGTTTGTACCGGAAATATTATCTGAAGTGTAAATTGGAACTTCCAAGCTAGACGTGTTGAAGTAAGCATGGTGTACGAATTAATCTTGCCGAATTGGCACAATTTTGGCAGCAATTGATTTTGGAAGGAGATGATTGTGTCCAGTTAATATCTAGTGATCCATTTACAAAAGAGCAAAAATATACACTTCTTAAAAAAATAATTTTAATCAGGAGATAATTGAGAAGCAGAATTGATACATGTTCAGACACCAGAATTTTAGAGAAGACCTCGCCCCAAACACATTCCCAGTTTTATTTATTTCTCCAGTCAATTATCCTCTAACTCAACCTACTTGATCTTTGACCCTGATATAAAGATTTAATTGGTTTATCAACTTTAATTTTGACAGTAATTATTCACAGCGTTGTCTGATACCATGTGTGCTTGAGATATTTTCCTGCTTTTAATAATAAAATAAAATAAAAAATTGTTGGAAATTTTGAGAGAAAAATCGTTTCAATAAAAATAAATAAACTACAATTTTGATTACAGATTCATAAATGAAGATGATGATTGTTTTCTTTAAAAACGAGATAAAATAATTGTTTCCTCAAATTTCTATTGAATGGTATATTGTTTGATATATAACATCTTAAGATTATATCTATAATTAACATTTCATCTATACCACACACACATGCACGCACATATAAATAATAGTAATAGCAAATGCCTTTACCTTTTTTAATAGTCGTTACTCATCACTGATTGATTTGTTTTTCATTTCGAGATCTAAGATAAAAGATGTTGAAATTGATACTTCAATTGTTGCTTTCTCTGATCACCTGCGTGTAAAGTTGGTGGTAAGACTCTATGATGGGGATCCAGAATGTAGCTACCAGTTTAGCATAAAAAAAAATATTAGTAATTCATTCAATTTGACCTGTGATCAGAGATCGAATTTAATTGTAGCTTCTTGTTACTTCACTAAGCAAACAGCCTTGTCTCCATGTGTGGCTTGGATTAGATTGAAAAAACTTATATCTGATGTCTGTTCTTCTGGAATGGAACTGGATTTGTCTCAAAACCAAATGAAATCCCGCTTAAATGACATTGCTAAAACCTTGCATTCTTTAACTACTCTATCTAATAATCGCTCATTGATCAACTCCCTGCAGGAAGAATATAATGACATCTATGAGAAAATGCAGGAAGAAATATATGCTATAAGATTGCGAAAGATACTCCCTAATATTGCCTGCATCATAAAACCAACATTGAACTATGCCAAGGTGTATGCCTCAGTCTAGAGGTATCACATGTGCAAAACTGAGAATGGAGAGGTTTTGTCAGGGCTGCATGTGGATCAGCACATATATAAAAATCTGCAAAACACTATGGGAAATGATGAAAGGAATTCAGACCATTGGCCAAGGATGATATTGGCCAAGGATCAGCAGTATATCTCACACCTGGATATTAGTGAGGAAATAACTAGACTATCAAATCACACAGTTACTGCTCATGATTCTATACCTGCCAGAATTTATAAATCAATATCTTACTTGATAATTGAAGTGCTTGCAAAATATTACAATCAGTTGTGAGATCGGAAGATTGGCCAGTCACTTAATAACACGTGTGCTCTTCCGATCTAAAAAGAATAGGAATATACACATCCCATATGTAAATGACCTGAGAAATATTACTATCGAGGACATTGACTCAAAAATATTTGCTAGAATTATATTGAAGAAATTGTATAATAGAATAAAAAATAGAATTTCAGTGGCTCATTACGCTATTAAAGGTAAGAGAGCAACTGATGCAATTATGAAGATCCAGGATGCAATCAGATATGCCAGGTGTAATAAGTTAACTCAATTCTTTGCAATGCAGATAGACTTTAAATCTGCATTTGATGTGGTTGATTGGTCATTTCTGTCTAGTTCATTGGCACCACTTGTGGAGGGTGAGGAGAATCTAATTACAGCAATCAACAATTATGTGACCAACGGGAGAATAGTGCTTAAGAACTTTGCAAGGTGTTCTAATTTCTTTGTTCCATCAAGGGGGATCCCACAGGGGTCTCCTCTGGCAGCCCTCCTCTTTGCCGTTTATCTGGATCCGATGATTAGGGAAATAGAAGCCTCAACCAATGGGATTTTCTTACCTCAGCTTGGTGCCTTTGTTCATGTCACTGCCTTTGTCGATGATGTTATTATTATATTCAAGAATGTGGCCAGTGTGCATAGAATCTTTAACATCTTAAATAAATTTCAGATCTCTACAGGCTCATGTATTCAATCTTCCAAGTCGGCTGCATGGCAATTGGCCACTGCCAAGAGAATCCCATGTGACTTCTTGGGCACGCCTTCCTCCTTTCTAGGGTTGCCTCTCTATCTGTCTAAAACTAAAATGAGTGCCCATTTGAACAAACTGGTTGTAAAAATCATCGAAACTAAAATAAATGCCTTTTCCCCATTTAAATTGTATGAAACAACCAGAGCACGACGTTCTTCCGATCTGCTGTTGGTGTGCTCTCTTACTATGGACCATGGATGAAAATCTTTAATGCCACTAGTCTTAAAATCATTCAATTGGCAAAAAGATATATTTGGGGTAAGAAGTATAGCCTGATACCTACTAAAATAATGAGCTACTGATTGGAGAAGGGGTCTCAATTTAATGACCCTAAGTCATTGGTGAGCTTCATTAAGGCAAGAGCTTATTTAAGGATCATTGACGATAATTCGCTCAGGCCGCTAACACAGAATATTAATATAGATTCTAACCTGGGGTCAGACGGAGTATCTTATTTTGATGATATGATGATTGCATACAGGGATATCCAGGATGATCTAAACTTAGAGACCTTAGATAATTTAAAATATAAAGAGCTAAAAAATAGAGAGCTTTCTAATAAAAACTCCTGGCTCAAGCCTCATTAAAAAAATTCTAAAAAATTTCCAATCTATTTGTACATCACAGTCTGTTATGAAATTTATTTTCAGATTGATAAATGGAATTTTGCCAACCACCACTTTTTAAACCAAAGCTGAAAATGGGCCTGGATGATCTATGCAAAGCTGTAACAGATCCGCGAGACCTTTCTTCACCTGATGGAGGAATGTACAGCCTTTAGTGATTTGAGATCTATGGCCTTTCATAAGCCTATTGTGAATCTAAGACTCTTATTTAAAGAAAACATTGTTTTATTCAAGCCCCATAATGCCATAGTTATTGTGCATGTAATGAGAGCAATATGGATATCTAGGTGTGCTCTGATCTTTGATAACAAGAAGATATATTGGAAAAAAAATGGAAAAAGAATGGGATGGCATGTTTTATAAAGGTTTGAAATTTTGGCCAAGAAAAACGTTTTTATTGGTATGGGGTGGTTATGTTCCTACAAGGTGTGAAATGTGGAGCTGAATGCACTTACAGAACACTGATTAAATGAAAGGTGGAGATAATGTAATTTACTGGATACATTTGAACTTAATTTATTTTTTAAAGTAATGATTGTTACGATGTATGTACTGAATCAAATGTAAATATAGTTTTTTTAAATAAAAAAAATAAAAATAAAATAAATAATAGTAATTCACGATTTATTTGTAGCAAATTTCAATAATATTAAACTTACTTCATAATTCTTTAAAATTTTAAGATCCCCCCCCCTTACAATTCAATATTAAGAAATCGCTTTTATTAACATGTTAAATTTCTAACTTCAATATTAACTTTCACTTTTAAAGTATCATTTATCTAATTTGTACATTTAAAATTTTATACAATAACTGATTTAAAGTTTTACTGGGCGCTCAAGACAAAACCCCTTTCCCTCCTAATATACTGATACATTATAATTTTGAAAAAGTACGAACATACTCTTGTTTATATGTTAAATAATCGGAATCTAAGATTTTTAATTCTTTAAAAAATATATACATTGACTTTTATTTAATTTAAAACCCTTAATTTTTTTCTTCTTAGACAATTGAAAATTAGTATTGCTTTTAACTTTTAATTTACCGATATTTAGTTTCTCCACGGAAGAAACTAATGGCCACACATACATATTACATACATCCAGATTAACTCTTGTATCTGTAAATCAGATGGTGATTAGTTAACTATAGGGAATTCATTAATACGATTTGAATTGTTCATTCTCCTTTTTTATGTTTGGAAAAATAGTTTAGAAAAAAAAGTGGAACTCTCTTATCTCTTAAATAGACCTTGAGTGTAGATAATAAATTATCAAATATTTTTATCTTCCAAATGTTTTTAACATTCTTAAGTATTAACTTTAAATTACATTTTAGCATTGTTTGAACTTCTTACGATCAACAAATAATGTGATGGTCAAACCTATTTGCCTTATACAAAAACAATTCAGCTATAGGTAAAAAAAAAAAAAAGAAAGTCAACAGAAATTCTGTACAAAAATAATGAGTTTGAATAGTTCATTCTTCTTTTTTATGTTTAGCAAAATAGTTTGTATACACTAATATACCAATTGTTCTTATGACACTAACTTGTTGGGCTATTTTATGAGGTTGAATATATACATATTTTAGTGAATTTTTGAAATTGAATTTTAGTTACAGCTTTTTAACTTTTTAATGCATTTTTTTTACAAAAGCACTTATTTTGTTCAAAACATCAAGCCTTCATCCCTGATATATATACTTTTATCTGTATTAGATATCACATGTTTTAAAAAAATGGTTAGATAAACTCAAACGGAAAACTGTTCATGCAAATGAATATCAGACAAAACTCTCCCTACTGTAGTGCCACTCAATGCAAGCCATAGTTTCTACTCATCCAATATATCCAGAGTAGTTGTGATCTTGTGCCTTTCATCAGTTCAGAAGCCTTGGACCTGAGAGCACAGCAGCTATATCTTAGAATCTAATGCAACTCTCCAGCAACCATCTTTTATCCCTACTGAGATACAAAACTATGAGTCTAAAATCCAAAGCATAATACTAATTTCAATCCAAGCTCAGCAGCTTATATAATCATATAAGTCTGAACTCAGATCAGCAGCCATACATTTTGATGCATTTGGTTCTCGAATAATTATAGCCACTACTATCACATAAGCCAGGATTGGTATTAAACCACTAAATGCCACATTATCACCATTTCTTGTGCTTGCTCAAGATGTTAAAACAACCAACACTTTCCATACAGTAGTGCCACTCAGGCTTGTTCATAAAATCTCCATCTAGTGCTTACTCATTCAATATCCCCAGACTAGTTTCTCACAATCTAACTAGTCTGAGGATATTTGATATGTAGGAACTAGATGGGGATTTTATGCACACGTCTTCTGACATCCATTGATTACCCAGACTTGCACTCAGTGGAACTACTGTATGGAGAGTTTTGCCTATTTCAATTGCTTGAGCAAGCCTAAGAAACAGTGATCATATGATGTTTAGTGCAAATGAATATCTCAGTTATTAAACAGGTCTTTAAAGGATTGTGAATCCATTTTATCTATATATCATATCCAATACTGCAATATTATTTACATATATTTGATATAGAAACAAACACTTAAATTGATTAACTTCAAGAAATTAAAAAAGTTACAAAACTATAATATTATAAGAAATAGTAAATCTTATTTTTTTAAAAAAATACGTTCAAAATATTTTTCATTTACAGAATCAAATAAAAACAAAACATTAACATTGTTCATACATTTATTAACTTCACCTATATATTAAGAAAAAAACAATTATAATTTGTTTTACTATGTCAGTAAAAATAATATTAGTCAAAGAATTAATTTTTAATGATGGGATTTACCAGCTTATGCTCATACACTGTAATAGTTTATTATTATTATTATTATTATTATTATTATTATTATTATTATTATTATTATTATTATTATTATTATTATTATTATTATTATTATTATTATTATTATTATTATTATTATTATTATTATTATTTTAATATCTCAATGATGTTTTATTGAGTGTAGTACATACTCTCAAACGAAAGCACAAGATAGAAAGTTGAAAAAATAAGACCGATCATCTTATCCTTTTTACTTAAATTCAACTTTGGGTTGAGAGTATCCTCTGTACTCAACAAAACGTTCTCAAGATATTAAAATAAAATTGTAAAAAAAAAAAACATTACAGCGCATGTGCATAGATCACTTCATTAAATATTACATGTGACTAATACCCTAGTAAATAAATTGAACATTACATAGTATCAAAGAATTAATGTAATACTGAAATAAATTAAGTTACCTTCAAGATTGACTTTTTCTATGACAACAGTGATATTAAGATAAGGATGCTTAATATAAAAAGAGCAGCACTAAGAACTAAATTTAAAAACAATGTCGATAATCTGTGCTCGCAGGAAATGAAGAACATACTTAATCTTTATAAACGAAAGTATTCTTAATATTTATAATATACTTCTATGTTTAAGCCTAGAGTTAAAAAAAAGACAAAAGAAAAACATTCTTATATTTAGTTTTGAAAAATAAGTTGCTAAAATAATCAAATAATTAATTTATAATTAGCACTTATATATGCATAAAAAAGTAAGTAGAGTTAATTTTATGAAAATTATTGTACCAAGACTAATTGTACAAACAAATATCAAATTGCATTCAGCTTATAAAGTAGCCCTTTCTTCTCAAAAGATATATTTATTTCAATTTATTTCCTTATTATCATCATCAACTATAATCACTCCACTGCATGATGAAGGTCAATCTATCTTCTCCGATCTTTAGCTTCTCTTCTCCACATCATCTCTGCACATTTTTTTATTTCATCGATCCAAATCGCATGTAGTCTTTTTCTTTCTTTTACAATCTCTAAGAATCAAGTTTAAGATTTCAATTGTCCATCTATTATCATCTCTTTTAGAAATATGTCCAGCCAAACTCCACTTCAGTATTTTAATTTTTTCAATGAGGTCAGTAACACCTGTTTGTTTTCTTAACCATATATTGTGTTTTCCTGATAGTTATACATAATGTGTATTATTTTAAGGGAAATTTTATAATAATAATAATATATGTAATACTAAAAATTAATGGGCAATATATTACTTGAATCTATCTGGAAAAATTACATTTTTTTTTTAACAATTCTAATAAAGAAATAAAATTAAAAAGGATTTTATTGCTACATATAAATAATCGATGTCAAACAAATAACAAACATTACATAATCATAATTTCATATGCATACACATGCTGTTAATAAGAGTATCAAACGCTTCACACAGTAGTGCCATCAAGTGCCTTAGGTGCCATTACTATATTGAGAGTTTGGTACTCTTATTCAGTAACAAACATGTTTTTTCGGATTTTTTTAAATATCATTATTTTAAGCATTATTCAAATAGTCACAGAGATTATTGCGCAAGTTCACGTCTTATTATAATTTATCTTTACAAAACTACTCTAGACACTTAAACAAAGTTGGGCATCAAAGGATACTACAGAAATCTCGTAATTTGGAATTATTTCTCTTTCCAAAAGCAATTGACAACTCAATTAAACACGCTTCTTTAGCACTGAAAAGTTATGTCCAGAAAAAATCGTGTTAAGATAATAATATGCATTAAATTTTTAGTTTTAAACAAACATAAGCTTTTTATCTGATTTGTTTTTATTAAATACCACTAATCAATAATAAACTTATGCCTTTCACTTAAATGAGAAATCAATACGATCTCATAAACAAGCAACAATTTATTTAAAAAATGTCGTTTTTAATCAGATGTTTATACTTATTATATATTTGTGTTGTGGAAAGATTTTGTAAAAATAAATGCACAACCCTCCAAAATTTGACCATGAGTTTTCCTGTACCAGATTCAGTTGTGAATCATTATTTGATAGCAGTGAATCATGCAATATAACATCTAATAACTTCTAGTTTCTATATTCCAATGATCAGTGCTTTAATTTAAATCATGTAATAGCGTTATTATCTCGCACATAGTTGCAACAAGATAAAGAAAAAAAAATAAAGCCTTAATTTCTGACTAAATATAGTTATACAAACACTTAATTATGTTATTGATTCAGTGAATAACAATATTATATAAAATTAATTATATAGTATTGGAATTATTCTGTTTTTCTCTCTACATATATTTTTAATCAATATATAATAGTCTAAAAAACATATTGTACTTTCATCGTAATTTCTTATGAATTTACTAAAAGTGAATCCTTTTATTGCAACAAAAAAATTATAATTAATAAAACCAATCCATTAAATGGCAACAAAAACGTACTAAATTTGTAATTTTTATATTGATATTTAGTAATTTATAAGTAAATGTTTATTAAAAAGGTAAGTTTGAATCTTTGCAAGTGTGTAGCAAATTAGGAAGGAATTCCGCCAATTTTTTTAAAAGTGATTATGTTTTGATAAAGGATGTAGTATACATAGTTTTCCCCTCAAAGAAAACAACACATATTCCATATGGTAAAAATATATAATTAAAGAAACAAACAAGAAATCCATTAAATCCCAATAAGTAAAATGAACTGAATTTGTAAACTTTTGTATTGATGTTAGTGGTTTATTATTTTATGTTCGTTATCAAGACAAATCTGAAATTTAAAAAAAATTGTAACAAGTTAGGAAATAATACAGCAGATTTTATTAGAGTAAGTATAAATTGATATGGGAAATTCATGTACATAAAGTTATCTTCTCAAAAATAACAAATATTAAAAGAGGATTTGCCGTAACAACTATTATACTTTAAACCAACAATTTTTATAAATAATCAATTATTCTCTATAATAACCATTAATTTAAAAAAGTTGATTTTTTAGTAAAAAAAAAAAATGATTGTTCGTTTTTTTTTAAAAAATAAAGATCATTTTGTAAGACTAATTATACTATAAAATAATAAATTCATGAAATAAATATCATTGGAAAATAAAATGACAATACCCATAATGAAACAGTGAGGAGCTGTACAACATTTACTCATTATATACAAAATTTATGCATTGATTATACAGTATCTATTGTATTTTATACAATAATAAAACATGATTATAATAATTGAAAATAAGATTATTTTACTTAACTAATTTTTATATAGTATCCTTAGCAATACTTTAATTTGTGAGCTATCCAATGTAAATAAGATTTTCATTTATATAGAAAAAAAGAAAATTATGTTTTACTCAGTACAATAGAATATGCAAGAATGATTTTGGTAATATACAATAAGCAAAGTGTACCAAAACTAAATTTTATAATGTTTACTTTAGCTAAAATATATTCACTCAATTTTTATTTAATTTTTTTTTTTCCATGTGTCATAGCATCGGCTGGGAAGCAAACTTGCTACCCCAGGATGAATGCTTTTAAGGCGGCTGTGCTGACCACTCGACCACCAATACCTGACTATTTAAAATTTTTGTAAATTCTAATTCCACGAAAGGCAAAAATGATGACATCTAAATGTTAACTATTTTGAATAAAAAGGGTGGGGGTATTTCATGCATTATGTGTTTAATAAGCAAATTTTAATGATTAAAAGGTTCTAGGTATACGTAGAAAATATCACAAACTTGCTTATTTTGTAGTCAGTATTCTCATAATCCATCTATAGTAGAAATTATGATACATGCAAGATAATGACAGTTATTATGATAAATGAAAAGAAATGTCAGCAAAAACAGTACAAAGGTACAAAATTTTATTTGATTATCATCATCATTACAATAATTATTGAATCATTGCAGAATAAAGATCTCTCCAAATTCAATCTATCTTCAATCACTAACCTCTTCTCTGCACATCACCCCATGAGACTGTCCTTATTTTATCCATGCATTTCCCATTTAGTCTCTTTCTAGGGTTTTTTTTTTGGTACACAATTAAAACAGCCTATCATCATTTATAACAACAAAGTGTATTAGTAATATAATATTACATATGTAAATAGGACAAATAGAGGAAATTTAATTTCCTCCAGAAAAAATGCCATTCTATAATAAAGCAATATCATCAAAAAAGTCATCATCATCCCCATTATGTTTACTTATTAAAATATAATCTTATAAATAAAAAAACGCGATTAAAAATATTTCAGGCAAATTTAGAAAAACAGTAATAAACTAAAACTTAATCAGATCAATAACATTTTGTCATTTCAATATTTCCAATAAGAATGTGTTTTTATAAAATATTTATTACATGAACTTAACATTTTTTAAAATATGAATAAAAATTGTTAAAACATTATAAATTAAGAAAATTTTTGTTTATATTAAAAGTACACTTATAATAATTATAAGACAACATAAACAAAGCTGTTCTGATTATAATAAAGCATTTCTTCTTCAGAAAATCATAACTTATTGTTTATATTATTAAAATTCTTTTGACTAGAATTATTTCAAATCCAACATTTTTTTTTGACAAAGTTTTGGAAAAAAAATGCCCGCAAATATTCAAATAAAGTCTCACAAAGTTTATTTATATTAGATTATGTACAATACCGTCATAAACTGATAAATTTATAAATATGCGTTATATGTAAAATATTATATATATAAAAGAATTTTTAACGATAAATACAATATTATAGTTTAAATTCTTTTGTAGCGCTTACGATTAAGTGGTAATCCTCGCCAACTTTAACTGAATTTCAATTTTTTTAAACTTCCATACGCTGTGTATGGCTGTATTTGCAACTTGCCTATTCATATCATCTTCCTTATATTTGTCAATCAAAACTGCCTCTTTAATTTTCCTTTCTTTTATGATTTCTTTCTTCCATTAATATTTTTATTTCACTACTATTAACCCCCCCCCCCCCCCCCAAATAAAAAAAAAAAAATATAAAAAAAAAAAAAAAAAATTATTTTACAAAATAAAAAAAACAAAAAAAAAAAAAAAAAAAAAAGGAGGGAGGGGCTTTTCTTTTTTTTTTAAATTTAAAAATTCCAACAAACAAAAAAAAAAAAAAAAAAAGAAAAAGGGAGGGGTTGGTTTTTTTTTAAAAAAAAAATCATATTATTTTTTTTTTTTTTTTAAAAAAAAATTAAAAAGGGAAGAAAATAAAAAAATTTTTTTTTTTAAAAAAAAGAGAAAAAACCAAAAAGCAAAACAAAAAAAACAAAAAACCAGAGAAAAATATACTAAATAAAAAAAAAAAGTATCAAAAAGAGCCCCGCGAAAAAAGGCAGGAAAAAGGTAAAAGGTTAAATTGAAACTTATAATTACACGTCTTTTCATGGTCAAAGAATACTGAAGCTGTATTAAATTGACTATTTACGTTATTTTTAATTCGATATATAATAATTGATGCTCCTTCAATCTTTTCTCCACAGAACATCTCGATTCAGCGATATATAATTTCTGGCATCCACATGAAATCTGATAAATTTTATTACTTCTTTGCAATTTAGGAATTATACTCTTAGAATTATTAATCAATCCATTAACATTCCGAGGAACACAAAATGAAATATTATACATTTCTTTAAATATATTGTTAATTAATTTAGATTACATGTTATTTATAAACGGCATATATATATATATCCATTTTTATTATCTAAAGTATCACAGCCAACTGTCTTCCTATTATTAAATGAATTTACTGTACACAAAATTTGTTTTTTATCATAACCAACCTTTAAAAGTTCATTTGCAAAGAGTTCAATATTTATAATTTTATCACTATTATATTTACATAATTTATCATTGCGATACAAAAATGATTTCAGACGTGCCATTTTATGCATCATTGGAACACGTGATTTAAAATGAATATATCTTCTTTCCTCAATAGGTTTAAAAAATAATATATAATTTAAATCAGTAGCGTCTCTAAATATTTGTAAATCCAAAAATTTTATTTTTCCATTTTGTTCATTCTCAATAGTCCATTTTAAATTGTTTAAATTATTCAGATTATATATAAGAACATCAATAATGTCTCTAGGACTACAAACGAAAACATCATCAACATATCTAGTATAAATTTTAATACCTTCAAACTTATAAGAATTAAATATAATATCTTCATATTTCGACAATATAAAATTACAAATTTGTGCTACCATAGGTAATCCCATTGGCCATCCTTTACCCATTTTATAATACCTATCATTATATGTTCCAATAATATTATCACTTATAAATTTTAGTGATTCAATAATAAAATTTATTAAATGTTTATTTACTGACATTTTAATTAGTTCAATTTCAATTAAATTTATAGATTCAAGACGATCAATTGATCCATATAATTCCGTTATATCCAATGAAGCTAACAGATCATTATCATTTATTTTTATATTTTTAATTCTAGCAACAAATTCATAAGAAGATGCAATTGTATATCTTCCAAAACCTAACAAATCTTTTAACAAGTTACCAATATATTTAGCTGTTTTAAACATAAATGATCCACCAAAATCAATCATCAATCTAAGAGGATTTCCTATTTTTTGAAGTTTAATATTAGCAAATATTCTTGGGCATATAGATGTAGATGGATATATATCATAGTATGTACAACCATTCATAAAATGACTTTTAGCCTTCTTTAAAATACTATTTATAAATTTCACACGTTGTCCCTCCATGTTATTGTATCACCCTACAAATCTCAGCAGGATAATATAAAGTGAATTGTGAAATTATACAAAGCTGTATCGATCACTTTCAATAGTTTGTTCCAGCCAAGAATAATCTCAAATGTCCAAAATTTTTTGGGTTATTTATACCCTCTCTCAATCTCCCACACAAACTTTCTTGTTTTTCAATCATAAGCCTTAACCCAGTGCAAATATTTATCTCCCACTCAACCTTAATTATGAATTCTAACCAGGGATTAACTTATAGAAAAAAAACAACACAAAATTAATTCTACACTTTTAAAATTAAACTAAAAAGGATTATAATTAAAATAAAAGAAACAGGAATGTGATTAAAAAGTTAGCTTGCTTTTAATCAATTTGACAAAAGAAATAGAAACAAGCGGTAAAAGAAAACTATTTTAGAAATCAAATTTATATGAAAAAATAAAATGACATATTTTAAACACATACTCTTCTTATACACAACTTTTAAATAGTTTTAAATGTTTTAACTTTAGAAATTTAATGAAAATAAAAGGGTTTTGTTTTTGGCATAATTCTGCCATCTTTAATTAGCTTCCAAAAAAAAGTTTTAACGATTGTAATCGTTTACTTAGAAATTTTTATTTTTATTTATGTGGATTAGTAATCTGTGGGTCATTAATTATTTCCAATTTTAATTCTTATTTTTAATCAAAGTAATAATTCAAAACAAAAACATTAACTCTCATTTGTAATTATAAATTTATTAAACGCACATTGATTACATGTAAATAATATTTACTGAGGCTATAACTTCGATAATATGCGTGTAAAATGCGATAGTAGGGACCTCTACAGGTGTTTTAACCACAGCTTCACCTATTTAAATAGAAAGTAGGTTGAAGTAAAGAAGGGTTCCCCTCTTTTCTTCCATAGCGTAAGCTTGTGGTTAAAACACCTGTAGAGGTCCCTACTATCGCATTTTACATGCATATTATCGTGGTTATAGCCTCAGTAAATATTATTAACTCTCATTGTACATTAAAAAAAAATTACAATAACAAATAAAAAATTAATGTGCCTTTTTTTTTTTTTTTACATTTACTTTTTTTTTAACTTTTTCCAAATGCCAATATATTTGTACCATATATAAATAAACAATACAATACCACCGAGGCCAGGGGATGATAATAACATAGGGGTTTAAACTAATTTTATTTTTAAGTTTTAAGACTGTATTCATTTTTTTAAATGTATTAGTATGCTGATATATTTTTGTAGACTTATTCACAAGTGATGTGTGGCTTTAAAGCCCACATTTAGGGTCTAAGACGGCAGGACTAAGAAACATTTCCACATTTACCTGTATCCTTTTCGCTCAACCATTATACTAACAATAAGAAGCCCATATGATAAGCACATATGAGTGTTGCTTATCATTTTGAGACTTACAGGCTCAAGGCAAATTGGTCTGCCCTCCCTTTTTTCAGGAATCCTGCTACAAATAGACTGATGGATATTTACAAATGGTCTTATGTTACATACTGGCATATAATTTCTCAGGGCTATGATTTCCCCCTCTCGAGTATCCGCCTATGTGGTCAACACTTGTGACTTAACACCTACATCAGCTGCAATTATGTTTTCTAGACATATTTAAAATATATATATATATTTACAGTTGTATAATCCGGTATAGTTAGTTAGTTTTTTTTGAAACTACTATTCATCTCCAGCTATGGGTTTGGGGCCATTATTGTAATGTTCTTTATCTCAGGTTGTGATTGTTGTATCAAAGCCTTGCATTGGGAAGCCATTGTAACATTTTCCACATTTTAGTACGTTAAGGTAGCTTTTTTTTTACATACTATGAAGTGAAAGTTAATCAAACTATGAAGACAAAAAATATAAACATTTTGTTAATATTTCTAAACAACATAGCTATATTTCCTGATTAACTGGCCATTGTGACTTACACTGCTGATGGAATCAGCTTTTGTATTTGTCTTAACAAGGGCATAATAATTCATACAAGTATCTATTGAAATCAGTCACATTGCACATTGTATATTAAGAAGAAAATAATTTTAAAGATGAGGATTATGATTTTCCATAACTTTATCTTTTTATTTTGAGAATATTTATCCCAGGTTTAATTAACAAATATTGGCAAAGGTAATTTACACATTGATCATGCAATTAATTAATATTAATAAATTTAGTAACTAACATAAATAACACACAATTAAATGTTAATAATAGCAACATATTTTATTCAAACAAATTAAAATATTTAAAAGATAAATTACTAATTAATTGGAAAGACTACACACACACTAATCCAGACATTAATCAATTAACTAAAACAGTTTAACAATTAAAGTTGATTTTGTAAGTTTATTCCAGGCGTTCTTTGAATGATAAATCCATATGTCTCTCTATTAATAGTATATTATAAGCTTAATTTAGTCATAATCGAGATATGAGTAATCTTACAGGTAAGTTTGGTGAGTTTACAAAGATTGTTGATTACAGTGCATGTTTTTTCATGAGAGGTAGAATGAGCTTGTGGCCATTTGGTTTTAAACTTGTTTTTTGGTCATTCTAAAGGATAGTCACAAAAGCTTTTCTGGGGATGATGATCTTTATGATAAATGATGACAAAATCTTCAGTCCACTCCAGCATGAAGAATTATTTCAGTGTAGAGTGGTCCTGGATCTTTTCTGACCCAGGACCAGTGAAAAGAAAAACAGATAAGACCTCGTTTCAAGTTTTTCTGATCTTTTATCTTTACGATCAGTTTTTAGACTTCTCTGTGCATCTCTTTTCTTTGGTTCTTTTATCAGAATACCAAATAATAATCCAGTACATTTTTTCTTAAATTTAAGTTACAAAGTCTTTTTTTTTCAGCATAATTCTAGCTTCCAAAAAAAGTTTTAATGATTGTAATCTTTTACTTCTGAATTTTTCTTTTTATTTATGCAGATTAGTAATCTGCATGTCATTTATTCTTTCCAATTTTTTTTTTTTTTCATATGTCATAGCATCAGCCGGGACACGAACCCACAACCGTCTGCAACCAACTTCTTGCTTGCATGGCGGCTGAATCATTTTTAATCAATAAGTTCGACACAAAAAAATCAACTTTCATTGTACATTTAAAAAAAAAAATTACAATAACAAAAAACAACTGAAACACCCAGGCTTATTATATACCTGTGTTTATATATGTAATATATAGGGTATATGAGCACAGACTTTCACACGACCCACCACTCTCCACACTATCTCATAACACTGATATGCTTGAACACATATATGTTGAAAAGATAAATAATCACCAATATACATATTTCATGCTAAACCAGCAATCATCAGTTGGTCCAAAATACCATCTCTACACATATATACTATAAGTGATCAGATATATATTAAGATAGCCAAACCTTATACTTTAATGGACAGGCTTCAATCTATTCCATACTCCAACTCTTCAACCATCCATCCAATTGAAAGTCTGATGACAGAATGCTCAAAGGCCACCCTGAGGCTGAGATTCTTGTCACACCCATGTTGACCTAAAGTCAATCTGATCCCTCATGTACAGGGCATAATCCATTTAATACATATACAAGGGATGGGCATCCAGGCTTATTATATACCTGTGTTTATATATGTAATATATAGGGTATATGTGTTCAAGTATATCAGTATTATGAGATAGTGTAGAGAGTGGTGGGTCATGTGAAAGTCTGTGCTCATATACCCTATATATTACATGTATAGACACAGGTATATAATAAGCCAGGGTCTTTCAGTTATTTCATAATAGAGGTGTCTGCCCATCCCTTGTATATGTATTAAATGGATTATGTCCTGTACATGAGGGATCACATTGACTTTAGGTCAACATGGGTGTGACAAGAATCTCAGCCTCAGAGTGGTCTTTGAGCGTTCCATCATCAGACTTTCAATTGGATGGATGGTTGAAGAGTTGGAGTGTGGAATAGATTGAAGCCTGTCCATTAAAGTATAAGGTTTGGCTATCTTAATATATATCTGAGCACTTACAGCATATATGTGTAGAGATGGTATTCTGGACCAACTGATGATTGCTGGTTTAGTATGAAATATGTATATTGGTGATTATTTATCTTTTCAACATATATGTGTTCAGGTGTATCAGTGTTATGAGATAGTGTGGAGAGTGGTGGGTCATGTGAAAGTATGTGCTCATATACCCTATATACTAACAAAAAAATAATGTCTTTTTAATTTTTTTTTTTTTAAATTTACAAAACAATAGTAGAATATTTGGACAGTACATGCATTTAGAAAACAATGTCTCAATCAGGCAATATTGATAAAAAATATATTCTTAAGTTGATAATGATATTGATTTCAAAATTATACTAAACATAAATAAGCATTTATTAGCGCTGTGCTTTATAAATTGTAATACATTAAAGATCAGCCTTTTCAAGCTATTGTGCATGCGCTTTTTACGAGTGTTAATAAAAAATGAATACTTTCACTCCAAACACAAGATATAGTATTTAAGAAAGAATAAAATGAATTCACTTATTCTTTCCAACCCAAATGCTTATATATGGGTAAATCTGAAGTACTGGAAGTGAAAGCGTGTGTTGGGAGTGAAAGTATTCATTTATTATTAACACAATAGCTTGAAACGGCTGATCTTTAAACATAAATGTAAATTTAAATAAACTTAAATCTTAAAAACTAATACACAAATATATTTCTTGTTACATATCCAAAACACAATTAATAAAAAAAAAATATTGATTTATTCATATATATATACTAAATTTAGGATATCAAATTAAATATTTTGCCATAGAAATTATTATAATTGCTTGTTCCTTATAACAAGTTTTTGATTCATGATGCATTTTGGGAAATCAGTCGAGCTTGGTTTCAGGGTAAGAAAGTGAAGATTTACTTTGGGAAACATAAATAAATTTTAAGTAAAATAACTTAAAAATGGTAAGTCTTGAAATAATAATTTTACTTTTAAAAAAATATTTTTTTATAAAATATTATTGTTTTTATTTGTTGGTGTCTACATATATTTGCATTTTATCACTTGTCAATCTTTGTTTTATTTTTAATCATATTTCAAAGAAATATGCCTTGACAAAATGTATGCAAATTAACCGAATCGTTAAGAATATGTTTATATTTTTTAGAAACTTTTGTTAAATAACCCCTTTTTTTTTTAATTAAAAGTTGTGTTGAGATTTTATATAAAGGAAATTTGAAATGACATTATATTGGTTAATTTTTTTAATGCCTACATCTTACTTTACGAATTGTGATATTTTTTATTCACACCTGTAAGATATCTACTGCAAGCTGTAGCAATTAATAGATATAGGTGATAGTGCTTAAAAATCCCTACTCATTCCTGTCGTGTTCAATATTCCCAAACTAGTTTCAAGCTGATGATTTCCATCAGAGAGGAGCTTTAGATTTTGGAACAGTAACACATAAATCTTTAAAATGGAATACTTCTTCTTTCTAGCAGTCATCTGTAACTTTATTTAAACAATCAATTTCTCTGTTTGAATTGAAAAACATATAAATAAACCAACTTTTTTGTACAGTCATTTAGATCTGAAATCAGTTAAGTATATTATACATTGTGATGTGCTTCGTTTATGACATTTATTGACATCTTTATCTTATTATTTTTGCATTTTATTGGATTTTTTTGAAATGTATGACGATATATATATATCAAGTCACTTACAAACTTTAAGAACGTTTCATATCCGCTCTTTGGGAAATAAATAAAATAATTCAAAGAAAGAGTGTGAAAATACATAAGCAACGATCTATAAACTGGAACTAAACAAATTATCTATGAAATAAATATATTTAAACTGGAACTAAACAATTTCTCTAAGAAATAAATAAAATAATTCAAACAAAGACAGCGAAATTACATAAGTATCGATCTTTAAACTGCAACTAAACAAATTCTCTATGAAATAAAATAATTCAAACAAAGAGCGCGAAATTACATAAGCCACAATCTTTAACTTTTCCCCCCCCCTTTTTTTAACCCCCCCCCCCCTCTTCTTTTTTTTAAAACTTTTTTTTTTAAAAAAAAAAAAAATATTTTTAAAAAAAAAAAAAAAAAATTTTTTTTAAATAATAAAAAAAAAAAATAATTATTATAAAAAAATAATTTTATTAAAAAATAATTATTTATTTAATAGGGGAAAAAAAAAACACAAAAAAATTTTTTTTTTTTTTTTCACCAAAAAAATTTTAATTTAAAAAAAAAAAATAAATTTTTATTAAACAACCATTATTTTTATTTTTTAAAGAGGAAAAAATAACAATTTAATTAAAAAAAAAAAAAAAAAGAAAATATAAAAAAAAAACCAACAACTAAATAAGAAAAAAATAAAATTTTTTTTTTAACCACCGAATAAAAAAATGGAGGAATACCCCCACCAGCGAAAGAACAATTGGACAGTTAAAGGGTTAAACTGCAATTAAACAAATTCTCTATGAAATAAATAAAATAATTCAAACCAAGAGCCCGAAATTACAGAAGCAACGATCTTTAACTAAACAAATTCTCTATGAAGTAAATAAAATAATTCAACAAAGAGAATGAAATTACATAAACAATGATCTTTAAACTACAACTAAACAAATTGTCTATAAAATAAACAATTCCAACACAGAGCGCGAAGTTACGTAAGCAACGATCTTTATATTGCAACTAAATAAAGTCTATATGAAATAAATAAAATAATTCGAACAAAGAGGCAAAATTACATAAGCAACGATCTTTAAAAGGCTCCTAAACAAGTACGTTGACTATATTTAGCCAAAAACAGACTAAACAAAAGTCATTTTCAATATTTGAAACTCCCAAAGCACGGCTGTATGTATATATATGAAAATAATTTTCAGTGCATATTATATATATATATATTACTTTGATATTCCGCCATTATTAATAATATGAAAAACCCTAACAGAAAAAGAAACCATTGAAATAGACTATATTTTTGACATGTAAGTGCAGTAATTGACAACCATGTTTATGAAACTTAAGCATCCTTGCAAGTATACTTGATTTATTTAATTTGTTTTGTTATCTGTTATAGTGTTTTTCATATATATATATATTAATCTTCAATTTTATATAGGCATTTTTAAAAATTTTGTAGTTTTATTCTAGAGGATTTTTAATATATATATATATTTAACTTAAAAATTATATTGTAATTGACATTAGGGGACTATTAATTTACATATGAACAGTTGCAATGAATTAATCTAAAAAACATTATATATAAATATTCAACACTATAAATTAGTATTTATATATAATGTAGACAAAGGTAATACATAGACTTTGGCAAATAATAAAATCAAACTATCAGTAATGATGGTAAACTTCCTTTTTGTGATTTGTATCATACAGAGAATGTCCGTGAAAACGATTTCTTCATTGTGGAATAATTTCATAATAATAACTTTTGGACATTTAATGAGCTGAGGACATGTTAATGCAATACCTTGTACTCTACATCAGAATTTTATTTTCTAAGATACGATGCTTGAACACTTTTACTTTATGCGATATTTATACAATATGTTTCATTTAAAATTCACTTCTTTTCATATTTATTGACAATTGATAAAAAATAGTTAAGAATATTCGTTATGTTTTTCTCAAAATCATAAACTTCACCTAGTTTCTAATAAAAATATATTATACCTTATGAGTAATATCAAACTTTACATGAATAAGTTAAAACTATTTATCACATTGCAATAGATGAAAATTAAAACATTGAACTTTTAAAAAGCCAAAAATTTCATGATAATTTCAGTAATATTGTTTTTGAGTTTATAAATATTCTATTTATAACTTATACTTTATGGCATATTACAAGTTATTCAAAAATGTAAATAATTAAACCTTATGACAAGTTATTAATTTCACATCTAACTATATAACTAATAGACATTCCATTAAGTGACCAATTAAAATCATGCTTGACCATTGCAAAATGTCTTTAGTAAAGAGATGCCAAAATGTCTATTACCAACCAGAGTTTAGTTTATTAATCAACATAAGAAATTATATGTTAAGTTAGAAAATAATGCAATATTTATTATATGTATACATACAAAGGTGGGGGGAGAGAAAGATAGATAGATAGATAGATAGATAGATAGATAGATAGATAGATAGATAGATAGATAGATAGATAGATAGATAGATAGATAGATAGATAGATAGATAGATAGATAGATAGATAGATAGATAGATAGATAGATAGATAGATAGATAGATAGATAGATAGATAGATAGATAGATAAATAGATAGATAGATAAAGTTTGTTACATAAAGCAAAAAAGAATTTTAAAAACGCACCATTTCAATATATCCTATGGTTTAATGAATATAATAATAATAATAATAATAATAATAATAGTAATAATTATTATTATTATTATTATTATTATTATTATTATCTAAAATTTAATAAATTTTTCCTTAAAATTTAAATTAAAATAAAAGAATTGAATTAAGTTTTAGATTAGAGAATTTTTGAATTTAATTTAAATTTAACTTGAAATAATTAAATTTTATCCAATAAAATTCTTAATAAATTTTGTTAATTAAAAATTAATTGATTAATTAATTTTAATCACTAAGCAGTGTAATACTTAATTCCTCACCAAAATTTATTTAATATTTCGAAAATAAATGAAGACATAATTACCCTAACGATTGTATAACCTATGATTTTAAAATATACTTTTTAAATTTTGTTTATGATATAGACATCAATAATTCTTTTTATTGTCGTTTACCTTTTCTTTTTTTTTAACCTATGAAAAGACGAAGTTAACTGACCTAAAACTAAATTTTGGTAATTTACATTTGTTTATTTATTTATTTATTTTTATTAATTCATTTGGTAATTGAATATATGGTTACCCACACATGCAAACACACACTTATGTAATTAAATTTAATTAAAAAAGTATTTAATTCAGTTTCAAGTTTACATCTGACCTAGGAATGATATAATAATCTCTATTATTAAATGATTAATAAGCAGAATTTTACTTAAAGGCATGAATTTAAAGTTGTGAGGCAAAAAAAAAGTTTAAATGTTATAATAAATATTTTACCCTAAAAGATAAAGGTTTATTTTTCAGCAACTAACAGATTATCAAATAAACCATTCATAAATAAAACTGTTGTGTATAAGCAAATTCATGCTTTAGATGTGTAATTTTTTGTGGATAAAAGTAATATATCTTTGCTTTTTCAAATATATACATATGATATGTTGATAGGAAGATTTTCACGGATTGCATATATAAAGACATATTTTGCTAATTCATCAGTGTTAAAAAATTTAAATATTGATATACCGACGTTTGTATATATATATATATGTGTGTGTGTGTGTGTGTGTGTGTGTGTGTAAATTATTCTTAACTATTGGGATAAGAAATTTTCGTATAAAACAATATTTATTAATTTGCTAAACCAAGTTTTTTTATATGGTGTATACTTTAACATATCCACATGCATGTAAATGTATATTAAACTAGTTTCTAATTATAAAACATTTGTATATTTGCATGTGTAAAATGATATAACAATTGACTAACTCATTAGTTTAAATGACCAGTGTTTCCTCAAAGGGAAGTTATTGAATTTAATGACAGTTGAGGCAGGTTTAACAAATCAACCGAAAGTACTTCTGCGGATTTAAGGATTGTTTGTAATAGTTTGTAAACCGTTAAATTTATTATTTCAATTATAATATATATATATGAGATCTATTATATATTCATATTACATTCTTTCATTAAAAAAGTGGAAATAAATTAATATTACATTCTTTCATTAAAAAAGTGGAAATAATTAGACAATATAATTTGCTACAATGTAAAGTCATGCTTTGAAGATTGCTCGAAATATGTTATTTGTATAATTTGTATACATGATAACAATTTAGTCATTAAGCTTCAAAAAGTGAATAAAAGTTTACAATTTGATTTACAAGGGTCAAATTCATTTTGCTCTCACACTTGTGCCTCCAATAAATTTACACAAATACATTAATCAATATTATTAAACATTAAAAATTAAATATGTAAGGCATCGTGATTTTTTTTCGACATCTTTATTCATATCAGGCAGAAATGTTTTATGGAATGAAGGTTTTAAATATAGCATAAAATATAATATTCATAGAAAAGGAAAGCTGAAATTAAATTATTCGTTTCTTCATATAATGCTAGATATATTGCTTAACAAAGGTTTAAAATTATATCTATACTTCAGATGATTTCTAATTTAGTAAAAGTTAAACAATGGTCACTAGTACATTTACTTCAAATGATTTGAAGAAAAATAGTGAATTCAGAAACGTTTACACTTGGTAAATAAAATTGTAATGATTTTAAAAGATACATATTGAACAAATGATGAAGCCATAATTAAAGATAGAAAGATCAGTCAACTAATAAGAGCAGGTGCTCTTGGAAAATCATTTATTTTTTCAGATGCCATTATACATATGTTTCAAGAATGTGTCAATCGTGATTTAAATATTTAAGACTATTAATAACAGTAATACATTACTAGAAGTATATACTCTTATTCTTCTCCTTTACTTTCTTTACATTTCTTCATATATTCATATACATTGCTTATAATAACTTCTCTCATATACACTTTAATGCAAATATTTTTTTTAATAAAACTTCTTTATTTACCTGACAGTTTCGACTGTCCAATAGTCTGCATCAGAGCTCCAAATGTGAATGATATACATGCATAACCATTACTTCATATATATATATTGTAACAGTAGCTGGGTTCAAACCCTGTTACAAGAAAGTGAAAAGCGCATATGCATTACCCTCAAATACAGGCATATATTCAAGTGGGCGATAAAGGGTTAAAAATATATATAGTTATTCATATATATACGTGCGTGAAATAAATTTTAAACTCTTTTTCTTTATTATTCTTTTTTTTGTTGTTGTTGGAAAATAAATGGGGAAGGGATTGATTAGTAAGCATTATTTATTTTGGAATGTTTTACTTTTAAAATATTACAAATTAACAAAATTACAGTTGTGCGCAAATATGTTGTAAATTGTTTAGAATATTGATTTAAGTTTCAGTTATATTTCAAATTAACGAGGGTAGCGAAAAGGAAATATTGTTTGTGCCTTCAAGCAATTCTGTGTTTGAATCACAATCGCTAATTACTGAAAAAAAAAAAAATTCCAAGAAAAAGCCAAAGAATGTTTGACCAAAAAGAATAGATTCCAGGAATGACGGCACCACCAAAACAATGGAAATGTAAATTAAAAGAAGTAAAAGTAATTTGGAAAGGAAAACCTATTCAAAGAAAAAGACTTAGATTGAAGATCCGATAAAAAAAAAAAAGAAAAATTTCCTTTGTCTGAGAAATGAAAATTAATTAGACAAAAAAAATAATTAATGAGAATTTGAGAAAGGAAAAAGACAGTTATTTCAGTTAGATTGTGACCGCTAAGTGAGACAGACTCATAAAGATATAGGAAAAAAATTTTTTTAACATGACGGCGTAAGGACCATATGTAAAGGGCTTCATCATCCCAGCCGATGCAAACTGACTCTAAACCGCCTGCCCGCCGAAGAACCTAGGAACCTCGTGAATACTTCGGATTGCTGAACATAAAATGAAATAGAAAAGAATCGTACATCCCAAAATAGGAATTTATTTGATTTGAAAATTATATTAGATAAGAATCCACTTACAGCTTCGCCATTACTTATGGACATCTAAATATCGGACTCTGTAGAAAGAAATTATATATTGCGCTTTCATAAGGCAACTTCAAACACTACTAGATCACGGAAATCCACTTGATATGCTTCATTACCTTCTAATCCCATACCCCGGGGTTTCATCAGGTAAAGTGAACTCTGTTTTTATATAACCCAGAATTGCTTATAGCTACCCTCGAAAATAACAAAACTTTCTTAAATTATTTCATAACATAAAATTATTGCGTACAACTGTATAGTAAAATGGTTTTTTCTTATATATATATAAAAATTAATACGTATTTATTCTAAATTAAATGTTTTATTGTTTCATTTATGATTTGGGAACTTATTATATATTTTAAATGGGAGGGATAAGAATTGATTTACGTAGATAGCGTTTAGATATTAATAATAAAATGTAGTACAGATTTACCTTTGCATTAGAATTATTCAGTAATTATCATTTACGTTTTCTAATTACTTCATTTGCCAAATAAAGTCCAATGATTCAAATATGTCCGAGGTAAACGGATACGTCTATAAGTGCATTATAAATTAATTACAAACCTATATTTTTTTGTGTGTTATTATCTCCGTTCATCCGATAGGTTTTCCTCCCCACCCTGGGAGTGAGTTAGCTTGGGTCAGGCACCTCGTTAATCGGGAAATATAATTCTCACCGTAATAGTGAGTTTGGCGCTTGAGGTCATCGATAAATTGACGCTCATAAATATATTCTCCCGTAGACATTTTTTTTTATATTTAGATCTTATTCAAGATACAAGGGCTACCGGAAACTTTTATTCATTTATCTTAAATCCCATTTACGCAACACTTAAAATTTGCATCAAGTAAACAATACTTGTATGAATAATTCGTATCAGAATTTTCTTTGGTGGGTAATATTTAAATATTACCTACAGGTGTTATGGCGACTAGACAGCCATAGAAATTCCATCTAGTCTACGGTTTAGCTTACTTGTCCAGTTCTTGAGATCTATATTATTTGGTTTAAGTTCACCAACGTCGGATATAGACATGAAAAAGGAGGCCCGTAAATATATATATATTAAATGTAAAAGTATAATACCCGGTATAAATATATTAAATTTCATACATAAACAAACAATTTAACGGTAAAAAATATATATATTTTAAATTCTTTAGAAGTGCTTTCAATTATGTAGTAATTGTGGTCATCTTTATCTGAATTTTAAATTTTAATGATACTAAATTTCCTTAAGCTGTGTTTACTTAACATTAGAATTTAAAATTCGGTTAAAGTTGATGAGTATTACTAAGTAATTGAAAGCGCTACTAAAGAATTTAAAATATATATATTTTTTACCATTAAATTGTGAGTATATATATATTATATTGAAATGGTATCTTTTAGCCATAATCCCGTTTCACATACTATGTGCCATAGTAGTAACTTTTCCCCCAGTTCAAACCCTTCCAGTCCATGTATATAATTTTACAATAGTTTATTTTGAGATTTAATAGCATATATTTGCATGTATGTGCATGTATTTGTATATGTGCACATATCTAATAGCCATATTAATATTTGTGTGCATATAATGCATACACAGTTATAAATTTAAAATTAATAAAATTGTATAATTTAAATTTTAAATTAAGTTGTGTGAACATTGTTATATGTGTGTAACCACATACGTATATATGCGAAAGAAGCCATAATCCAATAGATCTAAAAAAAAAGCATTACAACTCTTTTAAATTTGAATTATTTTCAGTTAAAAAATCTTTATTTAAATGCATTGCTATATAAATTTTAATTTCTGTGATAATTTCACACACATATAACATTTTTACAGACTTAAACTCTTTTAAAAAAGTTGTGAATTAATACAACTTGGAATCAAAATTTTAAATATATTTTAAAAATAAAACTAAGAACAAAGAGTGACCTGTTTAACCATCATTATTTTAGCCAAGAAGGGACCAAAGGTTTCATTTTTATGGATGTTAAATTATTGATGAAAATTTTGTAGAATGTTGTAAACAGGGTGCTCAGGTTACTGATTTTTCTTGGTATAAATAACCTTAAATTTTTAACAGGGAGGTTCCACTTTTTAGAATTTGATATAGTAATTGTTACTGTTTGCTATGGCCTACTGGAAAATGGAGTTTTGCAGCTATCACCATATCATTTGCTGGCTCTCTTTTCAAGAGATCGGTCTGTGGAGATGGAAGAATGGGAAGAACAGCAGACTTCCATAAAGACACCAGGAAGGAATTAGCCCAGCTGAGAATAATGGTTATCAGTTCAGAGAAGCCTCAGCAAAGAAGATGCAGTAACAGTTATTCCTTCAGAGCTCTTTGAAAATAATTCTAATAAATTATCTAAAAGTTAAGCTAGCTATTAATCTATAAGGTCCACAAACTTCCAAACTGTAATAAAGTTCTAATAATTAAAACTGATTTAAATCTGTAAATTATAATTTAAAATTCTGATAAAATATTACCTGTAAACTTGCCTATTTATTAAATTAAATTCTAAAACTTTAAATGCTTGTTAAATAATAACTTATTCAGTTATTATTCTATTACTCACTAATCTGTGGTCATGCCTTTCTTATTTGCTTTATATATGTTTATTTTATAATTTATGCTATGCCCAGTTCAGAATAAAGATAGACTCTATGAATAAAATTTGAGGAGGAGATAATTAGAAACTCTCTCATAATTCAGTAATTTTACTCTTTAGCATACACACATAAATCTCCACTTTGAAAACCTAAATATATTCATTAAGTTATTATATTTAGCTTATTATTATTTTTGCTGTTAGAATTGGGTTTGCAAGTTAATAAAGTAATTAATTAATATATGCAAGAATGAGTTATAAAGCATATTATACATATTGCTTAAGTCCCAGATATGATTTATCCCTCTTTTGAGTTATAGTATAAATGATGCAGATTTGATAATAAATTAGATTACTTTAAGAACCCCTTTTAGCATGTTTTAAGAATGCTAAATATGAACTGGTGTATGGCAGTTTCATGAAATGAAACTATAGAATTTTGTGTACCCTAAGTTATTAATTACTATTATATTTAGTGTGACAAATGTCTTTAGGAAGCAAATACATGCATTTATGCCTTTCTGTATGTTTCTTACATGAATGGGCTAGTGGTTTTAATGGCCAACCCATATACTTAGTTTGGACAGTTCTTCTTTACAACTGGAACAAGAAGGTCCAGATTGCTGGATGAGTCATGTAAAGTGACAAAAAATCAGGGTTTGAAAGAGAAAGCAAATGAGGATGTGAAGGAGATGCTGACAAACCTGCTCAATATGATGATGCAAATACCAACAAGGGAATAAATTGAAGTTAGATACAGAAAAACGAAGAAATTAAATTTAGGGACCAGGGAATAAGGAATAATATACAAGCCTTAGGTCAAAAGATAGCAATCATCCAGCAAGAGAGGGTGAAAATTAGACAAAGCATCCAGGCTCTAAACCATAAAGTGGAAAGATTTTGCATTGATTGCTGAAATGGTTATGACAGGGCACTCACTGAGTTCACAAAACACTTGGAACAGCATAAGAAAGAGACCACTGAAGCTGTACAAGCATTAAAAGAGTAAATATATGCTTATCCAAGCCAGGATAAGTGAGCAGGAAACAGACTTCCAGGGTGTGGCATCTTGAGTCCATGATGACTTAAAAGATTTACATAGGTGTCAGAAAAAGTATAAAGACAACATAAAGAGCTTGCAAATGTCACAGGAGAAGATGCAAGAAAAACTATACAAAGTCAAAGAGGACATGACACATGGAAACAAAGTAGCCACAAAAGAAAGGGAGAAATGTTCAAGGTAAAAAAAAATGCATGGGGAAAACTCTGGTGTTAAGTCAGAATAAGTAAGGAATATAAAGGCTGGAAGTGAAATGAAGAAAAGGGATTCAAGACATCATAGTTGACCAGCTTCAGGGTGAAGGAACAAAGAAAAGAACAGTGAGATGGGGAGTCAGCCACAGTCTTGCAATCATGAGAAAGGACTAAACAGCTGGTTCAGAGAGGACATACCTGATTAAATGGGTCAAGGATGATGATTCAAACCCTCTAATATCACTAGAGCCAGTCTCCATCACTCAAATGCATATGGACAAGTTCATTCAGGTTAAATCTTTCAAAGGAGGTGTGGGTGAAAACCTCAAGGTACACATAGAAAGCTTTCAGAAATTTTTCAGGTTTCAAAAAATTGCAGCACCAGACCAATCATTGACATCCATTATCTGCCAAGGTATGCCAAATCTTGGTCAGACTGTTAAGAAGCCCAACCCCAAACTTTTGATCAGTACTCTGCATCACTATTGAAAATCTTTTTGAGTGAGGTGCAGCAGAATGGTATTCATCATGCCATTGTTAAGAAATCATATGACTCAATAGCTAAGGAAACACACACCCTGTTATTTGTCAGACATGTGGCCCATCTGAGATCACTAACAGCGCCCCATTTTTCAGACACAAATAATTAGGGCCATTCAGCAAAATGTGTCATCACAAATGCAGCAGATGATGGTGGTCTGTAGAGTGAGGAATAACAAAGAGATGGCAGAGATTCTCATGACCATAGACTATACACCCATGTACAGAGAACCCCCTAAAAAGTACACTGGCTGGAGCAAGTAAGGTGAAAAGAAGTGGCTATAGAAGATTACCCACAAGAAATTCACAGAACTCAGAATGTAATGGGCTGACTAGAGGTAAAATGTCATATATGACATTCTGACCAGCTCACCAAGGAATTCCACAAGAGGGGATAACTTAATGTGTCATGGTCATACCATTGTCCATATGTATATGGTTAATCTATTATTTTAAAGCATAGTTTGTAATTTCATTTTATGGATGGAAACTTTAGACTTAGCATTTAGAATAGTTAATGTAACAAGTATATTAAATTTGGTGCATTGGATGGGCATACTGCATGATGATGGATTAGAGAAAGCATGAAAATAGTTAGGCTGGAATAAACTTAAAATTTAAAATTCCACTTGTAAAGAAAAAAGTTAGGAAGGTGTATTAATTCATGATTGCAGTTAAAAATTAGAGTAAAGTCTTTTTTCCTTCTGTACTTTTTTTCCTGCAGTTCATTGATATGAAACAGTATTATTTAGCCATCATCCTGTTTCACCTACTATATGCAATAGTAGTATTTCCCCCCAGTTTGAACCCTTCCAGTCCATATATATATAACCTTACAATAGATTATTTTGAGATGTGATAGCATATACATATGTGTATGTGCATGTATTTGTATATGTGTCCACATCTAATAGCCATATTCATAGTTGTATGCATATAATACTTATGCAGTTATAAATTTAAAATTAATAAAATGGTATAATTTAAGTTAAGTTGTGTGAACATTGTTATATGTGGGTAACCACATACATATGTATGTGAAAGAAGTTTAAGCTTTAAGCAGGGAAGTTCCACTTTTTAAAATTTGATATAGTAATTGCTGCCAGTCACTATACCTGACTGGAAAATGAAGATGGCGGCTAAGGCCATACCATTTGTCAGGTCTCCTTTCAAAAGATCAGTCTCTGGAGATGGAAGAATGGGGAGACCATTACATTACCAAGAAGACATCAGAAAGGAATCAGCCTAGCTGAGAATGATGTTGATAAAGCTCAGAGAAACCTCAGCAAACAAGATGTGGTAACATTTTATTCCCACAGAGCTCTTTAAAAATAATTCTAATAAATTATCTAAAAATTAAGCTAGCTACTAATCTATATTGTGCACGAACTTCTAAACTGTAATAATATTCAAATAATTAAAATTGATTTAAATCTGTAAAATATAATTTAAAATTCTGATAAAATAATAGCTGTAAACTTGCTTATTTATTAAATTAAATTCTAAAATTCTAAATGGTTGTTACTTGCTAATCTGCAGTCATGCCTTTCTTATTTGTTTTATATATGTTTATTTTAATATTTAAACAGCATTAAGCTGTTGCACATGTGCTTTGCAGATTTTAACTATAAATGACTGAATACTAACACTTCAAACACATGATAAGTTTTTGAAAAAGATAGAGTGGCCATCTATCTTTTTGAATGCAAACGCTTTTGTATGGGCAAATCTTAAGTGTTTCAAATAAGAATGATGTATCGTAAATTCTAATAAATTTCACCAGCGTCATTCATTCAAGCATGTAAAAGTAAATTAAAGTGATTGTTTAATATTTTCATGCTTTCACTTTCAAACACTTAAGATTTGCCCATACAAAAGTGTTTGGGTTTGAAAAGATAGATAGCCACTCTATCTTTTCCAAAGACTTTATCATGTGTTTGAAGTGTTAGTATTCAGTCATTTATAGTTAAAATCTGCAAAGCGCATGTGTGACAGCTTAATGCTGTTTAAATATTACATTTTATAAACATCGCATGATATAAAATTGATTTATTTATATGTTTATTTTATAATTTCATATGCCCAGTCCAGAAGGGAGAGTGATTCTATGAATAAAATTTGAGAGGGTGATGATTAGAGGCTCTCTCATAATTCACTAATTTCATTTATTAGCATACAGACATAAATCTCTGCTCTGAAAATTTAAATATATTTGTTAAGCTATTATGTTTTGCTTATTATTATTATTATTGCTGTTAGAATTGGGTTTGCAAGTTTGTAAAGTAATTAGTTAATAAATGCAAGAATGAGTTATAAAACATATTACACATATTGCTTAAGTCCCAGATATGATTTATCCCTCTTTTGCATTATAGTATAATGCATTATAGTATAAACTATGCATATTTGTTAATAAATTAGATTATTTTTAAGTACCCCTTTTATCATGTTTTAAGAATTCTAATTATGAACTGGTATATGGTAGTTTCACAGAACAAAACTATAGAATTTTGCATACCCTAGGTTATTAATTAACTTTTCTCATATGTAGCCTCTTACATTTTAGAATTTCTGATGTTTTTCTTTGTGTCACACACCAATGTAAAATATATGATAAAATGTTTATTACTCATCAGAAAATAACAAATTTGACTTTCTTTGATAGATATTTTTGTTTATTACTGAATTAAATTGTAATTGGTCACACTTTATTTATGTAAATATTAAAAAAAATGGACCGTAATCAAAACAAAGATATTACACATTATGTTTCTAGAAAAATTATTTTCAGTTTATAAAATCAATAAAATATTTCTTAATTTGGTAGTTTTTGATTGCATGTACTGTGGCCATTAGGTGATGCTGCAGAACCACCAAGGATAAATTTTTATCCAAAATGGCTGAAATCAATGGAAAGTTCAAATGAAAATGCATGAAGCAAGACATCCAATATAATCATTGATGTCTGTGCAATTAAATGCCTAAGGCAAGACATCAAAAGTAAGTAATAAAGCAACTGAAATAATATATAAACTTTAAAAAAGTACACACACACAGAATCGGTAAAAATACATAAAATATCCCCCTCCCAGCATTAAATTGAAATGGCTCAAAAATAAATAAAATACAAATTACAAAAACAGAAATCACCTTCCCCCCCCTCCCATTTCTCTATATATGTGAATTGGTTACCTCAAAATTGTCACTCTTCTGCAAAGAACAGCAAATTTTGGATAACTTACAATTAAATAATTTTAAAAAATAGCAAAGCTTAAAAATATATAACCTTGCCACTCCTTTCCCATACATGTATGTGTGAAAACCCACATTTAAAAAATAGCAAAGCTTAAAAATATATAACCTTGCCACTCCTTTCCCATACATGTATGTGTGAAAACCCACACACCAGGTAATGTTTACATCTATTATTAAAAAAATTATGACTTTAAATTTGTGCTTTAATTATATATATCAGCTATTATTATTTTAAGTATGCATTTATATAAATATAAGCACACACACATATTTACGTCTTATTATCATTTTATTAAGTTGCTTTTAATTAATATATGCTAACTTGGAGGGGTTTAAACTAAGAAAAATATACTACTGTGGAACATAGTAGGTAAAACTTTATTATAGGCAAAGAATACCATTTCAATATTAAAAGTTGCAAAATGAAATGTGACATAACCCCTCACATTAAAAAATATGACCACTTTGCAAAATGAAAAGTGACATAAAACACACACTCCCCTGACTAATTTTTTAATTGGATTCTTAACACCCAAAAACCCAAGTACAACATACACAAAAAAAGTACTTACAAAAGATAGTCATCATGGGCAATTTGAAAGTAGGCAAAAAGAACATTCAAACTGAGACTTTGCATGAAAATTATTTGGAGAAGCTTGTTCAAACAGATTGCATTTCATTTAAGTAATAACAACACATTAAAAAATGCCATTGACAGGCATTTTTTGAAAGGGCAGAACACTTTTACTTTGTATCTTCTGTTTTTGGGAGATCCCACATTTTCATCATTTTGGCTAAGCAAAAATAAAAACACTATACCTACTTTAATTTCAGCACGTTTTTTTGAAATGTTGCCTGAAATGTTTGTTCATGTTTACTATTGTATTCATTTGCATAAAAAATAGTCCATATTAACACCATCAAAAAATATAAATCATCCCAACAAGTTGTACTTCTAGCACTCAAAAATAATTAATAGGTCGTAATAAAACTAAGCAGGTATTTAAAAAGATTAGTTCAGTTAGACTTTGATTAAAGTTTTCGGCCCAAGCAATTATATTTTTCATATGAAAAGTGTATCACGTCATATTTCTTTCTTAGAAATTTATAGCATAGCGCCGCTGCATTTCTTTACTGCTCTATCTTTTGTAACTATTTTTTCAACACAATGATTTAGAAAAATGGTGTGGTACTGGTTAATGCTTTTGCTGCATAATGTTTAGTTGCATTTTTTTGAACAATTATATTTTGAAAATAATTGCAAAATTTAACATTATGATTATTTAAGTTCAAATTCACAATTGAATTTGATAAAACTACACAAAGCATAGGTAACCATATTGCTTACTATTTTTTTATTAATACTAACATTTTCTTAAAATGTACAAAAAATTTTGCTATCAGATATTTATGTTTTCATTTTTTGGTGTATATTTGTGATCCATTAAGGACAAACACTGGTATAGAGTAATCACGCCAAATATGTATGTGCGCTCAATATAATTCATATTACATGAGATTTGTGTTTTGTTTTAATATATTATTACCATTATTCCTATACTGAAATGGTATTTAGCCATCATCCTGTTTCACCTACTATGTCCCATAGTAGTATCATTTCAAAGTTCAAACTCTCCCAAGTGCACGTAAATTCACTTAAATTCATCATAAATAATCTATAGTAAGGTATATTTGCATGTATGTGTGTCTATATAAGTATAGAAAACATTAGCTGTAATAATTGTATGCATATGTTTAATATACATATTGAAATTTTCAGATCTAGTGGCCCTTCTTTTTAACCTGTATGTGTGTCTATATAAGTATGGAATACATTAGCTGTAATAATTGTATGTGTATGTTTAATATACATATTGAAACAGTCAGATCTAGTGTCCCTCCTTTTTAACCTACTATATTACATAGTAGTATGTATTTTGGTATTTATCTATGTTTGAGTAAGCGTATATTAACATTAAACCTATCCTGATATTGACATATTAAATATAGGCGTGTGTGTCCATATTCATTATTATATAATTATGTCTATATAGGTGAAATGAGCGCTTACGCAGTCTACACACACATACAAGTCATAATTTGTAAAATAAAATCTAAGGTAAATCTTGCTGTATGTATAACGGGAACATACATATATATGTGAAAGTCCTAGTAATGTAAAGATTTAAGAGTATTACAATTCTTTTAGTTTATTTTAGAATTAAATTATTATAGGCTGTTGTGTAAATTACTTGTATTTTCACATATAAAGTCATTTAAAATCAAATGAGTTGCACATGTGGCAAGTTGATTAGGGTTTCTAAAGTTTGTTGTCTAAAAGTTGTTTCTCTGAATCTTGACCTAATTAGTGCTTTAAAAAAGACAGGGGGTAAGAGGAAAAGAATAACAGGTTGGGAATTATTTTAAAATCAATCTCAGGGATAAAAATCCGGGAACTGCCTTCAAAGATCGATAACTCAGCAGGATTCACTGTCTTTGCTAAAAAAAAATAGTGTAAATCAAATAATTGAGAGAAAAATAAATTTCTTAAATGTAATATTGTTGCTTGCTCCATCTTATATAACTTTAAAATTCGTCTGAACTAAATGAAACTCACTTGAGATTATTATACCTATTTTGTCTTATCTTTGTTTGAAAATATATGAATTATTCTACGATTGATTTGGAATGGAGTTTAATGTAAACAGTAGTTATTTAACGTAATTACAACTGATTTTGATAAATGTGTACGTTTTTAAAGTTTATGTATTTTGAGCGATGTTTTTGATCCACGTGTGAACATTTAAAAATATTCTGCCATTACAATTGTTTTTGATGTCTCAAAGTTTGAATGTTCTTTTTGTCTACATAGAAACATTCTATGTTGTATTTTTATAATCATCTGCAATCTGTTTGAACAAGCTTCTCCAAATAGTTTTCGTGCAAAAGTCTCAAAGTTTGAATATTCTTTTTGCCTAGTTTGAAGTCATCTTTTGTAAGTATTTTTTGTAAGTATTTGTGGGTTTTTGTATGAGTGTATTGTACTTGTTTTTTTTTGTATTTTACGAATCCAATTTAGAAATTATTTGGGTGTTTTATGTGACATTTCATTTTGCCAAGTGATTATATTTTTAATGTGAGAAGTTATTACGTCACATTTCATTTTGCAACTTTTAATATTGAAACGGTATTCTTTACCTCTCATAACGTTTCACCTACTATGTCCATAGTAGTATATTTTTCTTAGTTTAAATCCCTCTTAGTTAGCACATATTAATTAAAAGCAACTTAATAAAATGATAACACGTTAAAGCGGTGCATATCAACCTGTAGACATACTTGCTGCATGTTGCGGTGTTCGAACGTATCCCCCAAGGTAGAAATAATCTATTAATACATTAGAAAAAGGCACGCGTGTGTGTGTAATTACGGTGGGGGAGGTAGTTATAAAATACTTCGTAATCAGACTTAGCAACAATGTTAAGTAAAACATAGTTTCATTAGAAAAATTTCCAGCTAAGTTTAGAAATTAATTAAATCAGTAAAAGCACTGAAGAAAATGTTAAAATGAGTATACAATGGTGGGAGTGGTTCAAATGCATTAGGAAAAGTAAAATAAGTGTTGTACCCCTAGATCAATACTAAAATCGTTGCATTTGTCACCCTTACAGAGAAAATACATTGTGACAGTAAATACGAATACAATGCACAGCCAGACAGAGTGGCGACTTAGTGGTATGCAAGGATGAATCACACTTAAAGAACATCTGCTAATAGCTTTTTTTGAAACAATACCTGATGTATATAAGGAGAGAGAATGACTTTGTTATGGTTGATTGTGCTATTTTTGCAACAATTATTAATATATAAAACGTTGAAAAACTGTTGGTGAAAAAACTTTCGTTATAACTAAGTTTAAATTAAAAATAGCATAGCCGACAATCTGAACCGTTTCTGATTATATTTTTAATGTTATTTTTTCCCCTTTAATTTATCGCTTTAAGGGGGGGGGGGGTGTATCATAAATGTTCCTAAAATTAGAACTGAAGTCTAAAAATTTTAATTAAAAAATGCCAAGTGAAAGATGGAAGGTTATTATTATGAATGAGATAAAAAAGGAATGGTGTTTTTAAAGAGACTTTTTATCTTGCTTCAAAAAGCTTCACCATATTCTCTATCTAGATCGTCTTATTCTTACTGGGTAATGCTTTTTCCATGACAACCTCTATATCTGCATTAGCATAACGCAGCAATCTCTGCCCAAAGTATGAAGAACCATCAATGAATTAATCCCAGAATTACGTCAATGTTCATCGCAGATTTATAAAAAAAAAAATTGCATGCAATATCAGATCACACCATTCTAGTTAAATGATTTGAAAGTTAGACAAACAAATAAATGAGGTCATGACATGTAATGCTTCTTGTGTAATCCGAACATTGCCAAATGAATAAGACATCAATTTTAGGACGGTTATATATGACCTATTTCATAGTGTGCAATCAATCTCATTTTTCCTTAAAACAAGACTATCAGTGCAATAGTTTCAAAACAATGACATGTATGACGTAAATAAGTTTTAACTCATATGTATTATGTCATTCGCTCTCTTCTATATATGTATATAATATGTTTATTTTTTGGTTTATTATGCACTTATTCTTATTATTTAATAATTATATATTTCAGTGGAATTGGATTCGATTTATCTCTTAAGGCATATTAAAGAATAGTTAATTTATAGTACTACGAGTATTAAAAATCTCTTCCGTATTCTCTAGTTTACTAAATAAACTTTGTCGGAAGGAGATTTGATATTATTAGTTTATACTGTTTTGATATGCGCACTCAGACGATATCCTTTCGAGATAGGAGTTTATCTTGTTAGCAGGGGAAAGTCATTTAGTCTCCACCATTTAGATTAATTAGTTTTACGAGCTCAAATCCTGGTGTTGTCTTACATTGATAAATATTTGTAATAAATTGTTTTTTTCTCTACAAACAATGGACTAATTAAATATTCAAGCTCATTTGCATATGTGTACAATAAATCACAACAATCTTCATTTGAATACTAAATCTCTGAAAGCGCTAAGCAGGCATATTAAACATTATAGTATAATTACAGCTTCACTAACGCATGCGAAAAAATTGCATATTTATAATTGATTAGTATTTGATAGATTCTATTTTTACCTTTCCGTTTCATTCTGAGTAGTTTGCACATACCTTTTGGGAATGTTAGAATATGTCACCCTAGATGTGAATTTATTTAGAGATGAATTCATGTTTTATAATAATTGATCATAACAGGTTATAAGTTGAGAAAAGGAGTTATCGCTGTAGAGATTTGAAATACGGTTGAATGACTTCGTTGCATTTTATTACAAGGTAAAATTAATAAGATTTTTTTCCCAATTTATACGTACATGTTATTTAAAGCCAATTATTAAAGTTATTAAATTTCATCGACATAGTAGTATCCCTGTATGATTAGTAATTCATTCCATTAAAAAAGGGTTAATAAGAAACTTTTACCTGTGGTGGGTGTTTATGTACATTAAACAAATAGTTTACTGTGATGTATATGATTTCTAGTAAAAATAAATTAATACCAGCTCTTTTAAGATAAACGAGCTTATTCCTTGAGTCTGGCTTTGGCTTCACACTGGTGGTGCCCACTGGTGATCATACTGCTTTACGTACATCACCGTGTACCACCATAATATTTTATCACACGTTTTCTATATTTAATTAAATACATAAAGATAACATATAGATTATAATAAATTAATTGATGACTATTAGTAGTAAATATAAAACACTTAAAAATGTGCAGTCACCATGTCAATGTAAAATCAGGCATATCCCAATACTTCATATATATATATATATATATATATATATATATATATATATATATATATATGTGTGTGTGTGTGTGTGTGTGTAAATTTATAAATAAATATTTGAAAATACAGTACACCTGGGTCTCATTTTATGCAGTAGATAGGTTCCACAGAAACCCGCATTAAAAAAAAATCGCACAAAAATAGACTTAACTTACCTTGAAAAATGTGGGATAGGGTCTGTAATTTTCAGAATCCACATAAAAGCAAAGCAGCAAGAAAACATTACTTTAAAATTGGCATTAAAAAATAAGCAAATAAAGTATGACAAATAAAAAATTTCAAATATTGAAAAAAAATTAATACAAGACAAACTTTTTTACTTTTTTTATTACTGCAGTATTTAATTTTACATTTTTCATACATATTTTAATCATTACCGCTAGTGTTAATTTGTAAACTGGTAAGTAATTAGACTCAATGTGATGTGATGTATTGTGGGTTCTCCTTAAATGAAGTCAAGAATCTCTCAGCAATTATGCCCAGAGAAACCTGTTAGCAACTATTTTATATGTGATGTGATGTACAACTAGCACTATTTTCAGTCTTGTGCTGTGTTAATGGTTTTCTGCTTCTATATTTAAAAATGAAATTGCAATCAAAACAAAAAGATTATACATTATCACTAGAAAGATTATTTTCAGTTTATAAAATCTTCATTTTTTATTTTAAAAATCTAAAAGATTATTTATTTCTGTTATACATATATAACAAAATACATTTTAAAAGTTTAAATTTTTTGAATATTTATAGCGATATTTTTATACATAAGTATAAATATATTATTATTATTTACTCATTAGTATAAATAGGTTATTTACATAGAAGCTAAGTTCTAAATACAGCTCATACATATTCTCATTAGCTGCTAATATAACGTTATATTTTTGAAAAAAAGTATTTCAAGTCAAAATAAGTTATTAATAATTTAAATTTCTTGATATCTAATAAATATAGTGAAATATGAAAGATATTAAGAAGAAACAAGAATCGCATAACTTCAAAATCACATTAAAATAATCTGCATAATACGAGACCCAGGTGTACTTAAAAGTTTATAAAAAATATATTTATAACCGTCACTTAGAAGTGCTTTCAACTAATTTGTAGCTTTGTCAACTATCACTTTTAAAAGCCAGCTTTCCCATAATTCCATGATGTACAACTTTCCCATAATTTTTTGATCTTAATGTTTGCTGATTGCCTATTAATTAAATCTTGCTTGTATTTATATATTATTAACATTGCCTCTTTAATTTTCCTTTTATTATTATTTCTTTCATCATGTATATATGGTTTCGATTTTAATTATAACAACGTAAAAATATTGGAAACTGAAACAAATAATAATAAAAGGAAAATTAAAGAGGCGATGTTAATATATAAATACAAGCAAGAATTAATTAATAGGCCAGCAGAAACATTAAGATCACAGAATTATGGGAAAGTTGACATCATAGAATTATGGGAAAGCTGACATTTTAAAAGTGATAGATGACAAAGTTACAAGTTAGTTGAAAACGCTTCTAAGTGATGGTTATATATATATTTATAAACTTTTAAATACTGTATTTTCAACTATTTATTTATAAATTTACATATATTATTTTGGAGAAATACAGACATCGATTTGTAATATTATTATAATATATATCAATGGAAATGAGTTCTAGAAATGATATGTGGATTATTAAAGAATGGCAGAAGGTAACTTACAAAATAATTGCTTTAAAATGTAGGTTGCAGTTTCTATATAATGGTAAAATGTTAAAAGTTTCCCCAAATTGTTGTCAAATAAAATTTAATATGTCTTGTATGTTGTCTCTAATATAATATGCTGTTTAAAAATGTTGGTGCTACATAATATTATTTTTTCTTCGTGTAAATATCTAATCTTTGATAAAAGGTGTTACTTAATAAGTTTGAATTATTTGATTGATTTGAATAATCGAAATGACTGGTTCAATTTTAAGAGTAGTTCTCAAGTGTGTTTTGATCGATATTATAACAGACTATGTAAGAAATTTAATAAGAAAATTAACTTTTTGTTTAAGAAAGAATTTAAAAATAAGCTTCAAGATAATAATTTTGTTAATTTGGCTGGTGTGGATCTCGATTTTCAAGAAAAATATATTTTAAATCTAGGTGCAAAATATGTTGGTGGCCAATGGAAAGAACGTGATTTGGATTTGAAATCTGCTGTTGAAAGTTCATTGGGAGTAATTAAATGTGATTCAAAGGTTGGCAACGACTTAGTTAAAAAAGTAAAAGAAAAGAATTTTAAATTTACAAAAAATAATAATTGGAACGAACAAATTTCTAAATTTAGAAAATTTACATCTGAAAATAATCTTGTGTGTATAAAAGAGGATAAAGGTTTATGGATGTGCTTGTTACTAAAATCGGATTATGAAAATAAAGTTATTACTCAAATGAGTATTCTTAATTTTATAAAGGTTAATAAGGTAAATATTGAAAGTTTACTTGTTCAATTTGTTAATAACATTTTAAAAAAAGCCAAAAATAATGTAATTGGTAAAAGTACTTATTATAGGATTTATCCCTCGGCTGCAGTATGTCCTAGAATATTTTCAAATATAAAATTGCATAAAGAAAAAGAACCATTATGATTAATGATTGATTTTGGGGGTGCATTTCTGTGAAACATGTAAATTAATCTAGAAAATGTTACAAGAAATTCTTGGTTTTGATATATATATACAATACATTCATTATTTGATTTCATTGGTAAAATTAAGTGTTGTTATTGATAATTATGATGTAATTTGTACCTTTGATGTCAGTGAAATATATGGATCAATTGACAGAATGTCTTCTATTGAAATAATTAATAATGCATTAAAGTTAAAAAATGTTAACATTAGAATAATAAAATTTATTGTTGAAACATTAAACTTTATTGATAAAAACATTTATGCAATTTTTCAGCATGAATTTTATAAAATGAGTAATGGGTGGCACATGGTCTTCCTACAGTTTCCCAAATATGAATTTTTTTATATCTACATATCAAGAAAATATTTTTAAAAAGGAACATTATCAGAAAGATATTATTTTATACAATCGATATATTGATGATGTTTTTGTTTTTGGAAAGTCAAAAACTATTAATAATTTGTTTAATGAATTAAATAATATAAAGGGCTTAAAGTGGATTAAAACAGATGAACATTCAATGAGTGTTCAATTTTTAGATCTCAAGATAACTAGAAACAGGGATAAACTGGATTACTATATGACTCTTAAACCAATAGCAAAAAGAGGATATATTCCATATGAATCAAAAGTACCAATGTCACATAAAATGGTGGGTTTGAAACCCTTTTTATTTAGAAACGATAACCTTTGTAAATATGCATCAGATAAAACTAAAAATATTGAAATTTATTATAATGAATTGTTAAACGTTGGATACAATTATGATTGTGTTTATTATACTGTTAAAAATTTTACTTCTAAATATAAAAATATTCATAATAATGTTAATTCTTCTGATAAAAAACTGTGGATATCAATACGATATATTTCGAATCATTAGGCAAGTTTCATTAAGAAAATTTATAAAGGAATATGTGATATTGCATTTTATGCATCACCTACATTAAATAAATTAATAAACAATTCAAAAGATAAAACTTTATTGACAAATAAAAATTGTATCATTTACAAATGAATTTGTAGGTATGGCAGTGGATATATATGTGGATTGAGGTGCACATTGGAAAAAAGAACAAAAGAGCACTTATTATTATTTAAAAGGGTTCAAAATACAAAACAACATTGACTATGACTAAACTAACATATATATCAACTAGGCTGTACATTTGGAAGTGGAGAAAAGGAATTCGAACTACTCAAATAAGTTAGACAATAAAATATAATTTAATATACTGACAAATTATTATACATTTATAAATAAATTATAGACATTAGTGTGTGTGTGAATGAGCAAGCGGTTACATAGTGTCATTCACGCTATTAGTTCTCATATGCTCTTTCTTAGCTAAATAATATATTATAAATAAACATACATTTTTGGTGGGTCTAATATTAAGATGCCAATCAGTATTAGAAAGAAGTTACATAAAATTGCTATAAACGCTTTGATTTATGGTTCTGAAACGTGGTGATTAACATATGATTGAGGGGAGCATTCTGAAATTCATCATACATATGATATAAATTATTTTCATGCCATTGAGGTCGTGAAAATAAATAAAAGACAGTTAAAAGATTATATTTGAACTATGACAAAATATTTAATGAAATTATTTTAACAATAGAAAGACGAACGCTTTATTTTCCCCAAGGCATATAGATACTCTTAAATAGATATATAAATTATGACGGTGAGATTGTATATGATTGAAATAATCTTAATTAATAAAATAGAAGTAGTTGGCATTTATATATATATATATATTTTTAAGCAAAGCTTAATTTTAATATTAGAGCATTAAAACTGGGCCATGAAGCAAAAGAAATAATAATAATAATAAAGAAGTTTGCGGTGCTGACATAATAGCCTAAAATAACTAAGAGGAAAAGATCGTGCTTCTGGATGAAAATGAAATCTCACACCCCCTTCTTGGGTAGTGCTTAGAGAAAAGTGGATAGGCATGGCGTGGCCCAGACTTTTGCTGGTATAACCGACGCGAGAGGCCTTTTATCTACGAAGTGTATATGCATAGCGTGTGCCAAACTTACGGGATCACCACCAGAGGCATTATATATGGAATAAATGTGGTCCCAGATAGCTCAACTATCTATGGAACGAGATACGAGGAGTCTATGGGTTCGATCTTGTCGTAACCCCCAGATTAGAAGACTAGAAGCACGTAGTATATACATATATACGAAGATATGCTAAATGCCAGGAACACAGTACGAATGAATGTCTCTAACGACATTGAATAAGATTTACTGCTTTTAAAATAAACGAGCCCAGTTTGAATACCATAATTTAGACAAATAATACGCTATGCAGTTATATATATATATATATATATAGAGAGAGAGAGAGAGAGAGAGAGAATATTTAGATTTCATTTACTTAAAATGTACTTGAAGATTTTATATAGCAAAAGAAACATTAAGATTTAGATTTCAAATTAATAAAATATACGTTTAGATTTGATTAAGCAAAAGAGACATTAAGATTCACCCCCTTCCCTTTCCCACTATTTAAAACAATTCAATTCCACCTTCGTGGATTTTACAATAACTGGAATACATAGCATATATTTTAAGAGTATATATATATAAAAATAACTAGCAGTTATATATATATAAAAACAATTAAGTCACCTTTTTAGAATTTAATAAATAATTATAAAATCAATGTTTCAGAGCATTAATTAGCTTGAGTTCTGGATTTTCAGAGTTTAAACAAATCAAATTTTATATTAAAAACGAACCTAAAATGTTGATTCATAAAACAATCTGGCGAACGTATTAATTTACAATGCATTATATATGTATATTTTAAGGGGACATTAATAACCTTTGTATGAAGGTTTAGAAGAAGAAAAAATGACAGAAAAGATTTTTAGAAATTAAGCTCGCCAGGTTGTGAGATTGACATTTTAATAATAAGCAAGCAGATACATAAATCGAATAATAAATACATATAAATAAATGACCGCACTAAAGTTAAGAAAAGATAAGAGCATATGAGAGAGAATTAAATTTATATAAATTATTTAAGAGCAAATTACATGTTATTTATATATATATATATAAACATTAATTTAAAAGATAGAAAATTGAACAATACGTTAGAATATTGATAGCAGGATTTGAGATTAGTGAGGCTAGATTCATTTTCAAATAGTAGCATAAAAGTTACCTTGCAATTTTCAGAGTCCGATTTAAAATATTGCCCATGCACGGAAATTGAAATGAAAGTTCTTAAATAATTGCAAGCTTCTAGTAGCATTAAAGTCCTTAGGTCGGGCTTTTACTTCCTCTTGGGCAGCAGAATGAGATGGCCGCTGAAGATGATGACCCAACCGGGCAGAGAAGTGATGGATTTACGGCTACATTATTTAAGTTTCAAGCGACGTATAATATCTTTACTATAAGTTCTCTCAATAATAGCTAATCTTCCATCAATAGTAGTTAATCTCCCCCTGATTCAAAATTCAGTCATTTTATACCTTTTCTTTTATCAGTTGTTTTTGAAGATGCAATTGTAAGATAACGTCCAAAAATAAATTCAAATCTATTTCCAGATTAGAAATAGATTTGACAACATGTTTTTAACACAAGTAAATCTTTAATCTACTTAATCCCATTTATTTTAAGTAAAACTTTAATTAAAAAATACCTCCCTTTAATTATTTTTGGACAATTACAACAGTCACATCTTCCATATTGGATTTTATAAAAAATATATAGCTTAATAGAAAAACAAGCAATTTAAAAAGAAAAAGCTAAAAATGACATATAAGAAATATTTAAAACATCAATATTTTGTTAGTAAGTTTTGCTCCTATGTATATATTTGAGCCGCATCTATAATACTTTAATAAAAAAGAACTAATAATTAATAAAAAGAATTAATAATAATTTTAAAACATGTTATTGAAACATTAAATTTTATAATTTAGGCGCGCATCTCAAATATATACACGAAATATATATACACGACAAAAGGAGCGGGATGGGAAATAGGGATTTAAACATAGGTTAGTAGATGGAAACATGAAGCACAATCTTAAGCTAAGATTGACTGCTTCAATATATATATATGAAAAAGAAAAACAAGTTATAATCATGTTAACTTGCTGTTGCTTGTATTTATGATCAATAGATGGCGTTTTACCAAGAACATCGACCAAGCATATGTTTGTTTACATAAATGATAAAAGAGTCAGAATTCACTATCTCTTTCATCCCCCCCCCTCAGATCAGCTGATTTCAAGCTAATTTGCTATCATCACTGAAGGATAGAGCTAGAAACTAGATCTAAACACTGATTCCAAGTGTTTATGCAAAAAGTTTCTATCAGTTTGCAAGCATGAAATTTTTCAGACCGGTAAAGTCTTCAAACTCAGCCTAACAAGCTAGATATCTATATGGGTCTGATCTCAGTTCAGTTTCATCACATAGTCAAAGCCTCTGCAGTATATATCATTGCAAAAACCTTTAAAGATATGTTTATGAAAAACAAAAACAAGTTATAATCACGTTAACTTGCTGTCGCTTGTATTTATGATTATATCTTGTTTTTGTTTTTCATAAATGTTCCTTTAAAGGTTTTTGCAATGATATATATTGCAGAGGCTTTGAGTATGTGGTGGAACTGAACTGAGATCAGACCCATATAGCTATCTAGCTTGTTAGGCTGAGTTTGAAGACTTTACCGGTCTGAAAAATTTCTTGCTTGCAAACTGATAGAAACTGTTTGCATAAACACTTGGAGTCAGTGTTTAGATCTAGTTTCTAGCTCTATCCTTCACTGATAATAGCAAATTAGCTTGAAATCAGCTGATCTGAGGGTGGGTAAAATGAAAGAGATAGTGAATTCTGACTCTTTTGTCGTTTATGTAAACAAACGTACGCTTGGTCAGTGTTTTTGGTAAAACGTCATCTATTGATCATATATATATATATATGCTTAAATAAATTTCAAATTAATGAATTCAAAGCCAAAAAAAAAAAAAAACAATCTCAACAAAATATTTAAGTAAAAAAGTATTTTGAAATAAAATTTCAAAAGGCAGGAAATTTAAAATATTAGAAAACATCGTAATATGAATGAACGTTTATTGAAACAATATTATGATAACAATATGACTGATGGTATTCTGATTTACATAAACGAAATTTGGAGGAACATGGCCACCTAAATATATAGCCATATGTTGAGCAGCCATTTGATATGACAGACAGTTACTAATCCTGGAATACTGGATTAATATATACTTAGGAAAGTATATACATAATGGAGACTAGTTCATATTTCTTTGAAAGATGACTAAATATTGTTGGAGGATACCATTATTATTTCAACGTTAGGTGATTTCCATTATTCTTTACTGCCATTTCAACACCATATTGTCATTTGTCTATTTTTCAAGAACAAACTTTCATTAACTATTCATCAGACAAAGATGCAGAACATTAGCTAATATATAACGGAAAGAAATTGACAAAATAACATATATTGTTGTACAAACACACAAAGGTCTTTACAACAATTTAATCGGAAAAGTAAAAATAGATAAATATGTTATAGATATAATAAACATCTCCATACTTCCCAATTCTTTTTAAATTCACTTAAATAAAGATATAATAAAAGATAAATGACCCCCAAGATGCATTTCATGCTCAACCCTAGAGATAATCTTTAGTTTCGAAAATGATTAGTAATAATCATTATTGTATTTATCTGAAATGGATGGCGTCAAAGTTGTGAGTGAAGGAAGTTTGACAATGGTAAATGAAAATGTAACAATTTACTCTAGATAAATACTTTTCATATAATAAAAATATATATGCGAGATAGTGACCTGAGCCAACTGATGAGTGCTGGTTCAGTACGAAATGCATCTTGGGGATCATTTGACTTTTATTATATTTTTATTTAAGTGAATTTAAAAAAATGGAGAAGTATGGAGGTGTTTATTAAATCTATAAGATATTACACATGGGAAAGAGAAAACTCCGCGTGTGTGTAAATAAAAAAAAATCAGATATATTAATCTTTAACTGAGGTTTAAAGTTTATATCTGTGCTCGAGATAATCTCCGGTTTCGAAAATGATTAGTAATAATCATTAGTGTATTTATCTAAAATGGATGGCATCAATGTTGTGAGTGGAGCAAGTTTGACAATGGTAAATGTAAATGTAACAATAAATATGTTATTATTATTCTTATTTCACTACAATATGGTGTGTGTTGCATTTTGGTTTTATAACAGAAATAAAATCTAATTACATTGAATATTAAGTAATTTGCAAATGTTAATATGTAGAAAGAGATTAATGGATGTAAAAGTGAATAAAGAAACACCTTAATGCTCTGAAATTAAAATAATATACATTGGCGTATATAACTAAATTAAGGTTTAACAGATAAACTGACGACTATTATTTTTTCAAACGTCTCTACTTGGTGGTTTGGTTTAAGATATATCTTCAGAAATAAAGAAGACATAATTAAGCTAATGTAACAATTATTACAGCGCATGTACTTAAGGTGTAAATGCTTTCTATTTAAATTTAAAATCTTTATAGTAAAATAACTATAATAAATAAAAACAAAGGCATAGATTTTATTGAAATGTCTCACACACTTATCTTTTGTTTATTAAATTATTTAACAAAGTTTAATAACTATAAAATATTTTATATATTTTAATTGGCAATTAAACAATGATGATAATTACACATTAATTTAAAAATTAAATATGTGAATATTTACTGGCAACATTTAAAATAAAAAAAAAAGTATTAGAGTTTAAAACACAAAATAATTATGAATCTTAGAAATTAAAGAAAAAAAATATCCAAAGATGAAATATTTACAAATCGAAGGTTTTTTAAAATATATATTTTAAATATTACAAAATTTCATTCATTAGCTTTCAAAATGTCTGTGTAAAGGATATAGAATTATGTTTCTATGTGCATGCTTGTTGGATTTGGACTATATATATATATTATTGGAAATGTGAAAAGTCGCATTAAAAATAAAAATCAGTCAAGCGTTGGTGGCCGAGAGGTTAGCGCAGCTATTTTCCAAGCAGTTGTAAGGCAGTTGTCCCAGGTTCGCGCCCGACCGACGGCTTGACATATGAGAAAAAAATAAAAATCATCCTCATTATTATTATTATTTCAATTCATGATATTAAAAATGACTGTAATATATTTTTTTTTATTGGGGAAATAAAACTCATATATTAGGTCGTTATGTACAATAGCACATTTTCCAGATAGTAGTGCCACCCACTGCACGATATAGTAGTAAATAGATGCATGAAAGTTTGCGCAGAAAATCTCCATCTAGTGCCTGTTCATCCAATATCTCCAGATTTGTTTCTAGCTTGTGGTTTTCATCAGTGAGGAGTTTTGCACGAAAACCACAAGCTTGAAACTAGTCTACGGATATTGGATGAATAGACAATAGATGGAGATATTATGCATAAACCTTCTTGCATCCATTGATTAGTAAAACTTGCACAGGGTGGTTCTACTGTCTGGAGAGTTTGCTATTGCTAATAACGACTTGTGTAAGCAAAGGAAATAGTGATCATGTGGTATTTTGATAGGTCGTTATTTGTTGTTTTAAGAAACATTTCTAAGGCTAATATTTTTTTTCACATTAAAAAGTAATTTTACTTAGAATGAAAGGTATCCAAAAATATAAATCCCAAAAATGAAGATGGTTTGTAGAATTTTTTTACTCAGAAATTATATAAATATATAACTTTTTGGAATACCTTCGATAAATGTGACAAATCCCGTTTAACAATTATTTTAGATCCATGAATTTTTAGAGCGTGTACAAAAATTATTTTTTCTTTAAATATGTTTCTATATTTTGTGATAAGAAAAATAAATTTTTAATTAATATCTTAAAAAATGAAAACTTGAATTAAATAATTGTATTAAATATTTATTTATTTTATTTAAAAGTATCTAATTTTTAAATAAATTTATTTTATAATGATAGATAAAAATATTTGGTTACTTTGTGTAAGAGCTTTCAATTAATTTTCTAGACACTACACACACACACACACACACACACACATATATATATATATATATATATATATATATCCTACATTTGAACAATTGTATAATTGATTTCTGTAATAAGACAGTTAAAATAAATGATGAAGTTTTGGAGATGACATTGCTTCCAAGATATGATCTAATTGAAGTTGACTGTATAACATCTAGCATTCCAGAAGCACTTTTAAAGGGTAAACTCGTAGAATCCAACTTGCTTGGAAGCGATGATATATTAAAATTACGATTTATTATAAAAGAATTTAATTCTATTTTCTCAGACATACCAGGAGTGATAAAGAGATTCCAGCAGAGAATTAGATTAATTCATGATCAACCATTTCAATCCAAATCGTATCCTATTTCATACCAATATCGGGAAGATATATCTAAGCAAATTAATAAAATACTGGATTGGGAAATTATTTCCAAATGCTCTTCACCTTACTGTAATCCAGTAGTAACTGTGAAAAAGAAAGATGGGTCGATGAGATTTTGTTTAGATGCTAGACAACCAAACAAAATTACTGTCCCAGACAGAAATATACACCACTCATACATGAATTATTCGTGAAATTTGGAAATAAAAAGGTATTTTCTACTTTCGATTTAACCTCTAGCTATTGGCAGATTGAACTTCATCCAGAAGATTGCCAATACACTGCTTTCCATTATGAGGGTTTTACATACCAATTTAATAGGATGCCCTTTGGATTAATAAATAGTGGTGCTGGTCTAATTAGGTGCTTGGATAAGACTTTATCTCCTGAGGTAAAACAAATCGTAATTATTTATGTGGATGGTGTAATTATTGCATCTACCACAATTGAAGAACACCTTCAACATTTATCCATATTTTTTAAAGAGTGTTTTCTAAAGGGTATAAAAATTAACTTCAAGAAGATTACTTTAGTTTCTAACCAAATAGTCTTTTTAGGTCATATTGTTGGTTGCAATGGGATAAGACCTCATCCAGAGAAGATCTCTGCCATTCAACACTTTCCTGAACCATCTAATCGAAAACAAATTAGATCATTTTTAGGCCTATGTAATTTTTACAACCATTTCTACCAGAAGTTCTCAGACCACATGGAATCCTTGTTAAAATTGATTACAAAAGATTAACATTGGAAATGGACTGAAGAACAATATTGAGCATTTGAGAATATTAAAACACGGTTGTTAAAGTTAACTATGTTAGCCTTCCCTGATTTTAATAAACCATTCATTGTTCAAACAGATAGTAGTGGTTTTGGATTAGGGGTAACATTGTCCCAAATCCAAGAGGATGGCCAACCAGGAGTCCTCTACTTTATTAGCCAGCTCTTGAAAGGTCCAGAAATAAATTACACAGTTACAGATAAGGAAGCACTAGCAATAGTCTGGGCTTTCCAAAAATTTCGACAAATGCTTCTCAGATCAGAGATCACTGATCACAAAAGCCTTGAATTCCTGAATCACAGTTATCTGACTAATAGTCGTCTAGTTAGATGGAGTTTGCTGTTACAGGAATGTAATTACACTGTACATTATTGCAAGGGATCAGAGAATGTTGTGGCTGACATGCTTAATCAAAATCCATATAGGTCAGAACAAAATCTTTATCAGTAGACAATGCCTACATTACAAATGTCAATGTGATGGCTGATAGTAATGTAGAGAATGAGTTAGAAAACCTACCTGAGATACAATTTAATGACGCAGAGTTAAATCCAATCATGTAAGTTTTATTAGAGTAGGAAGTTTTGAATGTACCCAAAGATCTTACTCATTTTAAATTAGAACAACAGGTCTTACTATATAAAATGAATGATAACGTTGATGAGTGGAGGACAATAATACCAAAGTTTTTATGTGACCCACTTATAAAATACATACAGAGTCTATATGGACATTATGGTGCTCACAAGACAGAACATATCCTTAAAAATTGGTTTTACTGGCTAAAAATGTATAGAGACATCCTGAGATCACTCCAAGATTGTTTAATTTGTTTAAGACCTAAGTCAGTAAACCAAAATTATACTAATTCAATTAAATCTATGATTCCAGAAAGACCAAACGAGATCTTAGCAATTGACTATTAAAGGCCTTTGCCTCCATTTAATAGACAAAAATATTTATTAGTCACCTATGAACTTTTTTCCAAATATGTTGCTGCTTACCCGATACCCCAAGCCAATACTTAACTACGATCAAAGTATTGAGTACACTCCAATTTGCAATGATAGGAAAGCCTAAAACCATACTCCTTTTCTATCTAAGGAATGAAATAAATGGGTAGATATATCAAAAATAAAACATGTGCTAATCTCTATTAGGAATCCACAATCAAACCCATGTGAACGTATTATGCGAAAGTTTGGATGTTTGTTTAGGACATATTTAGAGAAAGAGCATAAAGGTTGGGTAAAGCAGACAAAAGGTGTAGTAGATTATATCAATTGGAGCTTAAATAAATCTACTGGATTCTCGCCCATCCGACTACACTTTCATCAAATTATACCTATATTATTTTAAAAATATAAACCAATAATTAATGAATCTGAAATAAATGGAGAAAATAACATTTTACAAGCTCATAAACAACTTGTTAAAATGGAAGGTGATAGAAATCCGAATAACAAATGTATTTATGAATTTAAAGTTGGAGATACTTTCCATCCTAGTAATCCATTAGAGAATAAATGTCATAAATTCTACAACACATACAAAGGACTGTATACTATTGTTAAAAAGGCATGTCAAAATGCATTTTGGATTAACAAAGAAGGAAAGATTCGTGGTACATTCATGAATTTTAAAACCTTATTTTGGCTGTTTATAATGATATATAGAGAAGTAAGGTGAACATCAAGATAAGTATATGGGCAGTGTAAACCATAAGAACATTAGCTTTGATGAGGGTATTCTTTAATGCCTTGAAATAAGTAAAAACAATAGAGTCAATTCATATTAATAAATGGATACTCTAATATTTATTTAGACTTTTTCAAATCCATGTCTTAAAGAAGCAGGAATATGGCTAATAAATATATTTGTGTTATCCAAGAAGGAAACACATTTTATTTTATTTTTTAAAAAATGTTAACCAGCAAAGTTCTTAATTTTTGATCATTATCAAAAGAAAAAATAGCCCAAGTATAAAGAAGATATAACAGTTAAAAATTATTCAATCCTTTATAAAATCCAAATATAAATGTAATTAAATTATAAGAACATACTAAAATATTTGTAAATATTTAAAATTTTAACTTAAACTAAAATTTTAATTCTCGAAGGGAAGGGGAAATGTAATAATAACTTTTAGTTATTATTAACTTAATATAGGAATACTTTAAAATACTCTTATCTCTAATGAAATTATTTATAAATATAAAATCTATTTGATTATTTTAATATATATATACACCTGGGTCTCATTTTACATGATAGATAGGTTCCTCAGAAAACACGCGCAAACAAAATCGCGCAAAAATAGACGTAACTTACATTGAAAAAGGGGGGATGCGGTCTGTGATTTTTCAAAATTCACGTAAAAGCAAAGCACCAATGTAAAATTACTTTAAAATTCGCGCAAAAAAAAAAAATAAGGAAATAAAATATAACTAATAAAAAATTTCAAATTTGAAAAAAATTGATATAAGACAAACTTTTGTTAACTACAATATTTAATTTTATTCAAAATAATATATTTTTATGCACAATTTACAGTACAGTAATTGTACATTTTATACACGTTTTAATTATTATAGCTACTTGCTGAAAGACATGTTCGTTTGCAAACAACTAGGCCAACTTCACACTCATGTTATAACAGTGGTTTTCTGGTGACAACATAATTAATCTTTGAGATGATGATTTTATTAATTGTATATGAAACTAACAACTAAAAATTAAATTCTTATTTTTGTCTTTAATTTTCAATTCGATTTAAAAATCAAATTTCACATTAATTTCAAGTCGCAGTAAGTAATTTTTAAATTGTTAATTACAATTAAAAATCAGATTTTAATTGTCAAATTTAATTATGCCCACTGCTATTACTGACCTTTTAAAAATAAACTTGTGGACACTAAATGATTAATAATTGATTACGTTCTTTTTTAAAAAGCAAAAACAGAATGTGATTTAAAATGCAAAATTAACACATACAATGTTTGAACAAATTTACATTATAATCTTGTAAAATTTAATGTGTGTATACATAAAATGTGGAAATTATGATTTTAATTTCATTATTGCATAAAATCTTACTATTATAAAGCACTAAAAATATTGAAATTACTAAGATGAAGGTCGAATTCCAATAATGTGCTATTACTTTTAATATAATGTAAGTGCACAAAATTTATTATTTAATGTAATAGCGCATTATCAGAGTTCATACACCTGGGTCTCTTTTTACGCGGACTTATTTAACACACTTCCGGTGAAACACAAATCACGTAACTTCAAAATCGTGTTAAATAAGTCCACGTAAAAAGAGAACCAGGTGTACTATTTATATATACATATATACTCCTATCCCTTCACTGATGAGAGATCTGAGGGTGGAGCAAAATGAAAGAGACAGTGAATATTGACTCTGACATTTATGTAAACAGAATATGCTTGTTTGGAGGTCTTGGTAAAGCTCCATCTATTGATCATATATACTATTTATATATACATGTGAACTTTAAATAATACATACCTTAAAGTCAAGCTTTTGAGTAATTACTAGATTTGAAGTTGAAGAATAAATAGTTATATATATATATATATATATATATATATATATATATATATAATATATATAAAAAAAAAAAAAATGTGACCTTCAAAGTTGGCACCAGGAAGAAATGTGGGAAGTTCACATTTGTGTTAACAATGGCTAAAGATAGTTATCTGAGAAAAATGAACTGAGATGAGATTTACTATTTGAAATTAGATTTTAAAAAATTAAACTTTAGTTGGATGTACCAATTGATAGGATTTTAAGTTATATATTTAGTAGTGGAAGAGGAAGACAGGAAAACATCAGGGAATGTTGGTATAAGAGTAGAATTAATAGGAAGGTTATAGCAGGTGTTGTTCATTGGTGTTCTAGATTATTGTCTACTCCAATCCAAGATTTAGCTTGTGTATGTGGATGTATGTTGATTTGCATCATTTCATACTTTGTCCTTTTTTTTCATACAATTACTTATAATGTCTAGGTTGTAATAGTAAAATTTATATGCAAAACAAAACAGATATACTCATATATAATCGATTAAAATGATTTTCTTATTTATATTTTTTTTATTTACTGGTTATGTATTGTTTCTAATAATACCTTTGGAATCGTAAAGATTATTTATGTTATTGGATAATATTTGTAAATTAGTATTTAATATTTGATATTTTTATATATATTGTAATACTCTATTATTGTCAATTTATAAAGCAAGCTAGTTTTGGAGTGTTGCCAAGTGATTAATAATAATAAAAAAAGAGGGCGTGAGTGTGTGTTGACAGAATAAGTTTTGAACAGACTACTTAAGAGGAGAAGGATGAACATAAAAAAATAAACCCTGCAAGGTTCAGCTTTAACTTTGCCAGCTAGCGATTTGAGTTCACTATTAAAATGCCTGAATTCCATGGTTGGAATATCCATTAAATCATTTAATGTTTTGTTGTAAATTGATAATGATTGAATTGTGGAAAATATTAGAAATGAAAATAATTGTGAGAAAACATATTCAATACTATTGCAAAACGCTTGATATATTTTCAATTTTTAAAAGCCTATTCTTAATATTACATAAAGTGAAATTTAAAAAAGAATTTATTCAATATAATTTGTTTTCTTAGTAAAAGAATTATAAACTAAAAAATGTATTATTCACCTATATGACTGAAATAAATAATGAAATACATTACTGAATGCCAGTTAGTGATCGTCTATAATAACTGCATACTGACATGGAGGAATTGTTAACAATGGGAATAAAAAAAATTATATCAAATTTAAAATTAAAAGGATAAAACCATAAAACTTTAATATAATTGTTTCACCTAATTGGAGATTTTACTTCGGGTGATTAATAAAAAAACTCCAGTGCATGCTAATATATTTATAATATTTATTACAAGATTTTCAGTATTGGAAACTTTCACAGTTATACCAAGTTATTTTTTTAACCATCAGGATTAACTTTTTGTTTGTGATTCATTTATTATTAATAGAAGCAGCATATACATCGTATATATATCGTTGACATTTCAAATAATGACTTTTTTCATCATCTAATGATTACATATCTATAAGTATTTTTTTTTGTATACTAGAAATGTAATTTTCATATATATATATTTTTAAAGCTAATGTAACTGGTTATTATTATTGTAAGACAATATATTGTCTTACATGGTTTAAAAGTCATACTATACATAAGTTTTATATTTGAATGTGTTTGTACTGTTATAAATATTATTATTATTGTTTCCAAAATTATATTTTTGTTTTATTTCAATTATTTCGTAAATAAATTATAAGTATTATGATTGATAAATGTGTTATATTTATAACATTTTAAAGGCACACATATTCGAGAATATCGGTAATAAATAAATAGTAAATAAAACTATTATTAAAGTTAGTGTTTGTGGATGAATATTAAAATCTTTATAACATATATTAATATCATATTCATTTTTTTTAACAATTCAACAATTCATTTCTTTCAGTATAAATGAGATGTTAAAGAGAAGTGTACTTTATCTAAGTAAGAAGGGAAGTGGTGGAGTTAATAGCAAGATGTATAGGATAATAATATATTTTGTTTTTGTTATTTTTTCTTTATTTACAATAAATATTTTATTGAATTAATATCCCATATGAATTGTTTTGTTATATACATTCGATTCTCCATTTCCACACACACACACACATATGGTTAACATAACATAGTTATAGAATATCTAGATTTGTCAGTATAAGTCAAATTTATTTATTTTTTCTGGAGTTGATAGATCCCAATATTACATTTTATTTTGCTTAGAATGGGTGGTGGTGTGGATATAAAAGTACCCGATCCTCATCATTGTCTATCCTATAATAAATGAGATAATAATTTTTGCAATAGTTTTATAATTGAATAAATGTATGGCATATGATTAAATTAGTGTTACAGAATTGTAATCCATAAGTGTTTTATTACTCTTATTTGCATCCTATATGAATACCATATCCTATAACCTCAACTGAGCTAAGCCATAGAATAATTACAGTATAAAATCTTTTAAATAAGTTTAAAAGCAATTTACAGTTATAAATTTTATTCTATTGTGTATAGAATTGGCGCCTGGGCATTTATAAATATAATAAAGTGAATAAGTGAAGAAGACAGAGGCTACAATATATTGTAATGGAAAGATGATGATCGAAAGCTTAACATCCCTTTTATCTATATATAATGGGAAATTCTTATAATTCAAGATCGTCCACTTTTCGCTACCACAAGCAGAGAGAACATACGGACATAAACGAGTCTATATCCGTACTGACTGAACCTGTAACTATACAGGTATAGCCCCAGGTTATTTTTCCTGGTCAACCATCTCTTGACTGCTGTAAGATTTAACAGAGTTACAGCACTTGAATATTTATAAATTTTAATGGGATCAAAATACTGCACCACTAGCTTCACATGTTAATTCAGTACTCAAAATGAATAATACTGTAATTATTTCCCCAACCCTAAGACTATATTACTTTTTGGAGTAACGAAGAATGAGACAAAAAAGATTTTAAATCAATAATAAATATTTAATACAATAAATTATAATAAAAAAAACCCCCCAAATCCTTTAAAAACAATAAAAACAGATTATTTGCTATAATGCTACAAATAAAATAAAATAGAAGATCCGATAAATGATTGTAATCTGTGAAAATAAATTATCCCTTTATAGTCATTCCAAATATTAGAAAGAGTCTAATTAATGTCTATCTCATTAATATCTGGGATTGGCAATTGCATTAAATTAAAAGTATGTGCACATAAGTTATATAAAATGTATTATACATAATTACCTAGGTTATTAAGTCTTTGAATTAACTTGGAGTCTTGCTGACCGCCCCATGGAATTTCTCCACTTCTTTAGCAGGGAACGGTCACTCTTTGGTTAGATTTGATTGTGGGAACTCCTCCGTATTTTGGACATCAAGGACAAGGCAAAAACGAACCCTCCAGCAGGCACTACGTCGGCAGTTGTTACATCGAGACACGAACCATTAAAGCACGGGAGTCTGGATCGACCGGCGATCGCGACTGGCCCTTAGCCACACATCCTTGAAGCTTCCCTTATGTTGTAGTTTGTTTTCATGTTCATACAGTTTCAGTCTGCTATGTCGAGGTCCTTTGACTCAGCTTTCTGTTCTTTTTTTCCAAATTTAACTTTTCATGTCTGCTTTCTATTATATTTTTCTGCTTCTTATCAGAGCAGTGTCCTCACTGAAGTCTCGACCAATACTGTTTTTTAATTAATTAATTAATGTCCTTTATTTTTCAAATTCTTTCCTTATCTTGATCTCCTGCTTGGTTTTTCTTTCACACCTTTTTACTTTAAAATGCTTTCAACAACTTATACAAAATTTCTTTTAATTTGATATAATTTTATAATATAATATTTTACATTTATTTATCAATCACTTTCTTTAATAAAATTATCTCATTTTGACATGCAATAAACCTTGCTCTCTTTATTCATACATTCACATATGCATTTCATTTTCATCAAAATGTGTAATTTTAAGAACAGATCTTTATCTTCCATTGTATTCTAAATTTTACTTATATTTTATTAAACTCCCCAACTACCGCTTTTTTTTACATCATTAAGTTTCTATTTTATTTATATTTCCTTTCTCATTTTTTAATCTTACACTAAACACATGATATCGATATTTCTAACCTTAATATTTCTATTCTTTCTAAAATCTGAACTTTGGAGGGTAAAAGATAAGAATCTTTTCGATTCTAATTCCCTCTCTTTTCTTAATTAAAACATTTCTTTGTTTATAATTTTTTAACCTCACTTTTTAATATTCCAAACACAATATTTAATATTCTTTAAATGTTAAATATCTATATGTGTGATCGCAGTATGTGCGATCATCACATTACACCGTTCCCCCCCTTTAAAATTTTTTCTTAAAAAATTTTAATTTAATGCATTTCAAGCTAGATGCTCCTAACTACTGTTAGAACCATCTCATATCTATTTACTTCTAATATAACTTTAGTGATGAGATTATTCCTAGAGAGGCGACCAGGCAAATTACATCCCTACTCTGACGACCCAACCAGTATTACTAAACCGATTTAATCTTGCTATACACAACACATGAGTTTTATTTCTGCCTCCTACTTGTATATACAGGTTCGAATCCACAGGATATCTCTGTGACTCGATTAAACCTGTTCATACCTCACATTTTACAAATGATAACCCTCTAAGTGACAACTCTGGTCACTATACCGAGGTGGGTTGGGAGGCTGGCATCTTTTCATCCAGCTCATCCATGAGCTCAGAATATTTTACTGATAGCTCGTATTTTTATAAAGGGGTTCTTTCCCCATACATTGGTTTCTAATCCATTGACTCACGATATTTGTCAAATATCTAACTGGAAATCTTAATCCAGTGAGTCATTATGAGAAGGGGATCTCTGTCCCTGTCTTCTCTATCTAACAAGATATGGTGACCACAGAACACCTCATGAATGCATAACAAAGAAGGCCCACCATATACTGCTAAGATCCCACCTACAAATATCTATGCCTACACACCTTCAGCCTCTATCTAATCTCACACTCTTATCTATTTGATGGTTTGTCTTAGTTTGGGTAGACCTTTATATTGTTTGGCCATTTACTGGCTCATTCTTCCCTCATATTATCCTGATCAATATTAAGTCCATTCTCCATTACTCATGGTCCAATTCCATTTCCAATCTTGTTCCAGTGAATCCATCCTTTATTAGTGATCGCACTTAGGTTTTATCTGGTGGTTGTCTTTCTCTATTGACATCACATCTGAGTCTGGGATACAGATTTTGATCCCCACATTCTCTATACTCTGTCCCTCTGTATGGCCACTTCCATTCAGTCTTACATCTACTTCGTTTATCTTCCTGCTCTCTTGGGTTCCACTCTGTACAATCTTTTCTGTTTTCCTTCCATCGTCCTTTACTAGGATCCCAATCATTTTTAATTTCAAGTGGCTCCTTTTGAGGTTGTCTATATGCATATCCCTTGTCTGTATCTCCTCCAATGGCTCTTGACTCGATGCATTCTATCCCGGTATATGCGCTGTTACCGGCTGACTTACTTATCCTCTCTTCAAATTTTAAGTCTAACTTTTCTACTACCTTGACTACCTGACTTATATTCTCCTGCATGCTCATCATCATCCTATGATCTTCTACTCTTATCACTTCCACTTCCTCTTCTTTATCTAACTTTCTTATTCTCTTCTCTGGCCGCCCTATGTCTTCTCTCAGATCAAACTCTGCTGACTCTCTATCTATACTCTTGGCCCTTTCTAATTCATCATATACACATGGCTCCATACTCTTTTGTTCATCCCACTTAATTTCCCTGTCACGTCTATTTCCTGTGTTCTTTGCCTCTGATTGCTTGATGAAGTCATTTCTAATCTCTTCTACTGGCTTCAGCAATTCTTTTCTGGTTGTCCATTTCTATCTTTAACCGCCATTATTCCATCCTTCTCTCCTGTCTGTCCATGTATTCCTTCATGAATTGCTGTTGCTCAACCCTCATTTGCATTAGCATATCCATTATATCTCTATAGTTTATTTTATCTTTCACTTTCATCTCCTTATCTTCATTCCCTTCTCTTACTTCCTTTTCTTGAAGGTCCATTTTAGCTTGGGACCTTGTATGCATAGATATCAATTTATTCAACCCTTGATCTGTGTTTGTTAGTATTGTTTTACTATACTCTTCTGAATAGATTTATATAAAAATTCATTCCTACTGACTCTTTGCTTTTTACTTTGATTAGCTATTTAATTTCTTTGTTATCTGTTAGTTAGCATTTAGACCGCTAGCCAACCCAAACATCCGCACTCTGGTTCACCATCTTCCCGTTTGCCTGCCTTGGATTTGTTTGACTCCCTGTCCCACCTTGATGATTGTCCTATATTTCTCCTACTTATCCAACTCTTACTCACTATACTTAAATAAATGACGCACTTATATATTTTTTAAATTTAACTTAACTAATACTATACTTTATTCCTCTGTTAACGATATATATAAATAAATTCATTTCTATTTGACTGTATTTCCAACAGTACGCACTTCTGATATATATTTTCTAATATTCCGTTTATAATTTTCGATCACTTTAGGCTGTTTTTAAAAAATCATACACATATATATTTCTTTAACGTACTAACCTCCTTCGTTACACACACTATGTTTGTACTTTATATTGATCACTTTACTATTTTAAAATCATACAGATATATTTCCTTCCATTTAACAGATATACTTCGTTGTACCAGCTCTGTTGGTAATTTATTGATCAAGTTATCCTCACGATTATTTTTAAAATCATACATATATTTTTTCCCCAACTTAACTAATATACTTCGTTACACTTACTACGTTTTGTAATTTATCGATTACTTTATTTTCTCGAATATTTAAAATCATACGTATATATTTTCTTCAACCTAACAAGTACATTTCCTTCCAATTTCTTGTCCACAATTTACTCTTGATAATCTATTATCCTTTATAATTAAGGCTAATTTTTTTCTTAAAAAGAATCATACATCATATATTATTTCAACTTACTAACACGCGACTATTTGTATTATTTATCATTTATAATATTTTATTTTCAGCTTGACTGAGATACGCTATTATTAACTCACACATATATTTTTCCCACTTCGCTTAGATACGCGATTATTCTAGAGTCCGACATATATTTTCTTCACTTAACTTAGATCCGTATACTATTTTTTATCATTAAAACCTTCCTAAAACTGTTTTATTCTCCTTTTTCTTTTTCTCTGAAACGATTTATATTTCATTACAGCAATTATTTTGAGATAATCAATTCTTTGTTCATGGCGATTATATTGGAATACTTCTGGTCTTTTATTAAATATGTCACAACGAACTTCAAAACTTTCTTAATATTAAAATTCCCCCTTCCCTATCCTTTGTACACATTTGACGATGAAACACATATATAAAGTATTATAAAGTGAAAAAAAATTATCCCCTTCGTCTTCGCTTCTCACCACTCTGATTTACAATGCTAATTTTATATATTTTAAAAACACATATATTAAAAAACTTTTTTTTTTTTTTTTAGAAAATATTTACGTTATCGTATAAAATTATTCAACACGTGATCATTAATTGCACAGCAATAGATATCCCGGACTGGCCCCCAAAATTGTAATGGAAACACGATGATCGAAAGCTTAACTTCCCTTTTATCTATATATAATGGGGAATTCTTATAATTCAAGATTGTCCACTTTCCGCTACCATAAGCAGAGAGAACATACGGACATAAACGAGTCTATATCCATACTGACCGAACCTGTAACTATATGGGTATAGCCCCAGGTTATTTTTCCCGGTCAACTGTCTCTCGACTGCTGTAAGATTTAACAGAGTTACAGCGCTTGAATATTTATAAATTTTAATGGGATCAAAATACTGCACCACTAGCTTCACATGTTAATTCAGTACTCAAAATGAATAATACTGTAATTATTTCCCCAAAGCTAAGACTATATTACTTTTTGGAGTGGTGAAGAACGAGACAAAACAGATTTAAATCAATAAAAAAACATTTAATGCACTAAATTAAACAATAAAAAGAAACACTCTAAATCATTTACAAACAATAAAAACAGATTATTTGCTATAATGCTACAAATAAAATAAAATAGAAGATCCAATAAATGATTGTAATCTGTGAAAATAAATTATCCCTTTATAGTCATTCCAAATATTAGAAAGAGTCTAATTAATGTCTATCTCATTAATATCTGGGATTGGCAATTGCATTAAATTAAAAGTATGTGCACATAAGTTATATAAAATGTATTATACATAATTACCTAGGTTATTAAGTCTTTGATTTAACTTGGAGTCTTGCTGACCGCCCCGTGGAATTTCTCCACTTCTTTAGCAGGGAACGGTCGCTCTTTGGTTAGATTTGATTGTGGGAACTCCTCCGTATTTTGGACATCAAGGACAAGGCAAAAACGAACCCTCCAGCAGGCGCTATGTCGGCAGTTGTTACATCGAGATGCGAACCATTAAAGCACGGGAGTCTGGATCGACCGGCGATCGCGACTGGCCCTTAGCCACACATCCTTGAAGCTTCCCTTATGTTGTAGTTTGTTTTCATGTTCATACAGTTTCAGTCTGCTATGTCGAGGTCCTTTGACTCAGCTTTCTGTTCTTTTTTTCCAAATTTAACTTTTCATGTCTGCTTTCTATTATATTTTTCTGCTTCTTATCAGAGCAGTGTCCTCACTGAAGTCTCGACCAATACTGTTTTTCAATTAATTAATTAATGTCCTTTATTTTTCAAATTCTTTCCTTATCTTGATCTCCTGCTTGGTTTTTCTTTCACACCTTTTTACTTTAAAATGCTTTCAACAACTTATACAAAATTTATTTTAATTTGATATAATTTTATAATATAATATTTTACATTTATTTATCAATCACTTTCTTTAATAAAATTATCTCATTTTGACATGCAATAAACCTTGCTCTCTTTATTCATACATTCACATATATATTTCATTTTCGTCAAAATGTGTAATTTTAAGAACAGATCTTTATCTTCCATTGTATTCTAAATTTTACTTATATTTTATTAAACTCCCCAACTACCGTTTTTTTTACATCATTAAGTTTTTATTTTATTTATATTTCCTTTCTCATTTTTTAATCTTACACTAAACACATGATATCGATATTTCTAACCTTAATATTTCTATTCTTTCTAAAATCTGAACTTTGGAGGGTAAAAAATAAGAATCTTTTCGATTCTAATTCCCTCTCTTTTCTTAATTAAAACATTTCTTTGTTTATAATTTTTTAACCTCACTTTTTAATATTTCAAACACACTATTTAATATTCTTTAAATGTTAAATATCTATATGTGTGATCGCAGTATGTGCGATCATCACAATATATATATATATATATATATATATATATATATATATATATATATATCATTAGATCTTAAGATTTATATATATATATATATATATATATTATTAGATCTTAAGATTTATTGATAACAATTAATATTTAAATTAAGCATGAAAATGAAACAAAACACATGAGGAGATTCATTCTGTCTTTAGTTATTGAAGAGAAGAAAAAAAAATGATTTCTTTTTAAATAACTTTTTATTTTATAAATATTACTATTCAACATTGGAATTAAATATTAACTGTTCCAAATTAAGATTTATGGTTTAAAATCTATGGATTAAAAGATTACAAGAAAAATATTTTAATTTTCTATTAAATCTAAAAGGAATAGCAATATAAAAGAAAAGAACATCTGTTTGAGTTTTTGGAAACTACATTTTCATTATTCTATATATATATATATATATATATATATATATTTAAAATAATTATATATAAAGAAATCTTACAATGTGGAGTGAGTAGAATAATTTTATATCGTAAAGGTTTCGAATCCAACTTTTATGCTAATTTGAAATATTTGTTGTATAGAATGTCTAATAATAATAAAAAAAATGGAGAATAAGAACATAAATATTGGAAGCATATCTACTTTATCTTATATCAATCAAATCATTGGATAATATTAATAATTTATCAATTAAGGATGAATAAATAATTGTTATACCAATGGATTAATATTTCGCAAGAGAACTCCATTAGGATTATAAACTACTGACTTAAAGATCTATTCTTAACTCTGGAAAATGAGATTTTCTTTCTTTATTTATATATATATATATATTATTTTTATTATTATTATTATTATTATTATTTTTATTATTATTATTATTATTATTATTATTATTATTATTATTATTATTATTATTATTATTATTATTATTATTATTTCAAATTTGGCATCATTTCATTTTAAATAGGAATATCCAAATTTAATATTATAAACATAAATTGAAAGTTTGACATAATTAATCAAAATTAGATGAAGGATAAAAAATGGTTTCTATTTAACAGATATTTAAAATAGAATTATTATATTTACTATATAATATAATAAATGTATAATGTATTTATTTTTATTATGAATGCATATAATATATAAGTTATACAATTGTAAATAGTACTTATATGTTAATAATTACAAAACATTTGAATAAAGACTATAAATAAATTATTAAGTTATTTAAATTATTAAATTTTTGAATTTTTATAACTTATGTTGGCCATGAATATGAGGGAAAACCTCGAAAGTACTCGGCATATTTAATTGTTTTGGTTTTTGCAGCTTCTTCGTCAGCAGGTAAATCACTTTTATATGCTATATTGTTTTATATATCTGTTAATTTAAATTATATTCTTTACTTTTGAATAGTTTATTATAACATAGAATTTTATCATAACGTGTTAGATGGGAATATTATTTATTAATATTTTAAAATGGTAAAATTCATCCTTATTTATTTATTAATATTTTATTTATCTTTTACATTATATTCTTTATTGTTTATTAAATACTGAGTTATTAACTTGATCTCTTTGTCTAATCCTTATTATATAATATAATATATATACATGTTAGTATTATAAATATCATATGAATATCAATTATTAGTTAATGCTTATATAAAGGCATATTAAATAATGACTTGTTTTAAAATCATCCCTGATAAGAGCTAATTGCAAATTCTCCATGAGTTTGAATATCGTGGCATAATGGTGAGTGAAAGAGGATGAGATAAATGAACTAGTCTAAATTATATCAAAATTTATTTAAAAATTATTGAGCTAGCATAATAAAGATAGATATAATCATGGACTTAGTATTTCATCAATTCATTTCTAGCATTCTACTTGAAGACCCAAAGTCTGATTGTAGTAAAATGCATACTTATTTTCTGGTGAAAACCAATGTCCTGTTATAATATATATATATATATATATATATATATTGTACCAGGTTCTATCCATTGATAATCCCTCTTACTCTGCAAGCTTGGTTTAGCTGGGTTACAACCTTATTTATAATATTTACTGAGGCTATAACCTCGATAATATGCATATAAAATGCAATAGTAGGAATCTCTACAGGTGTTTTAACCACAAGCTTACACTATGGAAGAAAAGAGGGGAACCAATAGGTGAAGCTGAAGTGATTAGATCTGCGAGTATTAATGTATAATAAGAAATGTGGACTTAATCGGTGAAGTATTGAATAGCTTCACGCTCGCAGATCTAACCGCTTCAGCTTCACCTATTTAAATAGAAAGTAGGTTGAAGTAAAGAAGGGTTCCCCTCTTTTCTTCCATAGTGTAAGCTTGTGTTAAAACACCTGTAGATGTCCCTACTATCACATTTTATACGCATATTATCGAGGTTATAGCCTCAGTAAATATTACTTATGTAATCAATGTGCGTTTAATAAATTTATAATTACAACCTTATTTATAATAAATTTATAATCTTCTTCAATTATAAATATTACATGAACAAACCCTTCACTTAAGACAAACCTTTAACTTAATCTTATTAAATTTTTGTGAAAACTTTTCTACACTATCTTTTACCTTTTGATCTACATAAGTTTCTACTTTATCTGTTGCAATGCTATCTGATTCTAATTCAATTTTCATGACTTTTATCACCTCAACTTCCTTTTCAACTTCCTGACTTTCTTTAATTAAATCTAACTCTATAATTTCTTGGTTATTCTCTACCTTTACTGTTATCTTACATCTTATTTCTCTTACTTCTGCTCTGCATTCCTTAATTTCTCCTTTGACCAGTTTAGTTTCTTCTTTAAGTTATAGCAGACCTTGTTTAAATTTCTAACACAATTTTTCTTTGAGGTCTTGCATCATATTCATCATCATTTTTATCATCATCTGCATCTCATATATTTCTTTCTCTTTTTCCATTTTTAAAACAATGTTTAAATACGAGTTGTTTATCCACTCTCTTACACGGATCACACGACCAATTTTACCCCCTTGTCCTCTCTACCCATTCTTAATGCTTCAACTCCACCCAAAATATCTAACTGTCTTTAATTTAAAAAATAATTTATTTTAAATAGCATAAATGTCAAAATCTCTTTTCATTGAAAGAAAAAAAATTTTGGTCAATTCTTTTTTTAAAAAAATAAACCACTTTAACATACGTAATTTAGCTTTCTTTAAAAAAAATTTTTCAAACAAGAAACAAAGTATTTAATTACTATCATTTATAAGGTCCAGCCCCAACACTGGGAGAAGCCATTTGTACTGAGTTTGATTTGTTGGTGATCACACTTACCCTGCAAGCTTGGTTAAGCTGGGTTACAAACTTATTTATAATAAATTTATAATATTGTTTAATTATAAATATTAAGTGAACGAACCAGCATGTTCGAGCAAAGTGGAAAATATTATTGATAGCAGAGCTGTCAATAATACCCACAATCAGATTGAGCAATGCAATGCATAACACATCACATTTCCAGATCGTGGCCCACCTCAGCTGCTAGATTCAAACCCCTACTATCCAAACACTTTATTTGTTTCACAGTAATCCCCGAGTGCCAGCTAGTCTAAGTCTAATGTGTTTGGACAGTAGGCCCATAATCCAGCGCTCGAAAAATCCCTTAACTAGCTCAGCTATTTTTTTTAATTCAATTAGTGGTGAAAGAATTGACCGACAAATAATGCTTTAATTTCAAAGAAAGAATTTATTTTAATTCACATTCATTAACCTAATTTTAAATATCTTATTTAACTAATATAACACATGCATATTTATAATTTACACACTATAACATCTTAGGAGAAAGCATTAAATAATATTTGAAATTTAAAATACAATGACATCAATATACTAACGCATGAATACACACAACATTTTAAACACACATATTAATAGTTTGTATATGTATGCTATAGAGTTCTTAAACTTGACTTTTGAGGCTTTACAAATGTGATGGCTACTTTAGAAATGAGTATAATAAAATGTTATTACCTAGGATTTTGAATGGGGATGCATCTTGCTGTTTGCTGCTTCTAATGAGGTATCTCTAACCGGTTAGATTTGAAGTTTTCTTGTGGAGATTTGATGCTGATTATTCCAATGCATTTTCTTTAAGACAATTAGATATTGAGCGGCTTCAGGTTGTTATGCAGGCATCACTTTTATCAGGTAGGTTGGTTGTTTTCATTGGACTTCAGGCTGGAGAAAGTCCTATATTTTCTGAGGTTTTAACACTGCATTTTTGATTCTGGATATATAATAAGCTGACTGATATAATTCACTGATAGTTTGTACTGAACTGTTATCTCAAACGCAATTAACTGTCCGATAAAAAATTGACTATTTATACATGTTGTCATTTTGATATCCTCCAGCTATATCTGTTGTCAAAATTCCTTTGATAATCCTTTAATTACATGATTTTGGAGATCACTTAATTAGTAGCCATGCAAATGTGTTGTTTCATATTTTTAATTAGTAGCCATCACTGAGTGTTTTTTAATTTTTTAACTTTCATTTATTTTTACAGTCATACACACATATATAATTTGAGATTCATTCACTATTTAGTTTTAAGATGAACTTTTTTCCTTTCTTTAACTTAAATAAAAGAGATTTATGTTTTTAAACTTTTAACTTATATTACAATTAATAATAATAAAAAAACTCTTTACTTCTTTTATAAAACTTTTAAACTTTTAATCTTACATTTTCTTTCACAAAAGATTTTTATTTTAATATTTTTTTTAAACAAAATTATTATGTGCCAACACAATGTTGGTACAATATATATATATATATATATATATATATATATATATATATATATATATATATATATGTATATATATATATATATATATATATATATATATCACAGTCTTGAAAATATTCATCTGATAAAGGTAAAAATATTGAAATATATTCTAATGAATTGTTAAATGTTGGTTACAATTATAATCATATATATAGAATATTATTAGGGATTTTAATACTAGATATAAGAATAAAAAAATTAATAATAATATTCATTTTCCCACTAACAAAAAACTATCGATATCAATACCATATATTTGAATAATCAAGTAAATTTTATAAGGAAGATTTATAAAGGTATATGTGATATTGCATTTTTACACACCTCTTGCATTAAACAAATTAGTAAATAATTCTAAAGATAAAACCTCATTTATAAATAAAAAATGTTTCATTTATAAATGGATATGTAGGTCTGGTAGTGGATATATAGGTGAATCGAGATATACATTGGAAAAAAAACTACAGATCATTTGATGTTGTTAAAGAGAGAAGAGAAATCAAATCAAAACTGCAAAGTAGATAATAATGTTTCAGCATCCGTTGTTCATGACCGTAATAATTCATGTATTTATGGTTTTAACTTCTATTACAATAATGTTAAAATATTGAAAGTTGAAAAAAATGCTAACAAAAAAAATGATGCCATGCTAATATACAAATACAAACATGACTTAATTAATAGGCAGGCAGCAAACATAAAGATCACAGAATTGTGGGAAGGTTAGCCTTTCAAAATGTTAGTTGACAAAGTCTACAGGATAGTTGAAAGCTCTCCTAAGTGGATATTTTTTTTACATATATCTGATTACTGTATTTATAAATATTTAATTATGTATAATACTTTGAAAAAATACAGACATCGAATTACAATATTACATATATTGTAATGGGCACACATGCTGTTATATTATTTTAATAAATAAAATTAGAAATTAAAAAGTTTGAAACTAAAAAATTATTTTTAAGAATTAAAAATTGAAAATTAAAAGTCATCTAAACTTGTATATATATAAAATCGCACAGATGGAAAAATATTACAAGAAAACTTTATTTAAAAAAAAGTATTTTAAATGTAAATTTTAAGAAAAAACTTAAAATATATAAAAATATATCTTTAAGAATGTACAAAATTTAGTTACTTCTATTGTTTTCAAACACAAGATAAAGTCTTTAAAAAATATAGAATGAATCCACCTATATTTTCGACCCAACCATACATGCATGGGCAAATCTGAAGTGTTTGAAATGAAGAGCGTGAAGTTATTAATTGATCACTTTAAATTACTTTTTTACTACATCAATGAATGATGCCAATGAAATTTCTAGAATTTATGATACATCATTCTTATAATTAAACATATGTACACAAGACATTTATTTTTTATATAGCATGATGTTTTTGTAATCTATAATATTAATAAGCCAATAAGCTAATACACATGCACTTTGCACATGTCACTATATAAATGAATACTCCCACTTTTTCCAACACAAGATAAAGTATTTAAGAAATTATAAACTGAATCCACCTATATTTTCGACCCAACCATCTATATATGGGCAAATCTGAAGTGTTTGAAATGAAGAGCATCAAGTTATTAATTGATCACTTTAAATTACTTTTGTACTACATAAATGAATGACGCCAATGAAATTTCTAGAATTTATGATACATCATTCTTATAATTAAACATATATAAACACTTCAAACACTTCAGATTTGCCCATACATATACAGTTGGGTCGAAAATGTAGGTGGATTCATTCTATATTTTCTTAAAGACTTTATCTTGTGTTTGAAAAAGTAGGAGTATTCATTTATATAGTGACATCTGCAAAGTGCATGTGTATTAGCTTATTGGCTTATTAATATTATAGATTACTTCTATTGTGTAAAAAGCTAAAAATGGAAATGATTATTTTAATTAGTCTAAGTAAACTAGTCCTTGAGCATCTCAAAATTTATAATTAAAGGTCATATAGGAGATAAAAATAATAAGAACAGAATAAACAATAAAATCCCTCAGGAAACGGACCTTGTGAAAGAATCTCCATCATCATGATGTCACATGTTCAGTTAATCTGGAGTTTTGATATAAAAAGGGAAAGATTGGAAATAAAGTTCAGTTCTGGGCGAGTTGAAGGAGAAGGGATTGAAAAGACACACTTTCAATCCCTTAAGTTTTTCCAAAAGAAAAAAAAAAGTATCATTTTCTTATATTGTGGACCCCAGGACACCAGGGTCCTGCAATAAAATCCTGCAAAGAGCTATACCAGCAAGAGAAAAAGACATCCAGATAAATACCAACAGAACAGCTAACAGCACACTGGTCTTGCCAGGATGTTGTGGGAATTAGAAACCACATGGGATCCAAAACCACAAGCAATTATAAAGTATGGAGTTTTAAACTGTAATAATTCTATATAACTCCTGAACTTTAGATATAAAATATTTTCCAGTATTCAAATAGAAATATGAATTCCTATGTGACCAAACTAAATCATTATTAATAAGTATCTTTATTATATGTATTTTTAAATCATTTCCATTTTATTTTTTTGTCTTTTTGAGTGTTTATTATGATTTTATTTTATTAAGCTAAAACTTTAAAATTATGTTAAATTTGAATTGGGTGTGGATGGTTGCGTAGATTCATAAAGTTATGTTAGTTTAAGGGAGTATTAATAACATATATTTGTTTTGCAGTTAAATTGGGTTAATGGGATGGATGTATTGGTGTAATTAGTAAATGTAGTATGAAGATCCACTACATGCAGGATCACATTCCCTGCACTTGGGCAAAATAATCCCCATTTCTTATTGACCATTGAAGGCATATAGTATTCCCTGCTTTTTGGATCACCCCTTTAGCCTATAGAATGGGATAGTAAGTCAGCAAAAAGGACCACAATCTCTCCCTGTGGAGTTTTATTTCTCTTCTTGTTCTTCTCACCAGACAGATGAATCATTCCTGTATTGGACGAAGGACATTTCTTCTAGATAACCATGCTGTTCAGATGTACATTCCTTACAGTATGGTATTGTGCTGTCATATTCATGTTGCATTGTATATATCAATATATCAGATAGATTGGTGTTAGCTTGATTGCTAACTTTTGGCCTAGGGTTAAATAAGGGACGTAGAATATTTTGTATTTTGAGTGCAAAGTATGTAGTCTATCCATACTCGACACTCTAATAAAATATAAATTAATCCATCTGTGTGAATTTCTAAAATAAAAGTTAAGATTTAAATTAAATCAAATTCTAAAGTAAACATTATACTAAAATATATAATTCTGAATTTGTGTAAAATAAATGTTTTTGTGTATTGTTAATCTGGCTTATTCTTATTTTTATCTTTCTTTCTTTAAAATAAAATATATATTATCTCTGCTGTTCCATGAGCTAGTGACTGGGGCATTTTGATCATATTCATTTAAATTCTGGATCTTACTGAAGTATCTGCTGGCTTATATAAATTTTCAGGTTCAATTGGCCTGATGGCACCCTGGTGGCAGAATTAAAATGTAAGAGTCATTTTGTCCCTGACCATTATAATATATATATATATATATATATATGATCAGCAGATGGTGTTTTACCAAAAACACCATCAAAGCATGTTTGTTTACATAAACTTCAGAGCAAGCATTCACTACCTCTTTCATTAGTTCCACCCTCAGATCATGATTTCAAGCTGATTTGCTATCATCAGTAAAGGACAGGAAATAAGAAACTAGATCTAAACACTAAACTCTGAGTGTTTATGAAACAATTTCTATTCAGATTGCAAGCTTGAATTTTTTAGACACGTAATGTCTTCAAACTCAGCATAGCAAGCCAGATAGCTATATGGGTCTGATATCAGTTCAATAACACCACATAGTAGAAGCCTCTGCAATATATATCATTGCAAGAAAACTTCAAAGGTACATTTATGAAAAACAAAAAAGCAAGTTAAACTTACCAATGCTTGTATTTATGATCAACAGATGGCATTTTACCAAAAACACTGTCAAAGCGTGTTTGTTTACATAAACGTCAGAGTAAGCATTCACTACCTCTTTCATTAGTTCCACCCTCAGATCATGATTTCAAGCTGATTTGCTATCATTAGTGAAAAACAGGAAATAAGAAACTAGATCTAAACACTAAACTCTGAGCGTTTATGAAACAATTTCTATTCAGCTTGCAAGCATGAATATAGCTATCTGGTTTGCTTTGCTGAGTTTGAAGACATTATGTGTCTAAAAAATTCACACTTGCAAGTTGAATAGAAATTGTTTCATAAACACTCAGAGTTTAGTGTTTAGATATAGTTTCTTATTTCTTGTCCTTCACTGATGATAGCAAATCAGCTTGAAATCATGATCTGAGGGTGGAACTAATGAAAGAGGTAGTGAATGCTTACTCTGACATTTATGTAAACAAATGCACTTTGATGGTGTTTTTGGTAAAACGCCATCTGTTGATCATAAATACAAGAGTTGGCAAGTTTAACTTACTTTTTTGTTTTTCATAAATGTACCTTTGAAGTTTTCTTGCAGTGATATATATTGCAGAGGCTTCTACAATGTGGTGATACTGAACTGATATCAGACCCATATAGCTATCTGGCTTGCTATGCTGTGTTTGAAGACATTATGTGTCTAAAAAATTCACGCTTGCAAGCTGAATAGAAATTGTTTCATAAATGCTCAGAGTTTAGTATTTCGATCTAGTTTCTTATTTCCTGTCCTTCACTGATGATAGCAAATCAGCTTGAAATCGTGATCTGAGGGTGGAACTAACAAAAGAGGTAGTGAATGCTTACTCTGACATTTATGTAAACAAACACACTTTGACAGTGTTTTTGGTAAAACGCCATCTGTTGATCATAAATACAAGCGTTGGCAAGTTTAACTTGCTTTTTTTGTTTCTCATATATATATAATTTGATAAACCAATACAATAATTAATACAGTAAACAAAATTAAAATATATATATCTATAATTTAAATAGAAGTACTTTCAACAATCTAAGTTGTTGTTTTCAACTATATTCAAATTCTATTACAAAAATCTATATAAATATATACAAAAACAGTTACATCATAAATCAATTTTTCCACAATTCATCAATTTTCACATTACCAGCTTGTCTATTTGTTAAATGCTGCTTCCGATATTTTATTAACATAGCTTTCCTAATTTTACCGTTTATTATTATTTCTTTCAGTACATATAAACTTATTTTTATTAAAATGAAATCAAAACCATAATTACATGTAACATTATGATCAAAAAATACTGAAGGTGATATGTCACCATTTTAGCACTGGTTTGTCTTGATTTTTGAACTCGTTTATACAACAATAAATGTTCTTTTGATCTCTTCTCCAATGTATACCAAGATTTACCTATATATGCTTTTTCACAAACACAAATCCATTTATATATCACACAACTTTGATTTAAAATACTACACCTATTTTTTAAATTATTTATCAATCTATTTAAATTTGAAGTGTATACATACAACTTTATATATATTTTTATAAATTTGTTTTATAAATTTCACTTGTTCATTGCGAATAAATGGTATTGATATCCAAGAATATTTTGTTATATCAATATCTTTAGCACTTAAAATCTAAATTACTAACAATATTATAAATCAATTTATTATTATATCCAATACCTAATAAATCCATGGTAAATTTAATTATATTACTTATTTTATCAGTATTATATTTACATGATTTATTTTTTCTAAATAAAAATGATTTAAAACCCGATAATTTATGGTATTATTGGCACATTTGAATCCCAAGGAATATAACCTCTTTTTTCAATATCTTTTATTACCATACAATAATCTAACTTATTTTTTGTTACGAGTAACATTAAGATCCAGATATTGAATTCAGTTTTTTTTTCAAAATATTGACTCCATTTTATACCTTCTAAACCATTTAATTCATCAAATAAGAAATTTATAACATCTAAACTACCACAAACAAAAACAGCATCAACATACCTGTAATATATTTTAATACTCTGGTAATATGTATTGTTATCTAGAATTTTATCCTCATATCTTGATATTACAAAGCTACATATCTGTGAAAAACTGTAAGATCCATGGACCAACCATTATATATTTTATAAAAATATTCATTGAACAAAGCATATATATTTTTATCAATAAAGCATAATACATCATTTATAAATTGTACTTTTTTAATGTCAACTTTTTTAATGTCAAAGCATCTAACATAATTTTTATAGATTTTGATCTATCTATTGAACCATACATCTCACATATATCATATGTACAAATACTATCATTATCACTAATATTAATATTATTAATTTTCTTTAAAAAATTAAATGATCAAATAATAGTATTCTTTCCAAAACCAAAAAATATTATTAATAATGATTCTATAAATCTACAAGTTTCATAATAAAATGATCCACTAAATCAATCATTAATCTTAAAAGTTTATCTTGTTTACGAAATTTAATATTCAAAAATGTCCTAGGACAAACTGCAACAGAAGGATAAAGAAAATAATATGTAGCAGTATTTATATATATTTTTTAGCTTTTTTAAAAATATTTTCCAATAAACTTTAAATGCAAATTTTCAATATTTATTTTTTCAACCTTTTTAAATTTAAGCTTTTCCATTTCAATTAAAACTTTATCATCTTAATCAAACTTTGACATAATACCCATTTACAAACTTTATCTTCTTTTAAACAAACAAGATTGTTATCATGCACAAACTTTTTAAATCTATATATTTGCAAATCCCAACCATAATTAACTTTGTTTTTAAATTTTTTATACTACTATGAATTTAAATAGATTGATAAATAATTCAAAAAATAGGTGTATTTTTAAATCAAAGTTGTGATATATAAATGGATTTGTGTTTGTGGAAAGGCATGTATAGGTGAATTGTGGTGTTCATTGGAGAAGAGATGAAAAAAAACATTTATTGTTTTATAAATGCATACAAAAATTAAGACAAGTGAGAGCTAAAAATGATGACTAAAATGATGATGTATCACCTTCAATATTTTTGATCATAATGTTACATGGAAAGCAGCATTTAATAAATAGACAAGCTTGTAATATAAAAATAAATGAATTGTGGGAAAATTGATTTATGATGTAATTGTTTTTGTATACATTTATAACGATTTTTGTAATAGAATTTGAATATAATTGATAATGACAACTTAGATTTTTGAAAGTACTTCTATTTAATTATACATGATATTTTTATTAAAAAAATGTTTACTGTATTAATTATGTATTGGTTCAGTCGAATTATATATATTTTCATTATAATTGTAATACAGATATTGATTTATAAGTTTTGTGAAGTCACCTCAAATTCACAACTCAACCAGACTAGCCAAAAAATAAACTCAAAAATACAACCAATGGGTTCATTGCTACAAACTAAACATTATCCACAATTCCACTTACCTCCCATACATCTTAATATTAAAAGAACTTTTAAATAATTTAATTACTTCAGGATCATAAAGTTTCAATATTATAGATTCTTTAATTCCTCTTTCTATTTCATTTCTTTCAAAGAAAACAACCTTAGCTTCATAAAAATTAATAGTGTGACCTGTATTTTGACAAAGCTAACACGTTCTTTGAAATAAACTGAAATAAAAAAAAGAATGAAAGAATATTTATTATTAAAAATTTATGATTGGGAATCAATAAATTTAAAAGTTCTTTTAATATTAAGGGTGCATCCAAAGTAAGTGGTATTGTGTGGGTAATGTTTAATTTAAATATTTAGCAATTCTTTGCACTTTAGAAATCTGCTTGTAGCAATGAAATTATTGATTGTGTTTTAGACATTATTTTTGGCTAGTCTGGTAGAGTTGTGAATTTGGGAAAATTTTGATGATTATTGACTAGTTTAGCATTATGCTTTTAATGATTATATATATATAATATTATAAATCGATGTCTGTATTTTTTCAAAATAATATACGCAAATTTATAAATAAATATTTAAAAATACAGTAGTTAAAAGCTTATAAAAAATATATGTATAACCATCACTTAAGAGCGCTTTCAACCAACTTGTGGCTTTGTCAACTATCACGTTTAAAATGTCAGCTTTCCCATAATTCTATGATGTCAACTTTCCCATAATTCTGTGATCTTAATGTTTGCTGCTTGCCTATTAACCAAATGTTGCTTGTATTTACATATCAACATCGCCTCTTTAATTTTCCTTTTATTATTATTTCTTTCAATTTCCAATATTTTTACGTTGTTATAATTAAAATCGAAACCATATATACATGATTTATTATGGTCATAAAAGACAGAAGCTGATAAATTATCATTATTTTTAAAATTTTGTTTTGTATTTTGAACCCTTTTAAATAACAATAAGTATTCCTTTGTTCTTTTTTCCAACGTACACCTCGATTCACATATATATCCGTGGCCACACCCACATGTCCATTTGTAAATTATACAATTTTTATTTGTAAATAAAGTTTTATCCTTTGAATTGTTTATTAATTTATTTAATGTAGGTGGTGCATAAAATGCAATATCACATATTCCTTTATAAATTTTCTTAATAAAACTTGCCTGTTGATTTGAAATATATGGTATTGATATCCACAATTTTCTATCAGAAGAATTAACACTTTTATTATTTTTTTATTTAAAAAGGTTCAAAATACAAACAAAATTTTAAAAATAATGATAATTTATCAGCTTCTGTCTTTTATGACCATAATAAATGATGTATATATGATTTTGATTTTAATTATAACAATGTAAAAATATTGGAAATTGAAAGAAATAATAATAAAAGGAAAACTAAAGAGGCGATGTTGATATGTAAATACAAGCAACATTTGGTTAATAGGCAAGCAGCAAACATTAAGATCACAGAATTATGGGAAAGTTGACATCATAGAATTATGGGAAAGATGACATTTTAAACATGATAGTTGACAAAGCCACAAGTTGGTAGAAAGCGCTCCTAAGTGATGGTTATACATATATTTTTATAAGCGTTTAACTACTGTATTTTTAAATATTTATTTATAAATTTGTGTGTATATATATATATATATATTGGGGCCTATTATAACGGTCTGGTGTACAGGGTGGCATCAAGCCATTCAAACCTGGAATATTTGTATAGTAGGCAGATACTTACAGCTAAGATCCAAATGTTCTTATAATTATATATTGACCATTAGCCCATGCCACTAACTCAAGGAGATGCAGAGATTTAATATATAATTTTTTATTTGAAGCATTTCAATAAAGAAATATTTAAAATAAAAAAATAAATAAGCTACTGTCAGTAATAACACACAAAAAACATTTATTGATGCACGTATATAAATATATTTAAAATTGAGGAATAAATTAATCTTAGATTTGTTATTATTTTTAAATTTAAATTATTATTTAGAAAGTACACACAGATGGAAATTTTAATATCTTTACTTTAGAATGTTGTGTATACATAGGCTACATAGAATACTCAGTTAAAAACTTTTTAAAAGCAATCATTCAATCTCAGACTAAAAGTTCATAGCTTAAACAATCTTTGTTTCCTGATATATGGATGCAACCAATGCAATATAAAGATGCTAGCTTAAAACCACATTGTCAGGAATGTGTGTCTGCAGTGTGATATTATTTGAAGGACATGATCCTCATCCAGTACAGGAATGTGCCTCTGTCTGGCGAAGGAGTCATGTACATAATATTTAATAGAAATGCTACATATGGGGGAGTGTGATCTATTTGCCAACTGTCTGCACCCATTGCAATGCAATGACTACATCATTGGATCATACATTCAATTGGGCTTTGCCCTATATGCTAACACACTTCACATTACAATGATATAAACACCCTTATATACTTCCACCAGCATCGAACCAACTATGAAACAAATAGCCTGAAATCATCCTCTTTAAAATAAAATAAACGAATTTAATATAAAGTTATTGATGGAATTGCTGAGGGAAATTTACAATAAAGTAAACCCAATGGCATTCATCATAAGATGCCAAATTGACAACAATAACTTAAAAGATATATAAATAAATATGTTTGGATACTCAGCACATGGTATCATATATATATATATATATATATATATATATATATATATATATATATATATGATCAATAGATGGTGTTTTACCAAAAACAGCAAAACAAGTGTAAAATTTGTTTACATAAACAATTAAAAAAGTCAGAATAAACTATCTTTTTCATTTACTCACCCTCAGATCAGCTGATTTCAAGCTATTTGCTATCATCAGTGAAGGATAGAGTTAGAAACTAGATCGAAACACTGACTCCAAGTGTTTATGCAAAACGTTTCTATCAGTTTGCAAGTGTGAATTTTTCAGACCGGTAAAGTCTTCAAACTCAGCCTAACAAACCAGATATCTATATGGGGCTGATCTCATGTTCAGTTTCACCACATAGTCAAAGTCTCTGCAATATATATCATTGCAAGAAAACTTTAAAGGTACATTTATGAAAAACGAAAACAAGTTATTCACGTAACTTGCTATCACTTGTTATTTATGATCAATAGATGGCGTTTTACCAAAACCACCAAAACAAGTGTAAAATTTGTTTACATAAATGACAAAAGAGTCACAATTAACTATTTTTTTCATTTGCTCACCCTCAGATCAGCCAATTTCAAGCTATTATCTATCATCAATGAAGGATAGAGTTAGAAACTAGATCTAAACACTGACCCCAAGTGTTTATGCAAAACATTTCTATCAGTTTGCAAGCATGAATTTTTCAGACCGGTAAAGATAGCAAATAGCTTGAAATCAGCTGATCTGAGGGTGAGCAAATGAAAGAGATAGTTAATTCTGACTCTTTTGTCGTTTATGTAAACAAATTTTACACTTGTTTCGGTGGTTTTGGTAAAACACCATCTATTGATCATAAATAACAAGTGATAGCAAGTTACATGGATAACTTATTTTTGTTTTTCATACATATATATATATGTCAATAGATGGCATTCTACCAAAAACACCATCAAGCATAAGTTAGAGATAGTGAATGCTTGCTCTGACGTTTATGTAAACAAACTTACGCTTGACGGTGTTTTTGGTAGAACGCCATCTATTGACATAAATACAAGCGTTAGCAAGTTTTTAACTTTTTTTTTTGTTTTTCATATATATATATCAAAATTATGGAAAGGTTTGTTTTTGTGTGTATATATTTGTTATTTCCTTTAGTTTGATTTTCACTTGAGAAGGTCTATTTGTAGAAACCATGATCCTGTAAGGATTTTGGTAAAATTTTGGATTTAATCTAGTATTGTATTGTTTTATGGTTTTGCATATATATATATCTTAAGAAATAACTAATATAAATATTGTATTGTTTTATGGTTTTGCATATATATATATCTTAAGAAATAACTAACATAATCTATGCAGCCATCTACACCCAACTTAAATTTAATACATCTTAATAAATTAATTAATAGATAAAAATAAATAAAATGAAAAATGGAAATGATTAGCTAACATAATGCATATAAAAAATATTAATAATTGATTTAGAATTTTCCTTTTTAGGTCAGATAAGAGTTATTATTTTCAGTTACTAATTGCAAATTTGAAACAGTTCATATTAAATAAACACAAGAGTTCATACTTTATGGATTCTGGAAGATTTACAGGTCCATCTTTATAATCCCTTTCATACGTTGTTTGTCCTCCTTTGAAATGAAGCTGCTATGTGCCATTCATTTGACAAAGAACTGTCATTGGGAGGTGTCAGCTGTTTGTCAGGAAATTAAATCAATTGCAGACTCCTACATCACGGAGTCTGCCATACAGCTACAGTTCATATGTAGATTAATAGTCAGCTCTTAAGACAACAACAATTAATGAATTCAATTATTTTGCCTTTTAAACATTTATTAGCCTCTTATCAGCATTTTCACAGATTGATCAAACATTATGTCATTGATCCTAAGGTCTCTTTTTTGGTCCATGCTGTGGCTTGGTGCTTCCATTGCTCAATCTTTAATTTCATTCTCTATCTGACCTTTATTATTTAAGTGTCACAAGGGCTAGTTTTTGCTCTACATTTAATTAATAAAACAACCATTTCCATTTTCTAAGATTAAAACATGATGGAAATTAACATTTATTTTTATTTTCTTTTATACAACTTTTTAACAAAAATATTTAACTATCTTTAGATTTTTATTTTACAAAAAAATACTTTCAAATACTTTTTTAAAAAAAAAAAAAACTTTTAAAGTTTCCCATCTGTGCAATATATATATGTGTGTGTGTGTTAACATAACTTTTTTTTTCCTTTTAGTTTTTAATAAAATCATTTTTACTTAAGATTTATTTTCACCTTTATTTTAATTTTAAAATAATGTAATGGCATATGTATACCGTTACAATATATATATAATTAAAAATTTTATCCACTTAGGAGCGCTTTTGATTATCTCAGTAATCTGTGTCAACTAAAGCTTTGAAAGCTTTAGTTGACACAGATTACTGAGATAATCGAAAGCGCTCCTAAGTGGATAAATTTTTTAATTATTTGTTACTGTATTTACAAATATTTAGTTATATAATTACGTATATTTCTTTAAAAATACAGACATTGAATAATAATATTATATATATATATATATATATATATATATATATATATATATGATCACTAGATGGAGCTTTACCAATAGCCACTAATAAGCTTTGTTTACATAAATGCTGAGAGAGATAGACTTCAATATATCTTTTGTTGTCTCCAACACCAGACCAGCTGGTTTCAAGCTAGTTGGCTCATGTCAGTGAAGGGTTGGAAGACTAGAAATTAGATCTAAATACTAACTGTAACACCAGCATTTATCAAACATATTTCTATCAGTTTGAAAGCATGAAATTTATCAGACACGTAATGTCTTCAAATCCAGATTAACAAACTAGATAGCTATATCATAAAATGCAAGCTAAAAGCAAGTTATGAAATTTATAACCTGTTTTGTTTATCATAAATGTACCCTTGAAGGTTTTTGCAATGATATATATTGCAAAGGCTTTTACTATATGGTGAAACTGAACTGATTTCAGACCCATATATCTATGTAGTTTGTTAAGCTGGATTTGAAGACATTATGTGTCTGATAAATTTCATGCTTTAAAACTGATAGAAATGTGTTTGATAGATGCTAATTTTAGAGTTAGTATTTTGATCTAGTTTGTAATCATCCAACCCTTCACTGCCGTGAGCCAACTAACTTGAAACCAGTGGTCTGGAGGTGGAGACAATGAAAGAGATATTGAATTCTATCTCTCTCCGCATTTATGTAAACAAAGCTTGTTAGGAGCTATTGGTAAAGCTCCATCTAGTGATCAGAAAATGCAAGCTAAAAGCAAGTTACAAAATTTATAACTTGTTTTGTTTATCATAAATGTACCCTTGAAGGATACTTGCAATGATATATATTGCAGAGGCTTTTACTATATGGTGAAACTGAACTGATTTCAGACCCATATAACTATGTAGTTTGTTAAGCTGGATTTGAAGACATTATGTGTCTGATAAATTTAATGCTTTCAAACTGATAGAAATGTGTTTGATAAATGCTGATTTTAGGGTTAGTATTTAGATCTAATTTCTAGTCTTCCAACTCTTCACTGACATGAGCCAACTAGATCAAATACAGCTGGTCTCGAGGTGGAGACAACAAAAGAGATATTGAATTCTATCTTTCTCGTCATTTATGTAAACAAAGCTTGTTAGGAGCTATTGGTAAAGCTCCATCTAGTGATCATAAAATGCAAGCTAAAAGCCAGTTTTGAAATTTATAACTTGTGTTGTTTATCATATATATATATATATATATATATATATATATATATATATATTATAGGATATGATGGAAAATTTAAATTCATCTGATAGCAGAAATTTTACACAAGGAAAATTGTATTACTATGATTACATTGATATCATAATTACTTTCTGTGTCCATATTATTTCACTATTAGGAAACTTGTTGATAATACTGGCTTTAATATTATTTGCTAATCTTCGAACTATTCCTCATTTATTTATTGCCAACTTGGCATTAGGAGATTTAACTTTAGGGGGACTCTCTGCTCCTCATTTTGTTTACAATATTTTGTTGAACAAAGATATGAATTTTGGATGCGACTTCTCTTTTGCTTGTATGTTTTTAGGAGGTGATATGATATTAGTAATATCTACCCAAATCGCTATCAATCGTTACGTTCTTATATGTGAAAGTTATCAAATATATAGTAAAATTTATACAACTAAAAACGTGTTTATTATGTTTATTCTTTCATGGTCAATTGCAATTTCCTTACTAGTTTTTGTCTTTTTTTCAGGATTCTTTCAGTTCGAGTATAATGATATTTTAAAAGAATGTTATATTGTTCTTAATAAAGCAGGTGTTTGTTTTGTTGTTACATGTACAGTTATAAATTATGCTGTAACATTTCCCATATTAGCCATTTGTTACTACAAAATATTTAAAACTATTAAAACTTCCCAAAATAATCTACTTAATATGAATCAATCTGCTTCAGTACAAAAGAGATTTAATGAAAACATACGAATGACAAAAATCATGTTTACAATTTTTTTAATTTTTATTTTGTCATTTATTCCAATACTTTTAGCTTTGTGTTTAAAATTTTTTCTAACAATACCACCTGCAGTGCTTAGAATAACAATAATACTTGTTTTTGTACATACTGCAGTTAACCCTCTAATATCTGGATTTATAAATAAAAATTTCCAAAGCGCTTACTTAAAAATGTTCACATTCAATTGTGTAGATATAAAACAACGATCAATAAAATAGACTTTGAGTCATAAATTATATACTAAATTTATTAATATTATTTGTTATTATTATGTAAATATATATGTGTTAACTTTAAGAAATCAATTATTTATATATAATTTATGATGGTTATTACTTTTATTGTATAAATATATATGTAAAACTAATAGAATCATTTGTTATACTTCATTTGAATATATAAATTTTGATAGTTTGAGAGCATGTTTGTATAAACATCTATTTATGTAAGTTTGAATTTGTCAAAATTGAGAATTTAGAAATTTATATTTCTGATATGATAAAATATGGGCTTATGTTGGACAACTAAAAAAATATTAGGCATCCGAATGGAAAAGTTAAGAATAAAAAAAAAATAAATAGGCTTCCATATGAAATGAATATAGGAAATTAAATTGGAAAAATTTAAATATGTTAATTACCAATATAGTAATAAATTACATAAATTGGTCCTATAGGGCATGTGATGGTGTGCTTCCAATTGGCTTTCCCATATATATTGTAACCATATATTTTAGCATAAAATATAATAATTGATGTAACTATTATTAAAAAATTTCTCTATCTTCTTTGGTGATTTGATTGGCTTGGTTTGCACTTTGAACAGATTACTCTCTTATATTATTTTAATAAATTTAAATTTGATTCGTTCCATATACTAATTCATACCAAAATGTTTAACTTTTAAAAAATTTTGACAACACATTAAATTTGGTAAAATAGTATTAAAATATAATATTTTGTTTTATTTGTTTAAAGTGATCTTAAAAATTATTTATATTGAATTAACAAAAAAAAACCATTTGTTCAATTAAAATAAATTATTAAAAATAAATACAGTAATTACGTATGCGTCTCAATGTAAAAAAAGAAAAGAGCGCGAATTTAAGAGTAGATCATCTGTTAGTTTGCTTTTTGGAGGGAGAGAAAGAAAGAAAATGGTAAAAAGGCAAATGGTGTAATTTTGATAAGCTTATTTTAAAATAGTTAACAAGTAAACGGATTACCACAAATTTTCTATAAACTTATAAAAATAATATCGTGGTATTTAATTATAAGATGAATTGATAAATTTAAAAGTCTGTTCAAGTCGGCTGGCCAAGTGGATCGAATCACCGGTCATAATTTCCCAATATTACATTTAAAATGTCGGAGCTTCCCAGTTTAAAAGAATTAATTGCAAGAATTTGGTATGTTTTAAAATGTTTATTGTTCTACATTTTGGAAAAATTAAATAAGTATTTTAATTACAGAAATTTTATAAATATGAAAATTTGCTTTTTAAAAAAGAAGAAGTTTAAATTAAAGTAAAATGTTAAAGTTATCAACATAATTTAATATTTCCGTTTCAAATTCTAATAAAAATATAGTATTGATTGATATTTAACTTTATAATGCCAGTAATATATTTGCTAGTTAATTTTTTTGCCATTTGGATAATAAAAAGTCTTCAAATAATTAATCAAGGCTATTTTCTAATGTTATCGTCAGTTTGGAATGATTGAATTAATTGCTGTAATTATTATTCCTAGATTTAAGTGTGGATAAATAAATATTTAGCATGGATGTGATAAACTTGGAACGTTTTTAATAGAGAAATGTAGAAATTAATAACTTATGAAAAACATTTTCATTTAAATTCTGTGAGTCATGTCTTAAAATTGTTTCATGTTTATGGAGCCACGTAAAATCGTTAATCTGATAGTGATTATAATAACTAACACGAATGGATAAAATTACATGTATGGAATTCAATTATAATTATAGCTATTACTTCGTACATTGTTCGACACATCGTACATGGATTTCACGGATCATATTTATGGTTATAAAATGCTCTACCATCTAATTTGTGACACACACCTGCTAAAATTCATGTATTGAACTATAAAATGCTACACATTTAATTTATATCACACACACATTCATTAGATTTTATGTATTTGATGAATAATTCATTACTTAAATTTTATCGTTATATGAACTTGCATGTGAAGTTCATAAGTTATATTTTATTAAGTTTAAATTAATAGGGGTTGAATAAAATATTTATTCAAGAGAATAGCGCTTGCGAAAGGGCTTGAAAAGTACTAAATGAATTTATGAGATGTATCAATCTTTGTGAGGTGTTTTGTGAGTCTTTCCAGATTTATATTCCTATACTAATATTACTTATATTGTATTACACACGTTTTATTTTAAGCAAGATAAGTTAGTACATTAGTTGTCCTGATTAGTGTAACATTTTATTATGCAAGAACCCACATTTGCTAAAGTGTTAGTGTTTTCTGAATGATCAGAATAACTGAGGAGGATGATTTTGCACTTTAATGTGAAGTAGATAGTAATGTTGTTTTATAATGTTGAAAGGCATTAATCTGTGCCGGTGGTTAATCCGCAGATTATTTAATTGCCATTTTTGTATTTTACACTAATTCCAGCGCTGGTGGTTAATCCGCGGAATTGTGTAATTATACGTATTACTTTATGGTGGTGTATAAATCCACAAAGCGTTTAGTATTATTTAATTCCTATGTGTAGATGAACGCATCCACAGGAATATGTTTTACTTCATAGATATAAGTTGGGCAAAGTATTTTAGTTAATCTGCTAAATCATCTTCTTCCATTTGTAAATATAGTTCATAAGTTAGATCGTCAAATTGTAGCAGGACATTCTATTCAAGTTACTTCATAATAATTAACTGTTGGTTGATTATTATTTACCGGAGTGTAAGTTTAAATTTTCATTTTATTTAATGATTGCATTATAGCTAAGTCCTACAGATATAATATTATTTATTATATTATTATAATTTTACGGTATGGATTTATTGAATCTGGAAATGACGTTAAATACTTCATGAGTTGATGTTGAATTTAGTATAATTTGCTCAAGATTCATTATATCAAATTGAAATAAGGTATGATTAGGTTTTTAAAACCGTACCTATGATATGTTATTGAAGAAAGTCAATGGAATTATAATTTATTTATTTTATTTGTTTATTTATGTCTTTAATTATAACATTAGAATTAATTACTTATTATTCATATATTTGTAAATAAACGTTGATTTATAATTAAACTTACTGTGTCGTTGCTATGTGTCATTCGTAAAATCAGAAATCATAAACCTTGGATAGAGCATACATTGAAGTACATACTATCGACAACATGATAAAAAAAGTTTAGTAATATTTTGAGAAAACATTTGGATGCTTTTCGTCTTTGATAGTTTATGATGTGTAAGGTACAATAAAATCCCATTTACCTTTTCCATCATTGTAGCTTTGCGTAGTTGATTCTAGTATACAATACAAATTGATTAGTAAACCTGTAAACCGATTTGCCAAATAATGATATGATTGAATATATTTACTTAACATTTTTAAATTGTCATTTGTCAGTATAAAAAGAGTCTCAGTGATATTGTAAACTATAAAAAAGAACCCAATTATTTATGTTTATTTATTGCAAAGCTTTACCTGGACTAGCATTTGTATTAAAAATCATATAAATGGTTTAAAATTTCATAATCTTATGTAATTCCACAAATTATGCCATCTTGTACATGGTCGGCCATCGGGTCTCATACAATAAAAATCGCAAATTAAGGTTTGTAACATAATAACATTGCACTTATAATTTGTTTAACGTATTTTATCATACTAATATGATAGGTCTTCGCGGTACACCCTGGCTGCGATCAAATTGAATCATAAAAAGTTTATGTTAGATCATTAGTTTAGTCTGTGGTAAGTTGCTCCAGATGTTGGTTGTGGTCTTTGGTGCATAAAATAGATAGCATAATATTCTTTTGGATACAGCTCTTAATAGCTGACAATGTGTAGCGGAATTGATCAGTGATCGAGGCTACGATTCTCAGTGCACTGATGTTTTGGTGATATTATGTAGTTGACTACACTTTAGAGGGTTACAATATATATATATATATATATATATTGTGATGATCGCACATACTGCAACCATATATATATAACATTAAATAATATTAAATATTGTGGTTTTTTTTTTAATACTAGTAAAAGAATTAAAACCCAGGAAGAAAAAAATGTCTTAATTAATAAAGAGAGGGAAATAGAATCGAAAGATTCTTATCCTTTACCCTCCAAAGTTAAGATTTTGGTAAAATAGATATATTTAAATGTAGAAATATTGAAATGGTCTATTTGGCTTAAGATCAAAAAAATGAAAGAGGAAATATGAACGAAATAAGAACTAAAAAATGATTTATAAGAAAAGGTAAAAGTTTGAAGAGTTTAAATCAGATTGAAATAGAATTTAAAACATGACAAAAGATAAGGATCTATTCCATAAAAGTACACATTTTGACGATAAGACAAAATGTGTGTGTAGAGTATGTATAAAGTAGAGATAAAGACAGCAATAATTAATGCTTGTCAAAAATAAAAATCATTTTATTAAAAAATTATTTTATTAAAAAGAAAAGAAAGAAATAATAAGTAAACGTAAATTTTGCTACGAAATGTATAAAAGTGAATTTGTATAAATTGCTGAAGGTGTATTAAAAAAAGGAAAGGTGTGAATGGAAAACTACTAACAAAAGGATCAAGAGAATAAAATAATGTGAAAAAATTAAAAAACTAAGACAGTTCTCATAGAGACTTTGGTGAAGACACTGCTCTAGTAATAAGCAGATATAATTGAGTAGAAAGCAGACATAAAAATCCTTTAAAGTTTAAAAAAAAAACAGAAAACCAGAAACGTAGTGGAAGGACTCCAACATAGAAACGGATCACTATATGAACAGGAAAATGATTTCTGACATACACGATGCTTCAAGAATGTGTGGATAAGGGCCATCATGATCGCCGGCCAATTCAGACTCACTGTGCTTGAACGGTTCCCGTCGTCATGTAACAACTGCCTATGTACAGCCTTCCAGATGATCGGCTTGCCATGCCTTTGATGTCCTAATATGGAGAAGTCACCACAAACCAAGTCCAACCTAAGAGCGACCGTTCCCTGCTAAAGAAGTGGAGGAATTCCACGTGGCGGTCAGCAGGACCTTAACTCACTTCAGAGACTAAAGAAACCTAGGTAAATTATATATCACACCTTTATAGACATATGTGCACACACTTTTAATTTAAACAATTGCCAATTCCAGATATTAGTGATACAGACAATGATTAAACTCTTTCTAATACATGGAATGACAACTATATTATAGGATTTCTTTTTATATATTTACTCATAGCATTATAGCCAATAATGTGTTTCTATTGTGTGTAAAATATTTCAATTGATTTTTCTTGTTTATTTGTTATATTAAATATTTCTTATTTATTTTATCTGTTCCATTCTTTGCCATTCCAGACAGCAATATATCCGTAGGGGTGGGTGATAGTTATTACTCCATTTTGAGTACTGAAATAACGTGAGGCTAGTGGGTAGTATTCTTGATCCCATGTAATTTTATAAATTATCCAAGTGCTGTAATTCTTTAAATATTACAGCAGTTGAGAGGCATTTGGCCAGGAAAGATAACCTGGGGCAATATCCATATAGTCACAGGTTCACTCAAGTATGGATATAGATTTATTTATGTTCATATGTTCTCTTTGCTTACCGTAGTGAAAGGTGGATGATATTGAATTTTAAGAATATTTATTATATATCTAAATAAAATAAATAGAAGCATCAATCATTCGTTTCCATTACAATATATATATATATATAGATACCATATATATATATATAGATAGATAGATAGATAGATAGATAGATAGATAGATAGATAGATAGATAGATAGATAGATAGATAGATAGATAGATAGATAGATAGATAGATAGATAGATAGATAGATAGATAGATAGATAGATAGATAGATAGATAGATAGATAGATAGATAGATAGATAGATAGATAGATAGATAGATAGATAGATAGATAGATAGATAGATAGATAGATAGATAGATAGATAGATAGATAGATAGATAGATAGATAGATAGATAGATAGATAGATAGATAGATAGATAGATAGATAGATAGATAGATAGATAACACCAGTTTACCCCTACCCTGATAAGATGAGCTTGTGCACATATCGAACATGAAAAAAATATGAGGGTATATCAGGATAGGAAGTAATTTTAAATCTTTTTACAATTGTTTTGATGCAGTCATCGGGATGTTTATAAAAGTATTGACTCTTACTACCTTTGAAAGATTACTTTAATTTCAATCCGTGCCACTCCCAGAAAGAAAAAGATTAATTCCCCCTTCTGAAAGGATATGTAAGGCCAAAAATCTAATTGAAATAAATACCCTAATGATTAAAGATTTAAATCCCTATAAGTTGGTATCCCATATGCTAGTTCAGTGTTTTCTTTATCTCAGATAAAGAAATGGGAAACTAAAACTTGTTCAATTATCTAAGTGTTTCTTTTATTTTTCCATTAAAGAAAGGAATATGAATAGAGTATTGAAGCAGTAAGGCAGTTCTATAATTATTAAACAAATATTTATTGAACCCCATATCCCTTCATAAATTACAAAGATAAATACAATAATAATAAACCCCAATGTAGACAAAAAATGTATGATAATATAATAGTTATTTTTTATAAAAAAAATATAATATTAAAACATAAAAAAGAGAAGAATCAATTAATGAGAAAATGGTCTGAGAATCATAAACTTCCACCCAAATATGTTTTACAAATACTAAATATTACATTAAATAAGATTAATATTTTATACAAAAAGATATAAATGAAAGATATTTAACACACAATAACATACATGAAATTAATAAAATAGTGTGTAATATATAAAGTCTTTTTCATACTTTCCTGGGTTGTGAGTAGGCTATTGATCTGTTCATCCAGAGCAGCACGGACTTCTCTTGGATATGGCACTATTCAGCAGCTTTCATAATCATTTGATAGCTGGATCTGGGAGACATTTCTGATGGCAGGAGTGGAGCTGGGTGGATGCGCTGACTGGGGGTTCCTACTCCATGACCATTTCACTGACGCAAGTATGCTTGTATTTCAAATATCAGCACCTTCCAGTAAACAAAGTTCTGTGCTGCACTAACAATAATTGGCTAGTTGGAAATCATCTTGAAGCTTGCTCTACATCAGTATGATATAAAAGAAATAACTAGAACTGGCACAGCTGACTGTCTACATCTGTATGTTCTGCTCCAACTTTCTAAGTTTAACCAGACAGGTTAAGAGTGAGTGATTGACTGATTCAGTGAGTGTGTGATTGACTCAGATAGTTAGCGAGAGTGCCTGCTGAGTGTCTGAGTCCTGCAAACACTTGTTGAACAGCTTATATAGCCCACTCATTACAATTGCAATCGAGGTACCCCTCTGAAAAACATTTAATTAGCTAATTTTGAATTTTGTTAATGGATCCATACAATCCACAAAGCATTCTGATGTAATTCCCTAATTAATCTCAAGAATTTTTATTTTTAATTAAACTTTCTTCCTACTCCGAACACTAAGTGATTCAACATACCAACAAAAAAGACTATATAAGATATTTTCTGATAATCAGATTACATTTAAAATATTTTTTTCTGATAATCTGATTACACTTAAAATATATTTTTAATTAAATTAGATATCTACCTCCCTCTCCACATTAGAATAAATTTCAACAACTCTTTTGTCATGTTCAAATATTTGATAATTAATAAAAAAAGAAATAAAATTACTTATCTACTAAAAATATAATTGCCTTTAGGCTTTTCTTAAATTTAGAACAATGAATCCCTCCACCTGCTTAAATGCATTTGTGGAGAAAAACAACTAATAAAACTCTTGGTTTAAAATTACCTATATATTGGAACTTTTAAATATTTCCATTTCTTTTTCTTTTTACAAGCATTTAACAGAAAAATATAAATACAAATTATTCATAAACATCTTTGCATCTATTTAAACAAAAATGAACATAAAATTATAATAAAAATTTATTATAAGCATATAGCTAATATGCTAACACATTGAATTAAAAATTATAAGCATTAATTATAGGCTTTTCTTGTGTGTGAGAGTATATGATATATCCACAGACATCTCTCACTTATTTTATAGCCTGATCTAATTTTGTTTATATAGATGATACATACCCCCCCCCTTTTAATGGCTTTATTACATATTCTTGGCCATTTGCTTACATAATACCAACTTATGCTTGGCCATACTAAGTGTGCCTGACATTATATATATATATATATATATATATATATATATATATATATGATATATATATATATATATATATATATATATATATCAAAACTACCCCAAATCTAAAATTAAACCAGACCAGCATAAAAATAATATTAAAACACAACCTAAGGTTTCACTGCTACAAGCAGACTTCTCAAGTGTAAAGAACTACAAAAAACCACACATTATATAGACTATTAAAAACTACCCACAAATCCATTCACTTCCCATCCACCCTTAATATTAAAAGAACTCTTAAATAAGTTAATTGCTTCAGAATAATAAATTTTCAATAATAAAGACTCTTTAATTCTTCTTTTGATTTCATTTTTCTCAAAGAAGACAACCTTAGCTTCATCAAAATCAATAGGGTGGCCTGTATCTTTTTCATGGACATACAAAGCAGAACTAAAATATCTATTTTTAACTCTACTTTTATGAACCTTTATTCTTTCATTTAAACTCAAACTACTCTGACCTATGTAAACCTTCTTACAAAATAAACAAGGAATAAAATATACCACACCAGGATTAGTCTTTCTATCAAAACTTCTTTTGTATTATTTAATAAATTATTCAATGTAACACCCCTTTTCCAAGCAATTTTTTGATAGAAAGACTATTCCTGGTGTGGTATTTTTTATTCCTTGTTTATTTTGTAAGAAGGTTTACATAGGTCAGAGTAGTTTAAATTTAAATGAAAGAATAAAGGTTCATAAAAGTAGAGTTAAAAATAAATATCTTAGTTCTGCTTTGTATGTCCATGAAAAAGATACAGGCCGCACTATTGATTTTGATGAAGCTAAGGTTGTCTTCTTTGAGAGAAATGAAGTCAAAAGAAGAATTAAAGAGTCTTTATTATTGAAAATTTATTATTCTGAAGCAATTAACTTATTTAAGAGTTCTTTTAATATTAAGGGTGGATGGGAAGTGAATGGATTTGTGGGTAATTTTTAATAGTATATATAATGTGTGTTTTTTTGTAGTTCTTTACACTTGAGAAGTCTGCTTGTAGCAGTGAAACCTTAGGTTGTGTTTTAATATTATTTTTATGCTGGTCTGGTTTAATTTTAGATTTGGGGTAGTTTTGATTTTATATTGACTAGTTTAGCTTTATGCTTGTAATGTTTATATATATATATATATATATATATATATATATATATATAATATAATATTATTCGATGTCTGTATTTTTTCAAAGCAATATATGTAATTATATAACTAAATATTTATAAATACAGTAATTAGATAATTAAACATTTTATCCACTTAGAAGCACTTTCGATTATCCTAGTAATCTTTGTCAACTATACTATGATGAAATGAAAACAAATTTGAGAATAAAAATTATGTAGCATTAAAGTAAGTATTACCAGTATAAGGTTTGGAAATGTCTTTAAATTCATATTTATTCTACTAAATTTTTAAAAAAATTATATTTTATCATATATCATTTTTACATAGAAGTTTTCATCAGTGTTGCTAAAAAAAATTTAGTTAATATTTAGTGTGTTTAATTGCAGTAATATGTTCAGATAGTATGTTAAGCTGTTACTTATTACATAGAGTTTTTAATAAAATAGATGTTTATATATATATATATATATATATATATATATATATATATATATATATATATATATATATATATATATATATATATATATATATATATATATATATATATATATATAAAATAAAAAGTTTGATCTGATTCTAATACTCGGAGAAATGACACTTTTTGACTATCTTAACTTTGCTCATTTTATTTACAAAAATGAGTTTTTATAGAAGAAAAAATAAATAAAACAATAAATAAACTATTAAGTTGCTATCAATCAAATACTCTCAATTTTAGAATTTTTTGGAGAAGGGATAAAGAAAAAATTATGGTCATTAGCTATCACATTAAATCTAACTTTTGGGGGTTAGTTTATTTTAAGTGCTGTGACATTCAGATAAGTATTCTTTTATTTTGTTATTTTTCATGTGAGTCATATTTCATTTCTTTTTTTATATAATTTGTAAAAAAGAAACTAACTTCTCGTGCAGATGTTTTATTACAATTATTGAAAAAGAAGAAGAGTATATACATATTATAACCTACACTCCCAACACCGCTCATATATATTACATGAACGAAATGCCCAGGCGCCAGTTCTATTAATGAATAGAACAATATAATAAAATATATAATATAAAATTATTACTGAGACTCTATATTTAAGTTTATGTTCAGCTCAGCTCAGTGGGAGGCTATAGGCAGTTCAAAAGATATATAATAATAAATGAATAAAGGAAGAAATATTATAAAACATTCAATATATTGTAAATTCCTTTGTTAATTGATTGTATGATAAAGAATCATAATGTTTACTTAGTACAGTCTATTAAAAATATACTTTAAACTTAATTTCTTCCTTCATCCAAGTATAACATATATCAGCTTGCTATAATTATATTCGTAGACAATTTTGTTACTTGGCATATCATAATTTAAACATTTACTCTAATGCCAATCAAGAAATAAATAATAAGATCTCAGGGAATTTAATAAACACAGTTGAATTAAATAAACTACATTGCCCATAAGTTATAATTATAAAGTATGCTAAAATATAATGAAACAAATTGACTAAATATTTTACTGTGCTTCAATAATAAGATAATGACAGAGATAGGGTATTTTAATCTCATATCATCATCTAACGAATATACTGACTTGGCAACCTTTCTAATACGTTTATCAAATGGCAAATACTCTTTATAATGTTTGGATTAAGAAATACAATATTGTCAGACACTAGCAAATTTAATATGATAACTTTAAAATAGTATATCTGTTTTATAATAGATTTATACAATGTGGAGATGTGGAAATGGAAATACGAATGTATACAAAAAAATAACTCACGACACAGTTGTTTTAAATTTAAATAACTAAATACATCATTTATTACAAATAAACAAAATAAATTGGGATGAACATAATATTTACAAAATAGGTCTTCGTTTTATAGACCTTTAAATTATTAAATAAATCTTTAGCATCAGTTTGGGATTCCTACTATCTAAACAAACTAATAATAAACTTAAAGATCCCGACTTGGAACACATACTTGCTTAGATGTTTTATCCATACGACAATGAATAAATGAAATATCATATTATTATCACAACAAAAAAAATATATATAAATACTTTCGAGAGGATATTACGGTTGATTGACAAAATAAATCAAACCATTAATCTTTGGCTTTCAGCAAAACAACTTTCTCTAATTGACTAAATAATAATTCCAATTCCTTATACCTTTCATACATAGCAAAATCATGTTTATTCTGATGATTTGATGATTAATTTTTACTTAAATAGATACATTGTATTTTAAAATACTTATTTCCTGTTTAAATCTTAATGTTTTATACCTTTATTAACTGAATTTAGTATATTTCCGAGCATTTATTTCTCATTTTTATATTTCATAATTCTATACCTCAATTCGCGATATTATTTATATTACGCGTGTGTGTGTACGTTCAAGCAGCAATATTATAAAACAATCTTTTCTGTAAACTCTCCCTTCATTAAGAAAATATCACATAATTAATTTATTTCGAACAATGTCGTAAATCCTCCATAAATATGACACTAGTACTACATCCAGAATTAATCTAACAATTTGTCTAACCACTTTTTAATTAACACAAAGCTATATTTTATGATTTTACATACAACACGTTATAAAGGGAATATACATGAGGAGCAGATAAACATCTATTGAACACTTCTACCAGAATTCACCTAATTCCACATATACCTTTGGTGGAGAACATCTACTCAACACCAAGAATCCAAGAAAAACGTCATATCACTTCCTAAGCATCATTTAATCATCTTTTAACAATAACTCCTTTACTTCTAAATACATTATTTGGTGGGGATTTTAAATTCCACATCACCAGGACCCTAAGAACATCACTTCAAAAATATCATTAATCATACGCATATAAAATAAACTAGGCTCTACTCATGGAAATTATTAACATATATTAAATAAGCAAGATCTTTTATCCCTATAAATATTACAACGCAGTCAGATTTCTTTCTATTATCATAGCTTCTAAAATATTGAACCTTATAAATACATGCTAGCAGACAAATACCTACAGATAATACATCAATCTGTTCAACTCAGGAAATACGACAGTGTACGAATTTATGCATAAAATATTCACAAATTATACTCTATCACACAAATATTACAATTGTGCAAAACAAACACACACTCGCGAACAAAAGTATATATAATATTAACCCTAAATTACACACTAAGTAGGTAATATGATAATTAAATATTGCATTAAGGTATAACTGTTTTAATTTAATAAACTTTAGGTTACTTTTAAGATTTAATGCTTCTAATTATTATGAACGAACTTTCTTTTTATATTTAACAAACTATTTTTATTATACGTTCGTTCGTTGATTCAAAAAAAAATAATAATAATAATAATAATTCTCACTTTAAGATAATAACATATGCAAAATAAATGTAAACCTCTCTAATAATAAATATATTATTAAAAATATTTCCTTCATCCTCTTAAGGAAAATAATAAGACCTATTTGAACACAATCAATATTTTTACCGGCGTACTACTTTTTTTTTTAAGTAACGCATTTTCCGAGACGGTCTTGAAAATCAAAATAACATAGATTATAACATAAACATAATAATAATAAAGCTTCTCTATCCATTATATACATTATATGAGTTAAGTAATAAAAAAAATTAAAAAGATAAAAACACAAAAGTTATTAGTTTTGTAATCTGAATAAAAAGTTCATTTGCCAAGCTTCCTCCGGGATATTATAATAAACAACGTAGGACACATTCCAAACCGACTTTAAATTAAATGCACTTCTGCAGTATAACTTAAAATATATATATATATATAAGTTTAACTTAAATAAACCCACTACTTTCCAATATTCATAACATATCCATTGAGATACCAAATCACAAGCAGTTAATTTCTCCTTTATTATACTGAGAAATATACGATATTCCTCATGCCGTTCTGGGTTAAATACGCAATTGTCCTTATTATTTTGAATAGCATTATCCACTGTAAATTGTCTTTAGTAATTCCGTGATTAATAATGCTTTATTTGATATTCCGTTTTTATTGAAGAGAACTAAATTTACCAGCAATTTTGTCCATCAAATTCAATTCAAACAGAAGTAGTTATATTTTATTTCCTTAATTTATAAATGCGTATTAGCTCCAGATATATATCCAATAAATGAGTATTGTTATCTAATTACGAAGAATTTAAACATGGTATGCTCTATCAAGATAGACACATCCTTAAGTCTATGTATAATCCTCGCAAGACATAGCATGAAAAATAGTGAGAATAATATGTATTCTATATAACAGTTCTGCACACGTTTTCCATATATCAAAAAAAAAAATACGTTGCTTAATGATAAAATAATAATACTTATGTGAATCATTCTTATTTAAAACTGAAATTAAATAAAATAATATAGACTGCATGATATTAATATACATCTTTACAAGAGCAATAGTGACGAAAAGATTAGTTTAGAATGTTTAAATTGAAAGAGAATAAGCAAAGCCGAGTACCTTTATAAAGTTTAGTGCTGCATATTGAAATTAGTTCCTTCCATGATATATTTCTTCTAATCTGACTTCAGCAATTAACTTTAGTTGTTTGAAAAATATAAGCCACTGTCTTTTTATGGCTATAATTCTTTACAAAGCTAATTTTTTTTTACATACTGGAGATCTTTGTTACAAGCTCTCTCTTTTGCAACAGTTCATTTGTTTCTTTTTTTTTTACTAGCTTACTCCCACGCATTTTTCCAGCTCTGCTAATTACATATTAAAAAAAAAAAAAATCTTTACAACAACAAAAAAAAATGATTTTGATTTTCAGAATTAAATGACAAAAAAAAAATAATACAAATAATTAAAATAAATATCTTTTACAAACTTAAAAGAAAAATGAATATTAATTAACCATCAAATAAAAATGATTAATAATTTATTTAATTTGTAAAATAATTTATTGATTCAACTATTTATTAATTACTGGAAAGAAATATATATTTGTTAATTATTTAAGATGACTACTGTAGTTTAAATGTTTTTTTATTGTGAATGTACTATTGTTGGCTGTTATTTAAAGGATGAAAATGAAATGAAACATAATGCAGTCAAACATGCATACACATGCACTACAACCTAAATATTGAACTGTCTTAACTAAACATAATTAAAGCTGCTATTTTGTTGACACAAGAATAAGAAATAATAAATAAAGGATTTTAAAACCATTCAACTAAATATTACACTAACATAGGATCACTTTGCATTTTTCCAACAAAATATATCAATTTCATTAACAAACCACCCCCCTTCCTTACATTATATACCCCATTAACCACAATAATACTAACAAATACCTATCAAGTTAGTCAATAAACTGCATAACAACCCATATTTAAACCTTAAATAATCTTGTTCAAAAATTTTTAAAATTCTAAGGCTATTTCATTTTTTTTTATAATACAATATAGCTATTTAATTAAGATACAAGGTATCTTAAACCCTTGTGCCCATTCAGATGGTCACAATATATATATATATATTATATCATATATATATATTGTAAGAGATGGCTTATAACCAACCTTCACACATATCCTAGATTTTTTTCACAATGTTTGTAGGCAAAATGAAGTATATACATATATAAAGATACATATAAACTAATATGTTTGTCTATTTGTAGAAATTATTTTTTATCTTTATTTAATATCATTAACTAAAATAATAATTAATTGACTTAAAGAACAGACATTATCAAAGGTCAAAATTTATATGAGGTCAAAATGGTTCCTAAGTGAATAAAATAATAATAATAATAATGTTTTATAATTTGTTTGTTTTTTTATTAAGTTGTAACAGTAGGTTTTAGCTAGCATGAGAAAAACAATCTAGCATTTTCTTCACTTGCAGTCTAACAGTAGAGCTGCCAGCACATAAAAAAGTCTTCTAATTTAAAAAAAAATGTTTGGCATTTAAAAAAAAGAAAACAGTTAGAATATGTATTTTAAACCTTAATGTCGATATTTATAAATTAACACAAAATCTTTATAATTTGTATAGAAGAAAATTGGAAATTTAATCTTAGCTGTTCAAGTGATAAACTTCAATATATAATTTAATTTGTTTTACAAGCTTGAATTTATTATTATGGAAATAATGGAAAGAAAATGTGAAACTACTAGAAATTGACTGTTTCTTTAAGCTATTCATATGTATATTAAAGCCATAATAAATAATAGTCAATAATAGAGGAATCATTACAATATGTGTGGGGTAAAAAAAACCATACTGTAGGTGTCTCCAAACTTATCTTTAATTTCATTTTAAAAGTAACCATCAAAATGCCAGTAAACATCAATCTTCAATAGATTTATATATGTTCAGAAGAGATAATTTGTATGTGTTTGTTTTAACCAAGTAGCATGAAATATATGAATATTAACAGAGTTGGAGAACAGAAATGTTATGCATGGAGATTGACATTTAAGTTTATAAACTCTTAACTGTAGACAAAATGCTTGCTTTCCTCAGGATAAATATATTTTGTTTTGATTTACATGATTTTTATTTTTTGTTGTTTTTATTATTGCTATTTAAAAGTTATGTATTGTCATTTTTTATTGTGTATTCAAGATTCATTTTTAAATTCGATCACCTGCAATTTAGTGAGAGCAGTGAATGGATATGTATCATATGTTGATGCATTTTAAAAAAGGAATCATAGTCAATTAATATGTATAATTTTTATTAAAAGTAAATTTACAGTTTCCTCTGGACATTCAACATTGATCCATCAAGGCAAACTCAAGTAAGTTTTTTTTAAAGTATTTAACATTGAGAGCAAACTTTAGGACAAATAAAACTATATTATTTACTAATAAGTTTTAATAATATTTACTTGTAATTTTTTTTTACTTCTGAGTGCACAATTAACCCCTTGAATAAATGTTTTTTTTTTCTTATCTATCATTAATTTTTACTATGACTTACACACAAATATAGATGGGAGTGGAACTATATATATATATATATATATATATATATAAAATAAAAAAAAAAAAAAAAAAAAAAAAAAAAAAAAAAATAGTTGTAAATATCTTTACCCCAACCTATAAATATCATTCAAATAATTGTATTAATGGAGTAGATTTAGGATTACTGAACTCTCATTTTGTTTTTGTTTCTTATGTATATATTTAGTAATTATCTAATATTATTTTGTATACACTATACTTTGAATTATTTTGTTTCTGTTGTGTTAGCCATCCAATGATAGAAGACCATTTTTGTTAACTGAATATTTATTTATTTTATTTTTTGTTTGTAGATATCTATTATTATATGCAATTAATAAACATATTTAGTTGTTTAATCCAATCTGATCTCTGTTTGATCATCACAATCATCATTATGCAATTGTACCATTACATGTTTGATCATCACCATCATCATTATGCATTCATATTATTAAAAGTTTAATCACCACTATCATTATGAATTTACACCATTAAAGGTTTGATGATCATCATCAGTATATGTTTATCTTTTAATTGATTGGTCATCATCAATATTTTCTTTTTGTCTATGCTTATATATAGGCATATTTGGTTAACAATTGAGAAGGTCCATCCCTGAAGAGAGCTGACTGCAAGACCTCCCTGAGTTTGAATTTTGTGGTGTAATGGGGCTCCAAAAAGAGATGTAATGAATATGCACTAGTTTATGTTACATTAAAATGTTGTAAGTAAATTATAAGTTCATATATTGAAAGTAGATGTGATTTGGAACTAGGTATTTTATTGTGACATGTTTTGCATCCTACTTGAAGGACTAGGTCTGACATTTGTGAGATGTGCTCCCTTTGTTATATGCCATTCCTGATTCTGCAATATCTGGTGCACCCAAATGGGACATCAAATCATGGATTTATGATGTGACTTGTTGTGGTTAGTTGACACATTCTATCATCGTATGGTGTAGCCTGCAGTTCTGTTATATCTGGTGCCCAATGTTTTGGCCTGAACATAGTTTGGATGCAAGGGAGGTCCAGTCATAAGACTGGAATTTTAAAAATATATATATATTTTTTTTACACCCTAAAGCTTTAAATGATAAATCTATATTGGACATACTCTTTTCTATAAGACCAAAATATATTCAATAAGAATAATAGTGAACAGACATGTTAATTATTAATTTTTTGGGGAATTTAAGATTCACATAGAAAGTAAATAACATTAAAAGTGATGAATGCAACATGTGGTGGAGAGAACAAATAAATATCAACTTATAAATAAATAATCAATAAGTGAAATAAAAATGGAGGAATTAGGCAAGCTAAAACACCAGCTTAAAAAAGATTAAATAAATAATGGCATTAAGTGGCTAGGATCCCTACGGTATGGTATTTTGACATTTATAAGTATAAAGTTTTTTTTTTTGAATAATTACTTAAATAGATGTTACTTAGAAGTGGATTAATATTGGGAAGCAAAAATATAGAGACTATTGAAAAGACATTGAATACTACTGTTGTTGAAAGGTAAAGTGATATTAATATTAGTAATGGGAAGGGATCTTTATTGATCCAAACTTCTGGGGGGGGTCTATGATGGAGGAGAATAAATCACAGAGACAGGGAGAAAGCCAAATAGCTTTTCAAATGCAAGAGGTCCCCACTGACAAGATTATTCAAACACCAAAAATGAAAGTAGTACATGATACTGGAAATATTTCCATTCTGCAACAAATGTTGCAAGAAATTATGCCCCATATGAACAGTATTAAGGAAAAGATAGACGATAATATTTCAAGTATGCACAACTTGGAAACACACATGAGCAACTTGGAGGCACAATTGGTAACTAAAACTGATATCATTAGTATGAAAACAGAAATTAAAACTGAAATAGTTAGATTATAATCAAACATGAGTAGCATGAGTAATGATCAAAACAGTAAGATGGATAATATGGAGATGAAAATCAATGCTAATATTGAATCCAGCATAAACAGCATGGAGACAAAAATAAACACTAGCATGTGTAATAAAATGGATGTCATGAGAGAAGATATGAATGTGAAGTTAGAGAGTATGGCAACAAGAGATGATGTTAGTAAGATTGAAATAGAGTTGAAAGAAAAGATATGTCTTTTGAGAGAAGAATTGAAAGAAGAGGTGAATAGGGTAGAAGCAAGAATGAAGGCAGAAATAAAGGGAGTTGAAAATAAATTGATCAAGAAGATGGGACACTTATCTCTAGAGTTGGAAAATGTACAGAAAGATAGTGTTGAACTAAAACAATAGATGGAGAGAATGATTGAAGAAATGGATGAAATGATTATACAGTGTTGTGAGCAGTATACAGTATTTACAGATGGTATTGTTGTTCAGCTAGATACAAAACTCAAAGAGGTTTATCAGACCCATAAACTTTTCAGGAAAGAGATAAAGGAAAGCCAAGAGAGACAAAAATGAAATCAAGGAAGAACTTCAAGCCATTCATACCAAATTGGATAATCTTTCAAGTACATGAGATAGAAAAGGTGGAAAACCTAATGATGACATCCAGAAAGAGATAAAGGAAAGCCAAGAAAGACAAAAATGAAGTCAAGGAAGAACTTCAAGCCATTCATACCAAATTGGATAATCTTTCAAGTACACGAGATAGAAAAGGTGGAATACCTAATGATGACATCCAGAATGAATCCCTAGTAGTTCAAGAAACTACCATACAAGAAATTTGTCACATCCACCAGGTTATCACACAGCAGAGTGATGACATAGAGAAGCATCATAACACTAATGAAATGTTTGAAAATGATTTGCCAATTTTGGAAAGAAGGATGGATCAAAGTAAAGCAAAGACTTTTCATAACATAAAAACATTGGCAATATCCACAGAAGTCCTATGCAATGTACATTGTCAGACCTCATACCAGTTGACAACTCCACATATGAGTAAAATGAAATTTAATTTAGATTATGAAGTTCAAGAGTCTAGAAAAAGACATTCTGATAATATTTTAGAATATCAAGGGAGATTGAACCCTCATAATTTTCTGTTGGGCCACGAGTCAAACAACATACCTGTAATAGGAAAACAATCCATAACTGCTAACTTGGAAGAAATAGTCCAAAATACTTCACAAGCCAGTTTTAAAAAACATATACTTAATCCACACATAAATATGTCATGTGTTGGAAGCATTATGGATGAATACATGGAAGAATGGACAAATGCAGATGGATTGGATATATACTTGAATCTTGGCATCACATACATATGCACTATCAAAGCCACAATCATGATGCTAAAGAACTAAGTGACAATCATCAAAATGAAACATTACCAATTGTAATGGCTGTCATAAGAGATGGTTTTCATATATGTATAATTACAAAAAGTGCAATCAATATATTTCATCATCTTAAATGTGTAACATGGCACATCAATTCTTCATCTGACAGTGTTGATGACTAAAATATGAAAAATCATTGAATAATGATGAAAAATAACCCACTACAATCAATTAAACAGAAACGTTTCCATTATCACAAGTTGTGCAATACACACAAAGGCCCATTCACATACATTAGGCATGTGAATAACACTGCTTAAAAGAAAAAGCACTTGTTAGGCAAGAAACTTCAAAGACTGCAGACCAATGGAACACATAAAAGGACAAGGAATAAAAATTGAATCCACAATGATTTTGTAAAAAAATGATAGGTTCATATGTAAATAGAAAAATTTGGATAATGGTACAGATACTGACAAAGGAAAAGACCTGCCCAAAGATATGTCATAAATGAAGACACTCATTTGTTGCATTAAACCTTAGTTTTTTATTATTATTCCCTTAAATGTAGAATGTTAACCTACTGAGCCACTTAACAGAACATAAGTTGTAAGCTAACAGAAGTCTGAGACTGATGAATAAATTTATTTAGTATTCTAATATGGAATGCATCAAATAGTCATAGATAATGTGAAGACAATTTCATAGCTAATAATTCAGAGATTAATAAAGGATATATTACAAGCTCAAGAGCGACTTACTATGAAAGCAAATTGTAGAAATCAGAATGTAAGAAGGTTTAAACATGAATTAAGAATTCGAGACAGAGTGATAATAAAAACTCCACATTCTAGTAAACCACAGGAAGGTAAGTATCATAAGTTTTGTAATATGTATGAGGGACCATATACCATTGTTAAGCAATCAGGTCCCAATGCATTTTGGATAAACCAAAAAGGAGAGGTCCAAGGCATCTATAATGCCTGTATCCTAAAGCCTTATTTCGGGTGTTAATAGCAATTCAGGGTGATATCAGGAAATTTTTAACATAGCTGAAATATATAAGAAAAAAATGGGTAAATTTTGTAAAAATAGGGAGTGTGATGTATAATAAAAATATGTATATGTGTATAAATGCATATATATAGTACAGGATTAGGGATATTAAGTTTGATGAGGGTATTTCCCAAGTAATGCTTAGATGCAATTATGGAAATACCTAGAGGTTAAGTTAAACACACATGTTTTGATATTTGGCTAGACCTTCATAGTCCAATAAGCCTCAAAAAAGCATGGAGAAGGTTAGCAAATAAATAATTTCATGTGCCTTCTGTAATCGAGACATTCTTGCTTGTGCCTCCATTATAAAACCATCAAAGCTGTAAATCCAGATCATTATTTGAAATCCCCAAAACCAACTGGTAAATAATATAAAAAATGTGAAAAAGTAAGGAAATTGATGTACCAACTCTTCACCAAACCCAAAATAACCATACATTCTTAACTTACTTGTGAGTGCTAAAATTTAAAATACAGTTTAAAATTTTAACTCAGTTTAGGAGAGGGGTGTTGTAAGAGATGGCTTACAATGAACCTTCACACATGTCCTAGTTTTTTCACAATGTCTGAATTCAGACCAACTGGTAGGCAAATAAAATATCCTACATACCTACTTACACACATGAAGCAAATATACATATATAAACATACATATAAACTATTATTTTTATCTATTTGTAGAAATTATTTTTTTTCTTTTTATTTAATATAATTAACTAAAATAATAATTAATTGACTTAAAGAACAGACATAATCAAAGGTCAAAATTTATATGAGGTCAAAATTGTTGCTAAGTGATCAAATTTCAATAATGAAGATTAATAATAATAATAATAATAATAATAATAATAATAATAATAATAATAATAATAATAATAATAATAATAATAATAATAACAATAATAATAATAATAATAATAATAATAATAATAATAATAATAATAATAATAATTTGTTTTTATTGATTAAGTTAATCACTTTTTTCTTAAGGATTGACCACTTCAAATTCTTATTTTTACTAACTTTATTTTCATAGAGTATATTTTAGTTTTTACTTTCATCATTAGGTAATAAATGTAATGTTAAGAGATGAAGGCAGCAAAGTATTAGGCAATTCAACACACAGATCAATTTTGTGCTGATTAAACCAACTTTTAATTTCTTGCAGAAATCATGACTACAGCATGGGCAATTTTTGTGCACAATGGATCATGTACATGGACTTTAAGATTGTGAATGGCAGAACTACTTTACTGCACATTTGACTTACAAAAATATTTATTTTATATAGATACTGGGCATTTTTCTTCCAGATTTATTTTTTATTATATGCTAGGACTTTTCTACTGGTACATCATCATCAGTATTGTTTATTCTTCACACTATCCATCTGTAGAACAAAGTCACTGCAAGAAAAGGCTTAATCCAACAAAAATCGGGCCTGAAATTTATATTTTTTTTCCAAATAGTCAGACACACTTCAATCCTAATTTAATACATTTTTATTTGATAATGATTTATTTTTATTAGTACTTTCATCATACAATTATTTATTTCATTTTTAGTTCTAAAGCTTTATTTTTGCTCTCTCTTTTATGTTTTTAAAGAAACATTTTTATTTTGTTTGTTTAGTTTGATTTTACACATTTATTTTGTTTGTGTCACACTTCACTATGTTCTAGATTTATGAGCTGGAATATCTCAATAATTGATGACATAATCAAGGATTTTGACATAAATTATTTTATAATTGCTTTGACATTAAAAAAACCTCTTAAGATTGTTATTTTATTATTCATTATTTAAACTAACTTTGGTACTCGTTTTTACATTTTTTTTTTTTTTAATTTAGGTTATTTTTTTTTTATCATTTTATATTTATTTCATTAGACTGTTAAAATTTTTCCCTTATTTCAAGTCCTTGGTCATTATTAACTAGATCAAGCTGGTGAATCTGTCAGATTACATATTTTTAATTTTTGTCTGGCAGTTCATTATATTTTTTTTTCTTTATGGCATATAGCCACTCATGCAAGAGGATTGAGAATCATACCTGGGCCTATTATTAAATCAACAATGAGATGTCATGATCACTCTTGGTTCTTCAAAAGATTCTTGTCTCTCAGAACTATTTGAATAATGTCTCCTTCGTACTCCACTCCCTGAATTCAACCTGCATCTATATCTTATGGCATTTACAGCCAGTTTTATAAGTTAAGGTTTGAATCCCCTATCTCTTGTATCAAAAGTTAGTCTAGCACTGTCAAAAGTGCACAACAATTATGTCAGTTGTTCCACTGTCTTTCTCTCAGTTCCTATGAGAATTTGTTCAACATTATGAAGAAAACTATGGTGGACTATTCTGAAAGTTTGTTGTTTGGATAGTGGGTTGCTGTTAAAAAGCATAATTTAACCACTTGCTCTCTAAAGAAAAAAATGAACGGTTCACCAGGTTGCCATTTATTGTGTGACACTTGATGACAAAGATTTTCCTGATAATCTTTGCTCTAATAACTAGCTAATAGAGCAATTTTGTATTCGGCAAAAGTGACAGGTTTTTTATATAAAGACTCACATCAAGATGAGACCCCCCATTGTAAATGGCTACATGCTGTTGCAATCATAGCCTCCTCACTTAATTTATTCAGATTGAAATATCACTCCAAATTATTCAAATGCTCCATAGGAGCTTCTCCTTGATGGCCAAAAAATATACATATTTTCAAAAACTGTTTCACGATTTCCAGATTGTTTACATTGTGTGTATTTGCACTCAACTGGTCATGCTGTTTTATTTCTGTTTGTGCTCTATTTTTACTACAATTCTTTTGATTTACTTTCCAAGCTAAATCCATAATTTCGACTTTTATCTCTTCAATTTCTTTTCTTTCTTCTATCTTATTTTTTCTATTACTTAATAAGCAGTCTCTATTTTACTCTCTAGTTGTGTTTTAATCTCCACTATTTCTTCCCTAATCTCTTCTTTTATTTTATGATGGCCCATATTAATCTCTTCTCTAATTTTTTCAAACATTTCAGCTTGCCCATCCAATTTCCTATTCATTTCATTATTTTGTTTTCTAAGTTCTTCTACTATTTTTTTATTTCTTCAGCTGCTTCTTTTTGTTTTTCAAGCATGCTGGTTATTAACACTATGATTTCCCTTTTTTCTTCTTTGTGCACAACTTCTTTTTCATTTTGATCTTGTTGTTCCTCACTAGAAACATTATCTACTTCTATCACTTGAATCTCCATTTTTTTTCACCGGCGACCTTTTCTTTTTCACTAGTTTTGGTTTTATTTTGTTCTTTACTGGAAACATTTTCTAATTTTTTGCCTTGACCCACCATTCTGGCTTTATTTCTTGTCATATTTATAATTTTAGACTTTACTTTACTTTTTATATCACTTATCTTTAATACTATATTTTATTCACACTCATAAGTTTACTAATTTCTATTTTATTTAATTTATAATCAAACATGAGTGTTCAGACAATTGTTTGATTTTACTACATTCTCCCCAATACCACTTGCATGCCGATTCCTATCCTAATACCAACTATTTTCCTATATCTATAACATATATATTTTTTTATATTTTTCATATCAAACTATATTATTTCATTAATGAAATTCACTTATCTTTCTTTTATAACATATAATTATTATCATTGCCATTTGTTATTTTTCATCTCTCATAATTTTTTTCAATTTAATTAAAATTTTTTATTTATGTGAGCCAAATTTTTTTACTAAATTTTTTATTACACATTTTTCTCTCTTTTTTATGAATGAATGTTCGTGCTCTCACATTGGACGACATTTGTAATGGGAACTAAAGACACCTTTAATTAAACTTTCAGACCTTTTACAACTTTTACAACTCAAACTTTTTAATTTTAAAACTTTTAATAATTGATTTTAATTTTATATTATCATATTATTTTGCAAAAATACCTTTGTAAAAATCTGTTACTCAAGCAGGAGAATAAATATGATTAATACTTACATATTAATCATACCCCCAGTCAGACTGCAATTTAATAAAATATTAAATAACCAGTCATTTTTCCAGACTAAAATAGCTCCCCAGCTGCATGAAATGTGAAACATCCCATGAGGAAATTTATAATGGGTTTAAAACCCAAGGCACCATCAATACTTAGATTGAAACCCATGAGATGTCACTAACACATTTTAAGTGCTTGACCCATGGAAAAAATGACATTAATAATTTTAAAAAAAATTATTTAAAAAAAAACCATGATAATAATTATAATGTAAAAATAATAATAATAATAATAATAATAATAATAATAATAATAATAATAATAATAATAATAATAATAATAATAATAATAATAATAATAATAATAATAAGATATAATCAAAATATAAACACATAAATATTACACATTTAACAATTTTTACATGCTTATTTTAACGAGTAAGATTTAAAAGTTTTTATCCTGATATCAATAAATATTTACCTAGGATTTATAGTGCTGCTTTTAGACTTTATTTGTCATTTCAACATTGTCTTTGTAGTGGTTCTTTTAGTTTTTAACTTCCATGGTAGGTATCATAGCTCCTGTATTTTTTGTAATTGTAGTTGGGTGATCACTCCTTTTGTCCTTGGATCCTTGTTAATTCAACTTTTAATTTTGTAAAGAAAATTTATATTATTATTAGTGATAATGATAGCATTTGTACATTTGATATATGTGAGATGTACAGTTCAATAGATAGATCAATCTATAAAAATTAAATTAGATGCTAAAAAATGATGTTAAAAGAATAACACTTACAAATGATGTATTATGCTTTATTGATAAAAATGTATGTGCCATGTTTAATGAAGATTTTTATAAAGTGTATAATGGTTGGCCCATGGGTCATCCAGTAGTTTCACAAATATGTAGCTTTGTAATATTAAGATGTGATGATATCATGCTAAATAATGATATATAATACCAGAGTATTAAAATATATTACAGGTATGTTGATAATGTTACTGTTTGAGGTAGTTTAGATGTTATAAATTTGTTATATGATTAATTAGGTTTAGAAGTTAAAATGGAGTAAATTTTTGAAGAAAAATTGTCAATTTAATATTTGGATATTAAAGGTACTCATAATAAAAGTAAATTAGATAATTTTATGGTAATAAAAGATATTGAAAAAAGGAGATATATTCCTTGGGATTGAAATGTGCCAATAGTACATAAATTATTTACTTTAAAATCATTTTTATTAAGCAATGATAAATTGTGTAAATATAATTCTGACAAAATAAGCAATATAAATGTATTTACCATGGATTTATTAATTATTAGATATAATAATAAATTAATTTATAATATTGTTAGTAATTTTAATAAAAATTAAAAGAGTTTAAGTTCCAAACATATTGATAAAATAAAATATACTTGTATATCAATATCATTTATTTGTAAGGAAGAAGTAAAATTTATAAAACAAATTTATGAAATATATATGTTAAGTTGCATTTTATACTATTCCAAGATTAAATAGATTGAAAAATGATTTAAAAAATAGATGTAGTTCTTTAAATCAAAGTTGTGATATATATATAGTGCCCTTTTTTTAGGTCTAAATAAATTTATTGTGTTAATTTTCTAAAAAAATTTAAATTCAAGATGTATTCTATTGGTATGATTACTATATTATGGTGACAGTCTTTTTAAAAACTTAGTTAAAGTAAAATGAGAATATTTAATGCATAAAACTATGCTAAATATATTACAGATAGTTAAATCTTGTAATTTTATATGGTTGGAGATGCTGATCATAATAAAGTAGTGTATTGATAAGTCTTTTAAATAAGTATTAAAAGCTGAATTTTAAAAGTAATAAGCTACAATTAAATAAATAGTATATTTTAAATTGAAAATTATATTTAATAATAGTATTTAAAATTATTTATTTAAAAATGTAGTATTTGTTGTGGAGAAATGTATTTAATTTTATAGTATCAAAATTATTATTCTAAATTATATTATTATATCATTTTTATATAATATTTTTTGAAATTAAACATTTACTTTATTTCCAGACAGAAATTGATCGCTATAGGTTATGGTGAGTTTTGAGTCATGTGACATGTAAATAGTTATACATGTGTGCTTACAAATTTTTTTGTTAATAAAGTTTCAAAATTGCTTTAAAATTGTACTATAGAATTGACAATGTTTATTTGTATATCACAAGATACAATATAAAATTAGCTATTATAAAATATTTAATTAGGTCTTAAAACAAATGTAGTTAACAAAAAAATTAGATTTTTGTTTTAAATAAAAATAGATACATTAAAACTAAATGTTAAATAAATTAATAAAATATTATTTTTAAAATTCATTTAAAAATATTTACTTGTTTTAGATTAGGTATAAAATTGATTTAGAATTAATATTTTTAAATAATATTTTAAAAGATGAGTCATAATTTTTTTATTTTTTTTTATTTTAATTGTGCAGTTTTGGCTGGATATGTAAATCAGACTATCAGATGAAGGTTTAATCAGCCAATCAGGATATCAATTTATTTTGATATAAAAACAGATGCTCACTTATTTTCTGTGTGCTTTTTGTTAGTGAAGTCTGCTTTTGTATCAGTCAATGGGTTGTTAATAAGTCAATTCAGTATTTAATTAGTCAATTCAGTGCTATAATAAATCGCTAATGATTTATTTTAATATAGTAAAGTGTACTAATTGAATTATTTTTTAAAAAAGAGAGTATTTAAATAAATTATAAATTTATTCAGTTAAACTACGAATTGTTAAGTAACTAAAATTTCTTACCAAGTGTTATATCAAAATTTAATCTTAATGTTGCAATAATTATGGAATTACCAAGAATAAGTATCTGCCTGTATAAAGAAATGCTGGAAGTACAATCCTTAATTAAAAATATAATTTTAATATTGTTAACAAATGAAAATATTTTATCAGTCAAGTTAACTTTTTGGACATTATATGAGAAATTAAATGGAAAAGTTTACGAAAAATTAAAAGCAAAAATGCATTTTATTGGAAAAAGATAGCTTTATCTAAAAACCTGAAAGTAATATGGTAAAAAAATTATAATCATTCAATATTTTGAAAGCATATCATTTTAATAAGATTTTCAGAAGATGTTTCTTTTTGAAGAAAACATTTTTTTAAAACAACTTATTTCAAACTGTCATTCTAAAATAAAGGAAAAATAAAGACAGTTACTGCAAATATTTTACATGATAAGTCTTTATTATTAAAAAAAGACTATGTGTATTTAATAACATGGCAAAAAAAAACCAATAATTGGAAATCATTAATTGAAGAGAAAAATATCCTAGGATAAATAAAAATATCCTGACATAAGAATTCTATATGCTAGCTTTATAAAATGGTTAAATGATAATTTCATTGAAATATAAAAAAATGTGCAAAATTTACGTATAAGTATGCCCAAATACATATCACTTGTGAGAGACACTACAAGCCAATATAGGATCCTGATGTAATGAGCAAACTCCAGATAACTATTTTTAAGTATTATGAGTTGTAATCATCTTCAATAATCACTGTTTTGAAAAATATAAACAATAGACTATTATTTTTATAAACTTTCAAAAACAGATTAGTGATTATTTTTATAAATGGATCCAGATTTTCAAAGACGACTTTCTTTTTTTTTAAATTTCCATTCATCATTTTATTTGGAATGAACTGATCATGTGTCATGTTTGGGGGAGAGAAATTGTTGTCTTCAAGTATTAAGACAGGTGTCATAGCAACATGCATTGGTGAGTTTCAATGCCTACAAGAATGTGGTAATTAAATCCCGAAGAAATAAATAACATTTTTTTTTAAAAAAAAAATGAGTATTTATCATGGACTGGAGTTTTACTAGCTATATTTTTTTTTTTATTATTTATGAACTAATATTAATATTAAGCTTTCTTATTATAATTGGAGATAGGAAAGGTACATATAAAAATTAATTATTTACTAATATAATATTATAATTTCCATAAAGGATACTTAATAATTTGTAAATGCTTTGATATTTTAAGTATGGTAGAGTTGAATAAATGTTTATATTATGCAATATTTCATTGATTGTGGATCGAGAAGGCATCTAAAATGTGATCAACTAGAAGAAATATCACTTGGGTAATACTTGTAAAATATTATTTTTTTATGATGTATTTATTTTATTTACTTTAGATTGTCAAAGTATTTTTAATAATGTTATTGTATGAATGTATGAGTATGTGTGAATAAAATAAACACGTATAAAACTTATAGGAGTTAGATTTTTATTAAAAAATATGCATACTTTTATTTTATCTTACTGATATAATACGACTAAATGATGAATATAATTATATGATTTTAATAAAAAAACTCTATTATTTTTTAAAATGTTTGAAGTATTGATTTTTATTATATTGATACCAGTCATTTGTATTTTTGTTCAAGAAGTTCTTAAAAGTGAAATAATATTTTCTTATTGAATAATCTAGATCGTTGACTTTATATGCGAATTTTATTTATTGTTTTTAGAAATATGTTTTAAGAATTTTTTGGCGATGTAAATTGATAAATCTATAAAGAATTTTTTAAAAGGTAGTGACTTGGGAGTATTTAAAATAAAACCAAAGTAATGCTTTGTTGTAGATTTTTTTTATGGGGAATAGAATAAGTTTTATTATCTTAGTAATTATGCAGGTACAGATAACGAAGCCCTCTAACTTGTATATTTCCATGTACAGTGCTTTCCATTAATATTGAATATTAATGTTCCGAAAATCTGAATAAATAGCTAGGACATTGTTATTTTAGTGGAGGTTATTAGATAGAGAAGTCAGGCCTCTTTTCTTTATGCACTGCTGCCATGTTGACCATCTTATATCTGTGTGCTATTGAGTTAATAATCTAGTTTGTTCTTCATACCGATGCATCTAATCACTATCATGATTTCTAAGTATTACATTGTACAGAACTGTATCTTTGAGGTAGAATGATAAATAATTTTGGAATAGAAGGATCGTTATTTGGAAGAGGATAAGATAGGTTTTCTTGCTTTGAATGATGTTAAGAATAAGTACAAATGAGATTGAGAATAAAAGTAAAATAAGGGTAAAGAATCATATATATATATATATATATATAGCGCCATCTTTTGAACATATATATATATATATTAGTAAACTATTTTTAAGAAAGTATGTAAATGATAGTAAAATTATTCAAGAAATTTTTTGAATAATTTCAAAATATTTTTAACTTACATGTAATGCATATTTTTAATGGATGGTATATCTAAAGAAACAGCATAGAATAGAACCCACAATTATATTTTATAAATATTATTTTATGTTTTAGGAAACGCATCAACACATACATATTGTATTTATATCAAATTAATACCAAGTAAGATGTATAATGCATGATAATTATATTATTAATTGAGTCCACTTATTAACGAACCAAAATAAATATAATTTTGATTAATAATATCAGCACTACCATGATAAGGTATTTTAAATAATTAAGAATAAATTAATAGACATATATTAGAATAAGTAATCCTTTTGTAATCTCTATGTATATCCATGATTATTATTATTGGTAGTATTATTATAAATATTTTAAAATATATAACAAGTTCTAAGTCGGAGTGAAGGCTTAGGGACTTATATTTTATTTCGATATTTTATTTTGAGATGGTGAAAATTGTAATTATCCAAGATTCGTTGACTGTAAATATTGTAAATCATTTATTTTTGGTTGAAAATATTGTAATAAAATTTGTTAAACTTGTTTTTATAAATTTATGTGTTGAATCAATTCTTCAGTATCGCAAAAATATGATTACAGATATGTTGAACCAAAACATAATATTTGCACAGTAGGAATAACATTATTATTTAAGAATTATAGTATTTTCTTAATATGATTTGAGAAATTTCATTTACATTATCATTATCTAATAAATATGGTTTTAATTTCTCCTTATATGTAAAAACAAAAAATACTTAATTGTAATTATTAATTAGAGAAAATATAACTTACTATTAAAAATTTTCGGCTGAACGTTTTCGAGGAACCATGCCTCATACTCATAGCCTTCATGAAAAGTGTAATAAATATATGCAAATGTAAATATTCAAATAAGCTACTGTTACGTAGCCCATTTTTTCGAGATCTCGAAGCATGTGTCCTTTCTGTTAATGGCATGGATGTCTCTATTAATATAGAATGCCTCCTTTATTTTTCTCCTGTAATCATTTGGCTCTGAACATAAAATAATGGGGTTGGCAGGTATGAAGTTGTGCCCAGATTGTTTACTATGTTCGAAAAATACAGAGGATGTGTTGCTGTTCGTTTGAGCTCTGTTGAATGTGTAACGATGTTGAGCCAATCTGGTATTAATTGTGGCTTTCCCAATTCCAATAGGTTGATCAATAACTCTAAAGACCACATTGATCGATCGCTCACCCCACACGTGGTGTACTCTATTTCCTGCCCTCAAGCCGGATGCCACGCTACATATTATGGGGAAACGAAAGCCACAATTAATACCAGATTGGCTCAACATCGTTACACATTCAACAGAGCTCAAACAAACAGCAACACATCCTCTGTATTTTTCGAACATAGTAAACAATCTGGGCACAACTTCATACCTGCCAACCCCATTATTTTATGTTCAGAGCCAAATGATTACAGGAGAAAAATAAAGAAGGCATTCTATATTAATAGAGACATCCATGCCATTAACAGAAAGGACGCATGCTTCGAGATCTCGAAAAAATGGGCTACGTAACAGTAGCTTATTTGAATATTTACATTTGCATATATTTATTACACTTTTCATGAAGGCTATGAGTATGAGGCATGGTTCCTCGAAAACGTTCAGCCAAAAATTTTTAATAGTAAGTTATATTTTCTCTAATTAATAATTACAATTAAGTATTTTTTGTTTTTATTATCATTATCATCATTATGGTCACAAATTAATTGTATAATATTACACAGAATTATAATAGTATCCATTGCCACATATTCTCAGATTATAAGATTTTACCACATGTTATTTAAGATGCCATATGAAAACTAAAATATTATGCTATATTATTTATTTATTATTAATATTATTGATAAGAACTATAACGGGGAAAAATAGATGAGATTGATTTATGCATTGAAGATTATTATTATTTATTATTATTATTAGTTAGGTGTAGTTGAGGGTGATATCAAATCCTTTATCATGCTTGATTAGAGTAATTTTTATTGACTGGAATTAGTTTAAACAACCTGGGATTATTTTAATTATATTATTTTGGTTAAAGAGATTAAGATTTATTTATCAGTATAATCTTAATTAATTAATTATTGTTAAAGTCTTAAGAGTGCTATAAATTTATTATTATTTGAACTAATAGGGTGATAGTATTCTTATGCCATTGAGATGGTATCCTGTGGGATATTGGCTCAATGTAATTCATATTACCACTTGTACCTCACTTCATGGTCTCATGATTAAATAAATATTTATTTATTTAGTTTATAAAACCCAACCATGTTATTATTTCTTATTAGTTAGAGCTAATTAAATAATAGACATTAACATATAATATCTTTATTATCGATTATAAACAATTTTATCTGAACATAACTATTTATTTGAGCTTGTTCCATTTTATTATATATTATATTTCCTGGAAGCAGGGTACAATATATATATATATATATATATATATATATATATATATATATATATATAATGGCCATTAATTAAAACAAAATTGTTATTATAATTGAAATAATAAATTTAACGATTTACAAACTATTATACACAATCCTTAAATCCACAGAAGTATTTTCAGTTAATTTCTTGAACCTGCCTCAACTGCCATTAAATTCAAAAACAAAAGTGGAAGCAAACGTCATCAATTCAAATTCCATGAATCCCGTATTTTAATGTTAGCAGCTTGCCTATTTATTAACTGCATTTTATTCCTATTGATAAAAAATGCCTCTTTAATTTTTCTTTTATTATGGTTTCTCTCTTCATGAAGAATTTTCACATTTTCAGAATCAAATTTAAATTTATATTTGCATGTTTTTTCATGATCAAAGAAACTGAAGGAGACATTAAATCGCCATTATTTTTTTTACTTTTTACATGCTTATATAACAATTCATGCTCCCTCAATCTCTTCTCAATACTGCACCTAGATTCACCTATATATGATAGCATACAATCACAATTTTTTTTTTAATATATGACATTACTTTTCTGCTTGACAGGTATGAAATCCTTAGAATTATTGACTAATTTATTAATATTGTTTGGAACACAGAATGAAACATTAAACACATTATTATATATATCCTTACAAAATTTAACTTGGGAATTTGAAATAAATGGAACAGATATCCATTGTTTACTATTAATCTTTATTTCCTTTAAATCATTATACTTTTTTTTTAAATTGACATAAAGTATTGTTTATTTGTTACATTTTATAACCAACATCAAGCAATTCTTTGGCCAATATTTCAACATTTTTCAGTTTATCACTTTGGTAGCAACATAATTTTTTATTCCAAAACAAAAAAAAGATCTAAAACTTGCCATCTTATCCATCATTGGTACTTTTGATTTACAATTTATATATCATCTTTTTGCAATGGTTTAATTATTAATTTATAATTTAATACACTGTTATCTCTTGTAATAATCAAATCTAAATATTTAATATTTTTGTTCTTTTCCTTTTCAATAGTCCATTTCAAGCCATTCAACTTATTTAATTCCTCTACAAGCAAATTTATAGTATTAGTATTTTCACAAACAAAAACATCATCCACATATCTTTTGTAAATTTTAATATCTCCAAAAGTACACATATTTAAAATACTACTCTCATATGTAGATAAAACAAAATTGCAAACTTGTGCAACTACAGACAGACCCACAGACCAACCTTTAGACATTTTATAATATTAACCTTCAATAGATGCAATAATGTTATCATTAAAAATTTTAAAAGAATCAACAATAAACTTTATCATATATTTACAAATACTTTTACTTTTTAATATATGTTCAATTATTTTTATGGAATTCATTCTATCAATAGATCCATACATTTCTGTAACATCCAATGAAGCAATAACATCATTCTCATCAATCATCAAATTTTTAATACTATTTATAAAGTCAAATGATGAAGCAATAGTATTTTCTCCAAATCCTAAAAAATCTTGTAAAAGCTTACCAATATATTTAGCAGTCTGATACATGAATGAACCACCAAAATCTATCATATCTCGCAAAGGATTACCTTCTTTATGTAAGTTTATGTTTGCAAAAATACAAGGACAAGGATATATCATACAGTATGCATTATTAATTAAAGCTTTATTTTTAGCACTTTTTAAATTATTGTTAATAAATTTTATTCTTTGACCATCCATATTATATTCTTCAATCAAAAAGAAACTAAGTTTTTCCATTTGCATTTTAATTTTATCAATATATTGACATTTTGTCAACAAACACATACATAATCCTTTGTCTTCATTCAAACAAATCATATTATCATTCTTCAATCTCTGTTTAAATTCTGAAACAGCCAATTCCCTTGATTTATCATAAGGCATTGTGTTAAATTTATTACAATTAATTTTTTAAATAATATCATCTGCAAAATGATCATTACTAGGAATAATTTCAAATGAATTTCAAACAGCTGCAATTAGTTCCAAATTATTATAATTCCAATTACCACCGATTTAGCTCTGTGACTTAAAACACATTTCTGAATCAAATGTATCCTATTATTTGATGAATTAATAAAGTTTAACTTATTATAAGCATGTGTATACTGCTTATTAAATAAAAAATCAACTTTTTTTTCAAATTTATTATATAATTTAAGTTCAATTAATTTAAATCCATTTTCACAAACAATTTTGCATTCGCTCCATCCACACCATTCATTTATAATTATTAAATGTTCAATTGCTTTCAAATATTTGTGAATATCAAAAAGTTCCTTTTTACACTTTTTAACAATATTTAATATATATATAAATTAAATCCATTGTATTCAATACCATCACGAAAATAAAAAATATGTAATATAAATAAAATGTCCGTTAATTAAAACAAAATTGTAATTATAATAAAATTAATAAATTTAATGAAGCTCTTATAAACAATCCTTAAATCCACAGAAGTACTTTTGGTTAATTTCTTAAACCTGCTTCAACTGCCATTAAATTTAAATTATATATATATATATATATATGGAATTGTGTTTGTGGAAAAGCATATATAGGTGAATCTTGGTGTACTTTGGAGAAGAGATCAAAGGAGCATTTATTGTTGTATAAACTAGCAGAAAAATCAAGACAAGCGAGTGTTAAAAACGATGGCATATCATCTTCAATATTTTTTATCATAATGTTACAGGTAATTATAGTGTTGATTTTGATTTTAATAGTTAAAATTATATGTATTTAAAGAAATCTTATTAAATGTAAAACTAGAGAAGATAGGTTAATAAATTATGAAAAGCAGCATTTAATAAATAGTCTAGCTACTAATATAAAAATTAATGAATTATGGGAAAATTGATCAAGTTCTTGCCTCCATTTGACCATTCAAATTGCTGACATACTATATGGTAGCGATGCAAAGGAAAGCCCTTATTATATAATAATACCTGTAAAGGATTAATGCCTCTTTATTATAATCTTTATTTGCTTCAAATAATTATATATTAATCATTGTGTAAAATATGTTTATTATCGTATTATTTAGATATTGTTTGCATTATTTAAACATTTTATTAACCCATTCTTAATTAATTTTACATAGTAAAGATGATCGACTATTACAATATATACTCAATCTTTCTTAAATTTGCTAGACTTATTGTTTGGAATCAGACTGAGATAAATTTAATAAAACATTTGACATTATTTTTTCCCATGTGTCATAGCATCGGCCGGGACGCGAACCCACAACCGTCTGCAACCAACTACTTGCTTGCATGATGGCTGCGATACCTCTCGGCTAACAACGCAAGACTATTATTTTTAAAAAAAGTCCAATAGTTAAACAAGAACGAGATAATTAAAATCTCTTTCTCTGATTCTCATTTGTTTTTGTTTTTTTTTGGTTTTTATTTGCGATTTTAAACTTGTCTCTTTAAAATTAGTTCTTTCAAAATATCATGTAGAGATTAACGCAATTATAATGATTTATATATAACTTTCAAATTGGAAAAAAAATTACCACCGAGAGTTAAGAGGTTTAAAAGCAGTCTTTATTATCTGTTTTGGGAAGGGGAAATTATATATGTATAGAACATGCAAGTAATGTATAAACAATCTGAAGTTTTAAAATAAAATTTAATGTTTGAAGTTGAAAGTTATAACTTCGTTTCTTTTCTTTTGACAAATATCTATGCATACTGTATGATACGATAGTTTAATTCTTTAAAAATTTTAACACCATTTAATATATTATCATCATACGACATCGTATCAATAATTCGTTATATATATATATAAAATCTATGGAGCAGAACTCTTATTACGTGGGGCATCGTAATTTCTTTATAAAATTTTAATATATAAAGCGATTGCGTAAGCGCTGATTTACTTTTATAATAGATGTCCGCATACATTTTATTTTATATAGATTTAATTTTCTGGCCAATTATTTATTATTTTATAAATATAGCATTACAGGGTTGTTTAGTTTCATGTTTATTTCATTGCGTTTCTTTAACAAGGGTATATCACTGCTTCGGAAAAATTAAGTTGACGGATTAATTCTAAATATGTTCGACACCAAATGCGGGAACATTTCTTTTATTTTTCAGACCTAGGAGGTCTTCTTATTTCTTGTTACCAGTGCATTCAATCGTTACTGTCTGTTAATGAGAGTTATTTAGGGTTACATAAAGACGCTCATTCTTTCATTCGATGACCCATTTAACTTCTCAAAAGCGAATATATTCCCATCGTTGCCTTAATATAAGACTTGGATATGACATCACGGAGGCGATCATATTCCAGTCTACTTCATTATTTGTTTATTATTTAAGCAAGTCAGTATTGCCTTCCTTATCCCTTGTATAAGTTAAGGCTTGACATTTCAGCTTTTATTGGTCATCATGAGAGTTATGCATTTATCTATTTAACCATATTTTCTAAAGTTAATTAAACTTATCTTGCTTTATTTATCATTATATACCTGCTTGAGAGATATCTGTCCCGATGATAAAATGTATTTATCCGAGATACACGTTTTTCCCTACTTGCACTAATATAAGTATACCCATTAAAATTGAGAATTAAAGTATACTGAATGATAAATATTAAACACTTCATATATTTTTTCCCAAAATTCTTCAAATTTTATGCAATTCAAACACTAATAACATAATTTATTATCCTTGAGCTTCAGAACCATTTAAATGATTTACAAAAATTTTTAATCTTACAAATAAAATATAGAAGCATTCTTTTTCCATTTTGTGGATAATATGATTGGAACATAAAAACTTAGCTTTGATGTGAAGAGAGCTGAGATGACATATATTAGATTAACAGTTAATAAACTCATTTTCTTATAAGAGAGATTAAATAAAAAATATTAATTTAATATTTCTAATGAAGTATAAAAAATATATATATCGGTTACCTTTTTAAGTAAGTTTCAGACATAATATATTCAATGAATATACTGCTGATTTATATTGTTGATTTCCCATTTATCAGGTTTTATAAAACATTTCCTCTATTTAAATAAGCAATATAGTTATTTCAAATAAACATCCATTTTTTTCTAGACAGTCATTGTTTTGGAGATCCTTCTTTGCTTGATCTGTCTGACTCTCTTAATCGGTTTACCAATTTCTTTTGCTTTAAACAAACAAAAAATAGTTTCTGTAAATATTTACAAAAAAATTTCTCCTTTAAAAATGTAATCACAAAAATATAATCATAATATTCATGGAAAATCACAGCATATAAATAAAGAAAATAAACATATATTTGTCAATTTGGTAATTTCAGAAAAAACAGTTCAGCTTTACATATATATTTTAATTATCTTTATCTATTTTGAAATTTTATTCAAATATGATTTCTTCATCTTTATTCTAATTTTAAAGAATAATAAAAAAGTATAATTTTTTACACAAAATATAACTTCTTAAAGCTGACAAAATACAGGTCTAACTTTCATGTAATCAGGCAAAGAATATTTTATATGAGAAAGTTAACTGATTTATTTGAAAAATAACTTTAATTAAAAGCAAATGTTTTTTTCAAGTTAAATAAAAATTATTTAATGAACATGTATAAATTGGACATTTATTATATTCACACACATGACTACGCCTAATTTGATCTAAAATAGGTTTAATTAAAATGTAATTCGGGAAACGGCATTGTTATAATATTAAATTGTTTCTTATTTAAATAATTATTTTCAAAAACTTATTCCTCCACTAAACATCTAATTTAAAATGAATCTGGTAAAAGTAAGTCAAATAATTAAACGTTCCTATAAATTCTAGTATTTGTCTGAAGGTTTTTAATGATGATATATTATAAGATGTGATATGTTGGACTATTTCCATCATTTAAGGAGAGTAGAGAATAACACTATTCGAAACGTTGTGTAATTACTAATCTGTATTGTCTATTTGTGGGTTATTACTAATAAGTTGTTTGTATTTGGAAAGTTTAAATAAAGTTTAAAATTTTCTAGACATTCAACATCCACTCATAAATGATGGAAATATTCCAATATATCACATCTTCCTATAAAACCTTATTAATGGCATATATTTCACATCTGATTAAATACCTCTAAATGTATAAAATTAAATATGTGATAAATAGATTCATATCGGTCATTTAAGGATATAATTTTGATAATGTAATATCCATATCTCAACATGCAATATTTTCTGACACATAAGTGGATGTTGTGTCACTTCAAGAATCAACTTCAATATAAAGATTCCATGACACAGAAGTAGATATTGTCTCACTTCATTATCAACTTCAATATAAAGATTCCATAACACAGAAGTATATGTTGTGTCACTTCATACTCAACTTTAATATAAAGACTCAATGACACAGAAGTAGATGTTATGTCACTTCATTCTCAAATTCAATATGAAGACTCCATAACACAGAAGTAGATGTTGTGTCACTTCATAAGCAACTTCAATATAAAGACTCTGTGACAAAGAAGTAGATGTTGTGACATTTCATACTCAACTTCAATATAAAGATTCTGTGACCCAGAAGTAGATGTTGTGACACTTCATACTCAAAACTTCAATATAAAGACTGGGTCACTTCATACTCAATTTCCATATAAAGACTCCATGACACAAAATTAGATGTTTGTCACTTCATATTCAACTTCAATATAAAAATGCCACATCAGGTGTGCTTTAATATTCAATTTATTCTTTTATTATTTATTAGAAAAATAATGCTAATGCGACTTCATTATTTATAACAGTTTTATATATCCATCAAATTAATAAATTAAAAATATACTGCAAGAAACATTTGTGATGATTTTTTTTACAATCTTCTTAAACGCACGTTTTTTTTTTTCTTGTGTCATTATCTTATTATATACATGTGATGATCTATCTTATATTGTCCTAGAATAGTTATGGAATTTTTTTAAATTCAAAAAAATTTTTCTTACTATTTCTTAATAATTCAAATTTGCAAACATTTGTTTGTTTATGTAAAGAAATGGTTTCTTTCTTCTTTACATTATAACCTAAAGCTAAATGAACTTTCGGGGAAGTTCACCATAATATAAATCTTAAAATTCCAAAGTTATATTTCAAAATAATACATAAGTTTAGGCTTTTTATTTTCTTTATTTCTTTAAAATAAAACAGTTGATTAATTCTAAAGTGATTATTACTGTCAGATACTGTTTATTAATATACATATTTTTTATAATCTCATCCCATATATTGACTGTATGTGTGTAAAACATTTTTTTCTGATATTGGTATTTTTCTGTCTCAAAGATTATCAAATGCACACATATGTCAAATAAAATCGTTAAAAAAGGTTAACAAATGAAAGAAATGCATAATATAATCATAAATTATCATTTATTGAAATTAGACAGTATATTCATCTGTAAATACAAACTTTAGTTATACTTAAAAAAACAATACAATGTTTTTAATCCACATATTTAACTTTCTTCTTGTAGACAATTATTTAAAATAAATATATCTGTTGGCAATTCTTTAACAAAATGTATTTCTCTGAATTTAAAATTCATTGAGATTTAATATGTAAAATAAGATTTAAAAACGTCTTCACAATTCCATATATTAATACTTAATAAATATTTTATTTCACCACGACTTTGTAATTAATAATACGCTGATGCGTTGCGGTGAAACTTTTCTATAACAAAACTCTGAAAGCGCTAAGCCTACACAAATTATTATATAGAAAAGTTTCACCGCTACGCATCAGCGTATTATTAATTAATATTTAATAGTCGAAGTATCATGTATCTAACTTTATTATATCAGTAAGTATTATTTATATTAAAATATAAAAACCGGAAAAGATTTAATGTGTTAGTGTATCGTTGTTTTTTGACATCTATTTTTTTTTTAAAAAAAAAAAAAAAAAACACTACTTACTTTAGTAGACAATTGTATTTAATAAACTTTAATTATATTTTTGCAAAGTAAGAAAATAAGATTTATTCTAGAAATATTCATTTTAACTCCAAATTAAGCACATTAACATTAATATATATATATACATTCATCTTAATAAAATCAAATCATTTATAAAATTTCCAAAACAAGTTTTTCACACATTTCAAAGGATTATACAAAAGACAATCGTGATATATTAATCATATTAGCATAATTACTTCTCACTGAATAGAGTAGTAATGTTATATTAAGAAACGATTAATTTTTATTTTGAATGTACCTTTTGAAACAGATTCATTTGCACAAACTTATTTATATTTTAAAATATAGATTTAATCTAAATTTTTATAATAAACATTAATCATATTCATTCCACGCTCCTCTGAATACCTTAGAATAACTACTAAATATTAAATATTTAAACAGTTTGATAATTTGAAAAGACTTTAAATTATAAAGTTCTTTAAATTTTGCATTTTTGTAAAGATTTCTTTTGAAATGCAATTCGTTATCATAAGGCAAATAAAGGTTGAAATTAAATTTAAAACACCTTCTTATTTAAATCTTATATGTAAAAATTTAACTTATAAAAGCACTGTGAACTAAATTTCAGCATGTCTTCATAGCTACACTTTTTCATAAATTTATTCCTTTCTTTTTTTTTTTAGAAAAGATAATATTGGTTTGCTTTCCTATTATTATTATTGGGTAAAGATACAATTTTATATAATAACAGTAAACATTTAGACATTTTACTTAAATTCAGCAATAATAATTATTGAGTAGAGATGTGCTTTAAGAATTCTTAAAAAAAAATTCATACTTTCATGTGATTGATTCATAAGTGTGAACACTGATATTTATATTATACCTTTTCTGAAATGTTCATGGCTGATATATATATATTGTAACGTCCACTACGTTTTTAGTGTCTTTTATTACGAGTTAAATACTCGTACTCGGTGACCAAATTACGTCCTATCTATTAAATTTGTTTCATCATACAATTCAGTAAGATTTAATGGACGCAATTATTTTTCCTGGTCACACAACACTCTTTTAACTAATGTAGCTACTAAAATAATGGGATCAAGTAAGTCAGCTTTTAATTTATTTGAAAGGCGCCAGAGTTCTATATCAGAACCCACTGGCAAAAATCCCTTTTTTATTTATCTAGCTACGACGACATTTTGGAGAGGATTGTGTTTCAGTACAACGTTGGCAATTTATTTGAATTATAATAATGTCTAAATTGTAATGAATTTAGAACTATAAGAATTAGTAACAACGCAAGTTATATTTTACTTTATTAATACGAAACAAAACATTAATAAGATCGAGAGAATAAAATATAAAAAGACAATCAAAATATAAAACTACAGCCTAACATTTGTTTCTTTTATTCATATGACTCGTGGCGACAGTTCATCACGCTTAAGAGTTCAAGAAAGTGGTCACTAATTTTTGTTGATTTAATAAAGTTACTTACCGGTAAGTTTGAATGTTAACGTGCAAGATTTCTAATGTTGACCATGCATGGATTTCTTTAGAATGGATCTGCGGTCCAGTATTCCAGCGATCTTTAAGTTTTTGTGGTTAAAATCTAGTAGGAGATGGCTTCTTCACTCAAGTAGTTCGCACACAGGTACAAGGCATCTCCAGCAAATGAACTGCTACTACTCGCACATCTTAATATTTCAGTCTATTAATAACAGTAGTTTGGCCCACTTTCATAATTTCTTCACGTTTATTTTTATTTTTACTGATCTCTGCAGGAAGGACGATCTAAGAAGAACCCTCTGCACCAACTGTTATTCCTTTTGTCCTGTTTATTTTTTTTTTCTGCGCAACTTCTATTGACACCTGCCAATGTGTACCAAATTTAAAATAATTTAGCCTACAAAATCTTCCTTTTTTTCTTGATCGCCATCTTTAATTACTTAATGAATGGTATCGCTTTGCTTCCATGCTACTGATGGCCTTGCGATAAAGGTTTCTTTTAATTAATTTTTTTTATTGTACTTTCTACATTCCTTCTCTCTTTTTAATTTCATTAAACACAAACCAAAAAAATATATACACTCACGTTGTTTAAACTAATAGATCAAATATATTTACATAAATATATCTTTCAGTTAGAAATTTATTAATTTAACTTTTAAATTGCCAACGCTATTTGTACTAGGATAAAATACAGTACAATATATATATATATATATGGTATAATCTTTAATTTAATAAATGATTAATAATAATAATTAATGTATTTATCTAAAGTGAATTGTGTCACACTTGTGTCTGGAATCAGATTCATACTTATAAATTAAAACATAATAATTTAGTAACGTATTATGTTTGCATTTTAAGATAAAAATTTTCAATTTATCGTTTTAGACAAGTGAAATGAAACACAAACCATGATTCACATATTTAATAATGGTTAAATTTATAGAAATGGTAGAAAAAATGAAGCATTTAATTTGATTCTATCTCCTGTCTGGAATCTGTAAAAGTTTTTTTAGGATGTTTTATTAATAATTAAAACATCAAAAATCCATATGATAAATAAATTAATTTATTTTATAAATAAATTTTTTCATTAATTTATTACATTTTGCATATGAAGTGTAGATAGATAAAAAGGTTATATAAATGTGATGTCATATATTTTGATTAGCAGTGCATAATGTATGTAATTAATTTACACTTAAATAGTAATTACAGTCTTATACAAAACATTATAACTACTCTATAATAATACTTTATATTATTATAAGCAATTAAAGTAATTATAACAACAAAACTTTGAGCATATCTGATTGTTGTTTCTTCTTGAAATTTTTTTCCAATTCATTAAAAAAAGTGAAGTTTTTGATTTTCGATCATCTGTTATAAAGTTGTACTGCAGAATAGATTTCACTTTGTTGATATAAAATATTTGAATTAAACTGACAAAACACACACACACACAAATAAATAACTATAACAAATATTTATTCATGTCGTTAAGGCATATTAATACTCGAGATCCGTCTTTTATGTATAAAGAGTTTGAAGTATACATTTTTTTTTAATATTAAAGGGATAAGCAAAAAATATTTAGCATTTAAAATATTATTTTTTAAGACATTTTAAGGTAATTATTTTGTAATATGACTGACGAAATTGTTTATTAATAATTCCACAAATAATTGGATTCATTATAGAATGTGAAGCAGTTATTTGCATAAATAGTCTGATAACTACCTGGGGAATAGTCAAAAATAATGAAAAAATCGAAATCACAAAAATTGGAACCAAACAGACAACAAAAATTGTAAAAATGCAAAATAATGTTTTTGTAACCCGAATATTTTCTATAAATCTTTTTTGTACAGATACTGATAAATTCATATTTTTCAAATTATTTTGTGAAGATTTTATAAGTATAAATATTTTATAATAACATAATACTATGACTGGAAGTACTATGAAATAAATAATAAGCGTATAACATAAAAATAATATAATCCCATTGGTATCAAAAATAATGTAACATTGTTTAAATAAGTAATTAAATTTAAAAGTAAAAAAGTGGGATAACAATACAAATAAATTTAACATTATGGTACCAAGCCAAGCAAATGAAATCATGAGAAAAGTATTTCTTTTTGTATATATTTTATTATAAATTCCTGAACTTTTGCAAAGTAATAAATATCTATTTAAAGCAATATGAGCTGATATTATCAACAACATATAAGCTCCTAATAAGAGACAGTTAAAAATAAAGTCACAACCAGCATCCAAATCAATATGAAAAATGGTGTTGTAGAAATAGTGTGGGGTGGATATACCACAAATTAAAATATCTGCCACCGATATATTTGCGATGAATATGTTAGGAATAGTTCTTAAATGTGAAAACCTTATTACAGATAAAATTAAAATTATACTACCTATAACACATATTATATGAAGAATAAATGTCATAGAAAGATCAATATAATCAAAAATCTCCAAATCGGTAAAATTACGGAGAAGAGAAGACAAATTGCTACTAATGATGAATTGTTTATCCATACAATGAGATAGTTATTAAGCAACTTTTAATATATATATATATATTAGAGAAATGATCTTTCAATTTGTTGCTTAATTTAACTTTATATGTATCTAAAAAAACAATTTATATAAAATATCTTTAGTTTCTATATAAATATATATCATTATTGTTAAAAGGAGGTTGCCTTGACAACAGTTTGAAATTGTTTATTGTTATTGATATTGGGATTGTTTAAATGTTTAGTGGTATTTAATAATATATATAAATCAATTTAACGATAGGTGATATATATATAACAACACGTGAAAATTTTTACAAACGTATTTAAATAATAATTGAACTGCCCTCTAGCTACAAAGTTCGATAGTTATTCATTATTAAAATATTATTTATCATTACGTATATAACATGTGTTAATTTATTATACAGTTCTAGAAGTGAATGAAAGATTTCCACTCTATACATTTAATATCAGTTGATTAAAGATCAATTTACATTAAAAGATATAAAGACTGATTTAAATTGGAACTCTGGCTGGTAATAGTTCTGGATGGCTGTACATAAAAAGATCTAAAAGACAATAAGAGGTGGTCATTCTCTTTTGTAAAATGCTATCGAACTTTGCAGCTAGAGGGCAGTTCAATTATTATTTAAATACGTTTGTAAAATTTTCACGTGTTGTTATAGTTATTCATTATTAAAATATTATTTATCATTATATATATATATATTATAATGGATAAAGGAGAATTGAATGGTCAATTATAAATCAATACAGTCTTTTTATAGCATTAATCTATTGGTGACTTGATAGTAATGAGTTTTTAGTTTCTAATGAGGGTCATCTATAACAGAAATTATAAAACAACAATCATCAGGGATTATATTTAGTCTCTTTTTATATCTATTATTAGCCATAATGCTAGCTATTATCTTCTTGGCTGATAAATTTCATATAGATATATACATAATTAATAGAAGAAATACATTCAGAGTCATTAAATTTTAATAAATCAATAATTTAGTAACGTGAACAACCAAAATGAAAATAAACAATTAGTAGAAATGGAGTTTTAACATCAAATTATTAAGCATTTTTCTTTAAATATGCGTGTACTATAAATGTATATAAAACTCATTAATACAAACAAAGTTCAAGAATAAAAAAGTGATATAATTAAATATAGAAAAAAGGAATATCTTAAATATAAATAACTCTAAGTAAAGATATTTTTACTAACAGAATAATAGAAATAATAAAGATCTCACCCAATTATAACCTCTTGAGCTCAATTACGAATATGTATACAGGTTTGTATATGTAACAGTTTTGTGTGCACATCAAGATGTGGTTGTGGAATGATATGGTGTAGTCCACTCTGATTCCATATGATCATATCTTCTTTTCTTTAATAGACTTGTTTTCATTGTCTTTAGCTATTCTTTTGTAATCTTAGCTTTCACTTGCTACATTTCGTTTTCCCCTTTATTATGCACTTTGATCTTGAAAAAAATATTAAAATGAACATATGCTTTTAGATCTGGATAATATCCATGAGTTTGGTAAAAAAAAATAATTTCTTCTTAAGCTGGACTTCTCTTTCCTAGAATGTTCTATTTTTAAAAATAGTCTCGAACCTAAGAAGACTTTACAAATGGACATTTTAGGATGATGATTATGATAGATTCACACTCTTAAAGCTGGAGTACATTACAGTGGGCACTTTAAAAAAGATCTTTCGAAATTAAAGTTACTAAAAGTACAGTGAAAACATTTTATACTTCAATAGCATGATATAAATGCTTTTTCACTGCAAATATTAAAATTATTTTTTGCCAAGGTCAATAGATCTATAAAATTGATTTCTCTCTTTTTTTATATATGACCTGAGAATATTTTGTCCAAAAACTACTTTTCCGAGTCACCCAATTCTCTCTATTGAGCAAACCAGCTGAAAAAGAAAGAGGGAGAGGAACTGAAGCTTTCATACCTATTCAACTCAGGATTTAACTGAATCAAAAAATAATAAATAAATAAAAATCTATTATATGAGTTTTTTTTTTTAAATTAAAGTCATCTAACTATTATTTAAAATATAATCTGTTGCATCTGATATCTATCTATTAAAATATTTTGTTTAAAAAAGAGATGGAAAAGAGCAGGATTGGTGTTAAACCACTAAACATCATGTGATCACTATTTCTTATGCTAGCACATTACTGTTATTAAAACAGGCAAAACTCTCCATACAGTAGTGCCACTCAGTCCCAACCAGAGTAATCAATAGATGCCAGAAGGCTTGTGTATAAAATCCCTATCTAGTGCCTACTCATCCAATATCCCCATACTAGTTTCTGGCTTGTGACCTTTGTACTATGAGGAGCTTTGAATCTGAGAGCACAGCACCTAGATCTTAGGATCTAATGCAACCTTCCAGAAGCCACCTTTTACCTCTGCTTAACTACAAAACTATGAGAATAAAATTGAAAACACAATAATATTTTCAATCTAAGCTCAATAGCTTATATAGTCATATGGGTCTGAACCTAGTTCAGTACCCATACATTTTGGTGTCTTTGGCTCTTTAACAACCATAGCCCCCACTATCCTATTAGGCACTGATGGAGGCCACAAGCCAGAAACTAGTCTGGGGATATTTGATGAATAGGCACTAGATAGGGATTTTATGCACAAACCTTCTGGCATCCATTGATTACTCTGGTTGGCACTGAGTGGCACTACTGTATGGAGAGTTTTGTCTGTTTTAGATGGAAAACAGTTAATATTAAACTAGTTCCACCAAGATAATTATATTTAATAATATATTTTTTCAAATTCACAAATTGGAAAATTATAATTAATAAATGTAACATTAAATAAATGAGTATTCCGCAGAATGCAGACAATTTGTCGGCAACCATGTTAACAAGCACTTGTTTTTCATGTCCCAAAAGCACTTTAAACCCAGGCTTGGCAATGTAAAAATCGCATCCTAATATATTTTTCCCAATTTCTGATGAATTGATAATTATTAATAATTTTGTTACATTTTTCTAACAAAATTTTAATTAAATTCAAGTTAACCAACGGTAATTTAGAAATCATTATGGTGACAATGACAATGCGTGATCAGAAAAGCTTGTGCCAATATTATTACTAGCTCAAAATTTCAAAGTCCAAATTTCAATCAAACATAATCTTAATTTTTAATTTTATTTTAGTAATTTCCGATTTTTGTTTGGAAAACAAATAAAAAAAAAAAAGAAAATTCAGTTTCAAGTTCCCACGAAGCAATTCAACACACATGGAAATTAACAAGCTGTTCTTTTTATTTAAAAAAGTATTCAAAATCCAAGGCTAACGAATGAAAGAAACCTTCATATATCTTTTTTAATTTCCAATCAGTTGATAATTTATAATTTTGTGCTACATTTTAATTCAAATTTTCAGTTAAAATCTTTTTATTTTAAGCTAATTATGTAATATTAAATACGCTTAACGTATATAGTGAAATTAAATTCAACGATTATATTAATATTTCTTAAGGCTAAGCGCTTTCAGAGCTTTCACTCATATTCATAGCCTTTTAACGTAGTAATTTATGCAAATCTATGCAAGCTTATTTATATTGTCCATCTCTTTGAAATAGAAAAGCATGTGTCTCTCCTGTTTATTGCTTTTAAATCTCTTGATATATACCATGCTTCTTTCACCTTCCTTTTGATGTCATTTCTTTCAGTTGTAATTATCCTAGCATTTGCAGGTTCGAATTCATGATTAGCCTCTATTTGGTGGTCCACAAATACTGAGCTGCCTTCGTTTGTTCTTAATACTCTTTTATATAAGTATTTATGCTGAGCCACTCTGTTGTTTATAGTGGCCCGAGTCTCACCATAGTATACTGCACCGCAGTCTGCTTGAGGGCATGCCAACCTGTACACAACATGTGGTGTTGATTGTAGGTCAATTTTGTCCTTAGAATTGTTCAAAATCCTGTTGGTGTTTGGAGGGGTTCGAAAACCTACTGTAAATTCATTTTGCAATTTTTTGACACTATGAATATGAGTGAAAGCTCTGAAAGCGCTTAGCCTTAAGAAATATTAATATAATCGTTGAATTTAATTTCACTATATACGTTAAGCGTATTTAATATTACATTATTATCAATAGTGAAGAAAAATCGGAAATTTAAGCTAATTAAAAAAGCCATCATATGATAAATGTCACATAATAATCAATTGATAACACCTTATTACTTTCACAATACTTTATTATCCACCCTTTTCTTCAATCGACAGTTTCGACTGTTCCAGCAATCTTCTTCAGAACTTCTATATCTGCTAATCTCACTGCTACAATCAAATTTTTATATAAAAACAATGCTTTATTTTCCACCCTTTTCTTCAGTCGACAGTTTCAATTGCCCCAACAATCTTCTTCAGAACTTTTATATCTGCTTTTCTCACTGCTACAATCAAATTTACAAAAAAAAAAAAAAAAAAAAAAAAGTTTTTTTTTTTAAAAAAATTGATTGTAGCAGTGAGATTAGCAGATATAAAAGTTCTGAAAAAGATTGCTGGGGCAATTGCAACTGTCGACTGAAAAAAAGAGTGGACAATAAAGCTTTGTGAAAGTAATAAGGTGTCGTCAATTGATTATATATGGTATACATTTGACAATGCAATAGGAAAAAGTGGTTATTTTATGTTCAGAGTCTATCGACTGTATTACCAGCATAATGTTTCAAAATCCAAAAGTCATTCACGCCTATGCTTCTTCATTTTAGTGTTATTATAGTAAGCTTTGATATTTGATTCCTAATAAAAATGTGATCCCATGTGTTCCAGCAATTAGTTTACTTGCTCAATACCAAGTTAATAAGCTGTGGTTTTTTATGCTTATAATGTACTCAAAACCTGAGGATAACAAGTTAAAAAACTAACGTTATATATATATATTAATTTCCAATCAACTGATAATTCATTTCCCATTTTGTGTGATATTTTTCATTCATATTTTCAATTTAATTCAAGTTACTAACGATAATTTCAAGAAACATTACATTTCCAATGCCAAGCCTAATCATCTACCCAGCTGTGACCATGGCTCCCTTTGTCTAAACCTTCTATATTAATCTCACACTTAAACCACATCAGCCTAACTCTAACACGGTCAGCTACAGATCCAGAGTCTCTGATCATCCTACCACAAACTCAAACTCATCAATTGCAAACAATTCTAACACAGCTGTACTACCACCCAACTCTGGAAATTTGGACCATCTACCCATGGATCTCATGCTTAAATGTCATCAAAAGCCTTACTCAGTCTACATTTCTAACACAGCGAGATCCAGGGTCTGACCAACCTATACAAATTGCAACTAAATCTGTCATAGCTGTATCTCTACCCCCACTGAAATACTCATCTATTCAAATGCACCAGAAAACTGGCATAGCATAGTTAACAAATCTATTCACCAATTATGAAAACAAACCCCACCATGCCTCTTATGGATACCAACCCATACCCAATGAAATCAAGAAAAAAACTGATTACCCAAAATAATATGTACTTTAAACTATCAAAAATAATTACCATTAATTCATTATGCTGTCTGCAGACCTCACAAACAATTGCTGCACTTCATGAAAATCACTAGTCCCTAATGTATGTTACCCAGGCAACCCAAACACATATAAAACTAAACCTGGTTTGCATGTGTAAATGCAGTAATCCAGAGCTTGTAAAATTCATGTAATCTTCTTTCAACTAATAAATCAACTTTTACATATGTAAAACCATAAATACAGACTGCTAATATAACCGCAACAATCCAACTTATGTAAATCTTTTATAACAAATCCATTGTTTGTAAAAATTCCTTCAGCCCTGCAAAATCAATAAATCAACTTTTACATATGTAAACCTACAAATACAGATTTTGGGTGTAAACACAGCAAACCAAGTTATGTAAAATCGTTTAATCCACACTTTGTAAAAATTCTTGTAATCTTGTGTAAATCAATAAATCAACTTTCACATACATAAATCTACATCCCCAGCAATCCAATCTATGTAAACCCTTGTTACTAATCCACAGGATGTAAAAATGTATGTAATCTTATGTAAATCAACTTTTACATATGTGAACATATAACTACAGATTGCCCATGTATACTACAGTAATATAAGATAAATAAAAACCATTGTAACTAATCCACAACATGGAGAAATTTGTGTAAACAAATAAAGCAAATTTTATATATGTAAGCCTACAACTTAGGACTGCCCATATAAACATAGCAATCCAAGCTAACCCTTGTAACTTTCTAAGATAAATAATGCTTATCATTTTAACATTAAATAAGGAATTCCATGAAAAGTAATGTTTTACAAATATGAAGACCTTCTATATTACTTTTTTTTTCATTCTACTCTTTCTTCGATTACAAATCTTTCCTATCTAAATTTTTCCAACATTTTCTTATATAAATTTTAAATAGCAATGATTTCATCAGGATTTTGACATAATAAAAATGTACACCTGGGTCTCGTTTTATGCAGATTATTTTAATGCGATTTTGAAGTTATGCGATTCATATTTCTTCTTAATATCTTTTATATTTCACATTATTTATTAGATATCAAGAAATTTAAATTATTAATAACTTATATTGACTTGAAATCCTTTTTTTTTTTTCAAAAATATAATGTTATATTTGCAGCTAATGTGAATATAACCTGAAACTGTATTGAGAATCTTAGCATCTATGTAAATAACCTATTTATACTAATGAGTAAATAATAATTATAATAGATTTATACTTACATATAAAAATATCCAATAAATATTTAAAAAATTTAAACTTTTAAAATGTATTTTGTTATATATAACAGAAAATTATTGTACATGAATAAAGCATGATAAACAGTGCACAAAAACATTAATTATAAACAACAATTAGCCAAGTGCTTTCGGTATTGTGGTATACAATACCGAAAGCACTTGGCTAATTGTTATTTATAATTAATGTTTTTGTGCTCTGTTTATCACGCTTTATTCGTGTAGAATAATTTTCAATATCTGACAGAGTTTTTTATATTATTTATATATAACAGAAATAAATATTTTTTTAGATTTTTAAAATAAAAAAATGAAGATTTTGTGTACTGAAAATAATCTTTCTAATAATAATATATAACCTTTTTGTTTTGATTGGGATCTCATTTTTTTTAATATAGAAACAGAAAACCATTAACATAGCACAAGACTGAAAATGGTGCTAGTTGTAATCTCATCATGAATAAAAAAAAAAGTGGCTAACAGGTTTCTCTGTGCAGAATTATTGAGAGATTTTAGACTTCATTTAAGGAGAAACCACAATACATCACATCACGTCGAATCTGAGTTCTTATCAGTTTACAAACGAACTAACCCTAGCGGTAATGATTAAAATGTGTATGAAAAATGTAAAATTAAATACTGTAGTTAATAAAAAAAAGTAAAAAAAATGTCTTGTATTAATTTTTTTTAAATACTTGAAATTTTTTATTAGTCATACTTTATTTGCTTATTTTTTTAATGCAAATTTTAAAATAATTTTTCCTTGTTGCTTTGCTTTTATGCAAATTCTAAAAATTACAGAACCTCTCCCCCATTTGTCATAGTAAGTTAAGTCTATTTTTGTGTGATTTGTTTTAATGTGGGTTTTCTGTGGAAACTATCTATCCCATAAAACGAGACCCAAGTGTATTTATTTTCTTAGATTTTTAAATACACAAAGGTTCTGGTATTACAATGTGCTGGCATATACTTAATTTGTCAAAAATATGGAAAAATAATCATAGAAGCTAACTTTAATCCATTTTTTACCAATCAATCAATTTGATAATTACTCACTATGCATTTTCTTATTTCATGATATTTATCAAATAATTTAGTTTCCTATCAGTAAACATCCCATCTTTCGAAAATATTTGTCATCCACTTAGTTTGTCTTCCATACAATAAATAAATACTATACTTTTATGTCATTTCTATTTAATTTTAGATCATTTCTGAAAAAAAATAACTTAATGTCTCTATGCTGTAAACGTTTTGTCATGTATACAATAAAATATCTCCTATCAGATTATATATATAATTATCAACTATTATGGTAATAAATGTTTGGTACAAAACAACAAATAGTCATGCTTTAATAAATGTATGCTACTAACTCAAAAGGCAGCACTTGTAAAATATGTTTCTATCAATTTAAAAGTCTGAACTTTTCAGACAAGTAAATGTCTTCAAATCCAGCTTTGCAAATCAGATAGCTATATAGGTCTGAATTCAGCTCAGTTTCATCATATAGTAATAGTTTCTGCAATATAGCATCACAAAAGCCATCAAAGGTACACTTATAATAATTAATAAAACAAGTTATAAATTTTTGTAACTTCTTTTTACGCTTGCATTTAAATGATCACTAGATGGCACTTATAAAAACAAAGCTTGTTTAGAGCTATTGGTAAGCTCCATTTAGTGATCATTTAAATGCAAGCTTAAAAGCAAGTTATGAAATTTATATTAAAAGAGATTAGGAATAATCTATTATATTTAGAGATATGAACTGATTATCTGCTTGTAATATATATTTTCTCAACATAAATTTGTTTTTGAGTGTGTAGTCTTAACAACTTATCTGTTTTTTGATAGATAGATATTTGCTAATGAATAATAATTAGTATTTCATATTTTAGTCCTTTCAAGTCAAATGACTTTTGATTCTTGGCAAAATAATTATGAATATGATACATTCTACCAAAAATGTATTTAATTTGCAAAGGCTAATACATTAAATAATTACGATAAAAATAGTTACTTATTTTATTAACTTACATTATTATTTGCAATTTATTTATTACATAAAATAATAAAATACCACGTACTGCATATCTATCCATCTATCTATCTATCTATCTATCTATCTATCTATCTATCTATCTATCTATCTATCTATCTATCTATCTATCTATCTATCTATCTATCTCTATCTATCTTTCTATCTATCTATCCATCCATCTATCCATCCATCTATCTATCTATCTATTTATCTATCTATCTATCTATCTATTTATCTATCGATCTATCTACATATCTAAGTACTGTATTTGTTTTTCTGTTTATTTATCTGTTAATCAATCTATCCATTCTTCTATCTATCTATCCATTTATCTATTTTTGTTATCTCTCTCTCTTGCTATCTTTTTACATATATTTAAACAAACTTTAAATAGGAATAGAAATTTCACGTAATTTTCTCGATAAATTTGTTAACCATAGTATAGTAAGGCCACGCCAATGAGAAGTGAAATACCAATTTAAAAGTAAATAATTTGAAAAGTAATAATAATATTATCTGATGTACTCGATACTAGATACAATTCCAATTCTAGCTTAGTATTCAAGTTATTATAAGTATTACTTATCAAGCAGAACTAATTTGAAATATATCAATATTTCACAAAGGTCACAATAATCAGAGTCTCTCTTGTTATTGTTTATGTATAGTAAATTATTTTTTATTGGATTTCAAAATGTAAATGTTAAACACAAAAGGGAATTTTCTCATTGTAATGCCGATAACTTTTTTAAACTTCATGAGATAACAGGAAAATTAAATTAAGAGATGAAAATTCTCTTCTATATTTAATCTTTCTTTACTTCTGGAAATCTATAAAAATCTTAAATTTATATGTGTAAATGTAATATGGCTATATTATAGTCAATACTTACTATAAATTATTACATAAAATAATTTGTGTTATCTTTCACTTACATTTATAAATTCATAAAACATGATAAATTAACATAAATAATTTATTTGGGAGAAATCTTGTTGATTCTCAAAATCCGAAAAGTCCTTATTAATTAAACGGTTTATATACATATATGCTATTTGATTTATAAGTTTTACATCAGTTAGAGTATTAGATTTAATATGAGTTATAATACTACGAGAATGCATGGTTTCAGACAACATTGCCTTTATATTATTGATAAAGTTAGATCTAAATTAATATAAAATGTAATTATGTCATTACTTATTAAAATGATAATATATTAAAACATTAAAAATAATCTTAATTCATATGAGGTAGTTCTCTGAGAAGGACGAAGACTAACACATGTATCACTACAAAAAAAGCACCAAAAATGTTAAAAAATCTAGGACTAATGAAGAGAAGAATTTGGGAAGATATCAAGGATTTCCCCATTATTTTAGTTTATCTAAAATAGATAAATACTTATTCATTAACTGAATATTTTGCAGAATAAATGATTTGAGAATATTTATTTTAAAAGATATATATTATAAAATATTTGAAGGAAAAAAAAACATGTTATAAATAAATGTACTAGATTTAAATTGAATATCTTAGATTAAATTAATAACTGGCGTTTATAACGTTGTGTTGTTTTCATTTAAAATTAGTTTGTTACTACTGCGAGTTAAATAAAAACCAGCTTCATTATAAAATTATATATATATATATGTTAAAACGAAGATTTGCACGGGTTAAATATATAAAATACATATTTTGCGGGTTCATCCGTGTTAAAAACTTTTAATATTCATATACTGACGTTTCGACTTGGTCACACAAGCCATCCACAGATGGCTTGTGTGACCAAGTCGAAACGTCAGTATATGAATATTAAAAGTTTTTAACACGGATGAACCCGCAAAATATGTATGTTATATATATACACTCACTAATTTTCAAAATAGTAGAGATCAGATGATTAAAAAAAATATTTTGAAGAAATAATAAAAAAAAAGAAAAGAAAGGACAGTTTATATAAAACATAGGGGAAAAACAATTGTTAATTAATATATGCCATTATAGAGGGAATGAACAATTAATATTATTTTCAGTAATGATTAAATATGATGCTTCAGTTATATATATATAATTTGTGAAAAAAATTGTTAATGTTAATAATTTGGGACTATTTTATGTTTATAAATTATTTGCAATGTGACTAATACATATCTTAGACATTAGATGAAATGAAAAAAATAATTTAGTAACTATTTCTATTTAAACAATAATAATATTCTAATGTTTATGATAAAGATCTGAATATAAAGTGGTACAGCAAATACTGTGTTCGAAAATTACCAACTAGCACTGATGACAATTGATAGTTACTGCTTGCCCCCAATGTTACCAAATACTTACTAATATATATATATATAGCATCTTAAAATAGTAGCTAATCGAAATTGCTTTCTTTTATTTTATATGACTGCAGTTTTTCTTAGGTTTGATAAGTTACAAAAAAACTTTTTGCTTAAATTGGGAAACAATACTCAAATTATAAAATAGTGATTTTAGAACAAAATGTTTTTAGTAACATATTATCGGATTATTATTATTATTTTAATAGATCTTTTGGTCAAGATATCTATTTATAACCTTTTAAGCTACTCTTTGAACTTTTATAGAATAAAAAAAAATGGTTGCCGTTATTTTGTAACTAACTACATTAATTGTTAAACAATCGATACCGTCATTAAGACTAAATAAAACTTAATTAATTTTAAAAAAAAATCAAAATAATTAATAATTTTAATTAAATATTTTAATTTAAAATGCATTTTCTAAAATACTTTAAAGCAAAAATATTTTCTTACATTTCAATTAACTTTTATTATTTAAAAATGATAATTAAAATACAAATGCTAATAATTTTGAGGTTTCAAGGGTAGGTGACTTCGGTTAAAAAATAATATCCAAAAATAAATATTATTATTAATTGTTGTTGTTGTTATTATTATTATTATTATTATTATTTAAATAAAGTATATTATATATAATTATATGTTAGATATAATTAGAGAGGGTTTTGACACAGACTTTTAAGCTGCCTTTAGTCATTCCATCTTATACAACAGACACACGTGACCACATATGTACGAAAAAGATAAATAATCTCCAATAGACATATTTTGGGTTGAAACAGCACTCATCAGGTATTGTAACGTTAACTCTATGACCACGATGGTAATTTTTTTAATATACTGTCCCTTTTTTAAATGAAATTATTACAGTGAGTTTATATGACCAAAATTCATAAATTAAAGGCTTACTAAAGAAAGATCGATTGTAAAACAACTTCATTACAACTGATATAATATATTTTTTATTAAAGAGTAACGATAAGTAATAATTTTATCATTAACACCTTCCGTTTAATTTAGTTATATATAATAAGCGACGCTACATAATAATTATATATCTTAATAAATATTGGCAGAACAAAATAAAGGTGAGACTTCATAAGCAATAAATAGTATGAATTGAAAATGATTGATGAAAAAAAACTGTACTGATGATGAAATTGATTATGATTTTTGAATGTAGTGCTTTAAGACAATATCATAATTTTATAAACTCTTTCGATTTGCTCAGATAACGACTTTAATTAATATATCCATTCTAATCTATTTATTTCGATTGTATATATATATGAAATTAAATCTTTTTTTATATATTTTTAAAAATGAAAGTTGACTGTTATTGGAAAAAGATGAAAATATTATATTAATATATGAGCTTCAAAAATGTTGAATTTTTTATATTTTTTGCAATATGAGAACTGTTAAAATTATGCCATTTCCAATTATTTAAAATAAATAAAATACATAAGATGTTAGTAATTAACTTATGTACTCTAGCAAAAAGCCTTTCAAAAAATTTATTGCCTAGAAAGAGGTCTAAAAATTACTGTGATAAATACTTAAAATCTATTTGGTTACACATATTGCTACAAGATTATCAATTATGATTAGACATATAGTCCTTAAACTGGGTTTATTCATGTTTTATGGGACTGAAAAGTTTATAAAAATTATTATCACTCGTTGAAAGAGTATCAGAGTTTCGGTATCAGTGCTGCAAAGTAATGATATAATATGATGAAAAATAATACAATTAAAAGTAAAAAATGGGGGTGGGGGGCTAATTTGCTAAATTCTGTTTATTTCATAGCAATCAATTGTTCCATATATATATAATATTCAAAACACTCTCCCAAATATTGTTTTTTTTTTTCATCAATGCCCTCTGTAAATAATTATAGTTTGAACTTCAAACGGCATGGGTCAAAAAAATCTTTTAGTCATGCTAAAATGAAGTTCAGTCTTTATATTTATTTACAAAAGGCTTGCCGAAAATAACAAAAAAAAAACGTTTGGGATGGTGAAATGAAAGGTTTGTATTTGTATTTTTAGCTTACAAAATGCACAGGTATATTTTCATATATATATATATATATATATATATATTAACAGTTGATAAAGATTGTCAGTGAAACAATTGAAAGTACTTCTGGTAAAGAATATATTATTTAATTTTGAATACTGTGTTAAATATATTTGTTTGAATTATTATTATATAATTTAAAAATACAGACATTTAATGGTTGTAGTTATATATATATATATATATATATATATATATATATATATATATATATATATATATATATATTAAACATTGTCTCTTGAACACATATTTTGTATATAATGGACAACATTACAGACAAGTTTTTGGTACTCCTATGGGCTCACCTATCTCACAAGTAATAGCTGATTTATTCACGAAAAATATAGAAATTCGTACTTTAGAATTGTCATATTTAAAACCTCTCACTTGGCTCAGATACATAGATGACACTTTTGTATTATGGCAACATGTGAAAAATAAATTAGATATTTTTTCTTACATTTAAATAATATGCATATTCAAATAAATTTAGAATGAAGGCACAGTATGATGGAAAACTCCCTTTTCTTGATGTTTTAGTCACCAGGACACCAAATAGTTTATCTTTGTCGATTTACAGAAAGAATGCACACACGGACAGATATTCACATTTCCATTCTTATCATGACGCAACTCAGATAGATTCCATAGCCAAAACTCTTTTAAATAGAGCAATTACCCTTCTTGGTGAGTCACATCAGAAAGAAGAAATAAATCATATTAATAGTGCTTTATTAGCAAATGGTTATAATTATAAATTTATTAAAAAAGTCATATTTCAATACCAAAATGGACAAAATAGGAAACAAAAAGATGCTAAATCAGATATTAGGATTTGTGTTACATATATAAAAGAAACTACAGACATTATTGGACATATATTAAAACGCTATAATATAAATACAGCGTTTTCTACTCATCAAAAGATCAGCAATATAATAAACAAGCCTAATGATTCAATCCCTCTTGAATCTCATGGTGTTTATCAAATCTCATGTGAAAATTGTAAAGCTTTTACATAGGTCTGAGAAATCATCACATCAGTGTTAGGAGAGATGAACATGCTAATGCAGTTAAACAACACTCATCATCATCAGCACTCTGACTCCATACTATAGATTCAGCTTATAAAACTGATTTTTCTAGTACCAGGATCATATACAGATGTGATAATCTCTACCAGTGTAAAATTAGTGAGGCTATTGAGATACTTAAAAGGTCAGATTGTATCAATAAGCGAGATGATACATGCACGCTCCCTCCTATTTGGAAAGATTTTTTTAAAAAAAAACATTTTTAATTTAACAGTTTTGCTATTGGTGGAAGTTCAACATTTTTTCAAATCAGTGGTTATAGCACGTCTACAACCGTCTTTCTACTTTTTATCACCCAGTTGATGACTTGTGTGATCAAGTCAAAATGTCTGTATTTTAATACTTAAATTTTTTAACACAGATGAACTCGAAAATATGTCTTATATATATATATATATATATATATATATATCGTCAGCCATTATCAATCCACTGCAAGATGAATGTCTCTCCAAGTTTAATCAATCTCCAATTTTAGCTTCTCTTCTCCACATCACCCCTGCATGCTTTCTTATTTTATCCATCCATCTCACATGTGGTCTCTTTCTGAAACTTTTGAAATCTCTTGGAATCCAGTTTAAGATTTCAATTGCCCATCTATTATCATCTCTTCTACCTATTTGTCCAGCCCAAATCCACTTCAGTCTTTTAAATTTTTTTCAATGAGGTCTGTAACACCCGTTTGTTCTCTTACTCATATGTTATGTTTTCGATCTTTTCTTGTTACTCCCACCAAACATATCTCCACACTTTTTGAGTGGTCTGAAGCCTCTGCACTGCTCTTCTATTATATGTCCAAGTCTCAGATCCATAAGTAAAAACTGGTAAAACACATTTATTAAAAACCTTCCTTTTCCAACACATAGACATATTTCTTTTTAATATCAAGTTATTTCCATTAAAAGAACTCCCATCAAGTTTACTTCTATTATTGATTTCGTATGTTCCATCTGTATTAATAATTTTACCAAGGTATTTGTAACTGTTAACTTCTTTTAACTTATCATAATCAATCTTTATTTTTATATTTTGAGAACCTTTAAACATTTCTTTAGTCTTTTTAACATTTGTCGTTAGTCTTGCTTTCCGACTTTCATCTGATACCTCCTGCCACATTTCCTGCAACTCTATAGTATTATTTGCAAAAACAACTACATCATCTGCAAAATCTGAATGACTTAAATAAACTCCATTTACTTTCACTCCTTTAGCTTTCCATTTTAATCTACAAAATACTTCTTGCCGCATTGCTGTAACAGTTTTGGAGATATGGAGTCGCCCTGTCTTACACCTTTCTCAATGTTGATTTTCCTTGTATCATTATAATTATAAATTTATTAAACGTAAGTAATATTTACTGAGGCTATAATTTTTTCCATAGCGTAAGCTTGTGGTTAAAACACATGTAGAGGTCCCTACTATCGCATTTTACACGCATATTATTGAGGTTATAGCCTCAGTAAATATTATTTGTATCATTATGTAATCTCATTGTTGCTGTTGCATTTTTATAAATATTCTTTAAAATATGACAATATTCTGGATCTATACCTTGATGATCCAATGCTTTAATCACTGAAGAAATGTTTATAGAATCAAATGTTTTTTCATAATCTAGAAATTCCAAGGATAATGTCAACTCATATTCATTTGTCCTTCTTATAACTTCTCACAATACCTGGATATGATCTATTGTACTAAAACTATTTTTAAATCCAGCTTCTTCTCTTGGCTGGTGGAAATCCAATGTTCTCTGTAAATGAGTTGTAATTATCTTGTTAAAAAAATTGTTTCAAGTATTAGTAGATTTTGACCATGATTCAGATTTGAATGTAATTAATATGAAAATAACTGATACACTTTTAAAACTGCAACCAAGGTAGCTGGTAGAAAAAAGCAGCAATTGACCAATAAATTTTCTACCGAGACTAGAGAATTTTTAAAGAAAAAGAGTAATATGAAGATATACAAAAATTATGCATTAAAAAGGATTGAATATCTCGAATTTTGTTAAATGGTGGGAAAAGAGTTGAAAATGATATAAGAAAGTATAACTGTGAACTAGCAAAGAAAGCTGTAGTAGAGAATAAAAGTCTCAAGAGTGTAAAATAACATTTTGGTTTTGGTAGGAAATATATATCGGCAATAAAAAAAAGATAGAATTATTATTAAAAAGATATATGACATCATGAAATGAGTAGAAGACTTCTATCAAGAATTATATAGTAATAAAGAACAAGTATCTATTATATTTTTTGTATTGCCCAAAATTTTAAATGAAGAAGGGAGACATGCAATTAAATTTATGAAGAAGGGAAAGGGTCCACGTAATGATGGAATTATAATTGATATATTAAAAGAAGCAGGTAAAGAAACAAAAAAAAAAGTAGCAAAGTTATATACCAAATCTCTAAATGATAAATATGTACCAGATGATTGGAAGAATGCAGTATTAATATTTAAAAAAGATAAGAAGATATTAGACATTACAGACTTATTCATAAATATATAATTTCGATAAATTCCTTAATTGAGTAAAAGTGATCAAAATATAAAAGATTGGGTTAATGATACACTGGCCTTAAATCTGAAAACAATTTTTTCAACAATAATTGAAAAAAAAATTATATTTAAATATTCCTAACAAATGTTTAAAGTATAATTTTTTTGATAACCAATAATTGTATTTAAACTCATACATTTTAAAAGTCAAATAATTTTATTTATTTTAATAGTTATTTTTTAAGTACTGCATATTTGGAATTGAATCGCCAAATATTGTAGGATATAATAATATTATAATTATAACAAAACTTGATATGAGATAATTGAAACTTAAAATGAGAAAAAAAAATGAAAGTTTAATTTATGTTAAATTATAATTTTTCTGAGTCCGAATTTAAATTGAATTTTTTAATTAAGAAAAAGTGGAGATGACAAATTAGGAACGTAAAGAACAAAATGAGACATTGGTAACAAATTGATATATAATTGGACAAGAAATATAGCATTGCTTTCATACTAGGGTAAGAAAGTCTGTTGCATGAAGGACTGAAGATATATAAAGAATATATAACAATACGGGAATCAATTATTAGTTATTAGAATAATAAATACTTAATTGTGAGAAGCGCATATTGTAAAATGTGAATGAAATAATTTTCCACTGCAGTAGCCAATGATAAAAAATGGAATCTGATATCCAGTTTTCCAAGGATATAAAGCTAAGTCAGCATTGGAAATTCAAAACTATTATTATCGTCAGTTGCTACTATGGCTATATGAGCTGTCTATCTTCTAACTGGAAATATAATTCGCAGTTGAATATTGAATATAAAGTCTAGAGATGTTACACATTCGGCCTACTCTCAGGCTTACCTGATCAAATATGCTTACAAGCAGAATAGTTATTCAAATGCTAGAACTTGGAAAAACTATTTACATTGAAGAAAAATAACATGACGTTTCGACTTAATCACCCAAATCAATTTTATGACCTGAATTAATAATATGGAGTAAGATTACTGATGATGATGAGTGTTGTTTAACTACATTAGCATGTTCATCTCTCTTAACACTGATACGATTACACATACTTATGTAAGAAGCTTTACAATTTTCACATGAGAAAGCACCATGAAAGTCAAGAGGGATTGAATACTTAGGCTTGGTTATTTTATTGCTGATCTTGTGATGAGTAAAAAACGCAGTATTTATATTATAGCATTTTAATATACGTTCAATATTGTCTGTAGTTCCTTTTACACGTGGAACACAAATCCTTATAGCTGATTTATCATCTTTTTGTTTCTTATTTTGTCCATTTTGTCCTTGAAATAAGGATTTTTTAATAAATGTATAATTACAACTATTTGCTAATAAAGCACTATTAATATGATTTTTTTTATTCTCTAAGATGTGACATATCTGAAAGATTAATTGCTCTATTTAAAAGAGTTTTGGCTATGGAACAATCTGAGTTGGGTGGTGATGAGAATGTAAATGTAAATATCTGTCCGTGTGTATTCTTTCTGTAAATCGAAAATGATAAACTATTTGGTGTCCTGGTGACTAGATCATCAAGAAAATGAAGTTTTCCATCAGACTCTGTCTCCATTGTAAATTTATTTTGAGGATGCAGTTAAACAACATTCATTATCATCAGCACTCTCTCCATACCATTTATTCAGGTTATAAAATTATTTTTTTATTACCAGGATCATATTCAGATGTGATAATGTATATCAGTCTAAAATCAGAGAAGCCATTGAGATACTTAAAAGGGCAGATTGTATCAATAAGCGAGATGATACATGCAAACTTCCTCCTATTTGGAAATATTTTTTAAAAAAAACATTCTTAATTTAACATGTTTTGCTTTAACGTTTTTTTTTTTTCAAATCAGTGATGAGTAGTGCCATATAACCGTCTTTCTACGTTTTATCACCCAGTAGATGACCAGTGTCATCGAGTACAAACGTTGGTATATTAATATTTAATTTTTTTTAACATGGATGAATCCGCAAAATATGTCTTTTTATACACAACCTGTGAAAATCTTCGTATCAATATATATATATTAAAATCTTCAATAATTATATATAATGGGTTACAAATGGTTTTTTTAAAATATAATAGCTTTAAATGATAAAAGAAGACGTAGTTAATGAACATATATATATATATTAAATTTCCCTTAGTTTTGCATTATTATTATTATTATTATTATTATTATTATTATTATTATTATTATTATTATTATTATTATTATTTAACAAGGTAAGCTTTAACGTTATGAGAGTATTATGTGTACATACTTTTAAAGAGAGGTTTTTCTGTTACATTATGTAGTATTTGAGTAAGTAAAAAGATATTAAAACTATTCAGAGATAGGCAAACTATTTATTATATAACGTCTTCTTTTTTTATTAAATTTTATGTTTTATATTGAAAACAATTATAACTAATTATGTATAATTATTGACTATTTTAAAATAAAATAAATTAAACAGACTTCTTACATTAAATTACTTTGATATATAAACTAAATTTGTATAAATAATTTGTCAATTGGAATATCAGGCTCATAATAAGATCAAATCCTGACTGAAGCACGGTAATAAGCGTTGGTTTATATATATAGGAAACTATAATGTTACACTTCTTCTTTACACACATTTATTGACGGTAATTACATGTAAATGTAATCTAATTACTTATTTGTAATAGCCCATATTTTTTGTGAACAATATTGAAAAGAAGTAAGAAGAATTATTACTAGAGAAATAGAATCAATTCATATGTTCTACTTTTTATGATTGTAATTTGGATAATTTATTTCTTTATTTATTTTAGCATACATTTTTAAGACAGCTTAGCTCTTAACAAAATGTCATAAAGTAATCTATAGAAAAGACAAATTTCGATTCACAGCCATTAAATATGCACGATGCTTTGCTTTTTGTACTAATCTACATGTTAAACGTTGCTAAATGACATTTATGAAATAGTTGATTGCAATCTGTTTGACAAACATTCAGCCGAATTTAGATGGCGTTATTGCTGTATGGAGAAAACTAAATTGCTTTGAAATGTTATAAAACTCACATTTTATGCCATAATTGTTTAAATGTGTTTTTGTGATGTATGATATTTGATTGGAGGAATATGTGCAAAAAAAAAGAAAAATAACTGAATTCTCTTGGTAATATTTAATAGTGTATTCAAAAAATTAGTGTGGATACTGAAGGAGGACACAGTACTCATCAGCCAAATGTAATAGTATTATGGAAACTGTTCATAAAGTATTAACACAACTCCAACTACCAATATTTAAAAGAAAAACATATTCCTAAAAATTGTTTAAAATTAAACCTACGATAAATGAAAAAGTAAATTAGGCTAGATCCATGATTACTAAGAAATAATACAAGTTAGAATTCTGTTTCAGCACATTATTGCAAAAAAAGTTATTTTCATATTATAAGAGTATTTTCCTGTATCTATATTAAGTGATTTTGTATGTCAGGAAGTAATGTAATTTCAGAAATGAAGATCATATCATCAACATAGAAAAATTTTTGGCCTTCCATTTGTGAAATATTATAATATATTAATGGAAGTATGTAAAAATATGAAACTCTGTGGTAAACCAATGTGGTAATTTTGTACCTACTCTCCATATCATTTAGGACCATTTGAACTTTACTATTGGTAAGTAATTGATTAATTTATCCCACATTAACACATTGTTAACATCCCTGCTTATGCACAGGTGTTTATGGTAATAGTACATTTAGTACGATTACAAGTATGATGGTTATGTTTGAAAGGATTATATTTTTTACACTTATTTAAAAAATAGCTAGATATTTTATTAGTTTATGTAACTGTGTCTTCTAGTGCTAATAGTTATTTTGCATTGCACATCGATCTAGTATATGCAAGACTGTTAAATGTATTAACATTATTTGGTTATTCAGTCAATAAACAACAAATTATATATAATTTCTGGATAAACCCCAAACTTAATTATATATTACAAATGCCTGACTTATAATGTTTTTTTTATATAGCATAAAATTAGCAGTAAATTTATTTTTGCATGCAGATAGGTATGGGAATCAAAAGCTTTATATAAAATTGATGGTGTTTACATTTAGAATGCTATAGATTTTCGTTTTATTTTACAAATTTCTGAACATGCTAACACGTGACATGGTATTTTAGTAATTACAGTTTTAAAATTGTACTAATAGGATTAAGTTAATTCATTAGAGAACCTGAATTTATATTTTAATAAAAAATAAATATATCTTGATTATAATTACCAATTACTGACACAATCATTTGTCTTTACCTGTTGAACTATCTATTCATAATAAAAAAAAAAAAATTATATTCAAATGGCATAATAGAATAATAAAGCAGAACATTTCTTTGAGGCATTTGGTAAGTCTAATTAACAATCATGTCTAATAATGAAGATAATTTTAAACAATATATATACAGATGTTTCTCAATCATGTATATATGTTTTGTTACATTTATTTTACAGAGCAAAAACCGTTTATTTAACACATACCATATATATATATATATATATATATATGTAATAAATAAAGTTTGATATCTGTATTCGTTTCACAATTTATGTAATATACAAATCAATATATGTATCAAAATACAGTACAAGTTATATAAATTATATTCTTTTATAAGTACTTTCGACTATACACTTTGTAGTCTTTATCAACTATATAACGTTGAATAATCAAAACGAGACAACCCTTAACAATACCCATAGTTCAATTCAAATTTTCCACAATTCTGTTATCTTAACATATATATATATATATATATATATATATATTTGTACCAATTCAATTATTTATTTATTTTAAAACCTAATTGATATTTTACTCTTATTAATTCATAATGTTTCCTCCTATATTTAGTATGCATTTTACACCTTATAGATCTCTGTAGCCCCCACTGAGCTAAGCTATAGTAGGACGGCATTATAAGAGTCTCATTAATAATTTAAAGCAATATCAGACTAGTAGTTTATTTAATTATCAATAGAATTGGAGCCACAGGTACTTGTCGATAGGAAAGGCAGGATAGATATTGGGAGTGGATTACAGCAGGTTTTTGGCTGCAATGTATGACACGGGACATTTGAACTTTTCATTTCAAACTCTGCTCTTTAAAATATAAGAATCAATTTGCTAATAATAATGTCTATTTGAACTATATTATTTTTGTTATCATGTCAAGACAAATTTAGTTTATGATGCATTTGTAAATGAATTATACATGTCTTACTTAATAATCTCATCTATGTTTAAATCAATGTCATCTGATCATGAAGTGCAATAATTGTTTTATATTATTATTCTATTTGCCATGTATGGAAACTGAATGTTATGTGGAAGAATATAACTATGCATGCTATAGTGACCTAATGTGTCCTTGGATGATAGTGGAGAATTTAGGTTGTTTGGTTGAGAGGAAAGTAGGGTTGATGTATCTTGTTTTCTATATAAATAATATTAGAAATTAAATATAATAGAAGAATTTAATATGTGTGATGATTTGGGTGAGTCCCAAGAGGTATCATCTCCAGACATGATTGTGTTATCCCCCAATACTGATTAAGGGAATGAAACCATGAATTTAAGTAATACAGAAGATGGTAGGTTAGAAAATGTCCCATCTGGAAGAATGGATGAGAATTTCCAGATGATGTTTGAGAAAATGGTGCAACAAGTATCAGAAAAATTTCTAGAGAATGCCCAGCAAATGTCAGAAATGAAATCAGAAATGTCATAAAAGTTCAAAGAGAATGCTCAACAAATAAAATCAGAAATGTCAGAAATGATAGACAGATATACCCAAAAACTGTCAGAGGTAATAAAATCAGGAATGTAAATCAGAAGTGAAGGAGGTTGGAGAAAATATTAGGAGCCATGTATCTAACTTAGAAGTGATAGAAACAAATTTTAAGAATTAGCTACAGCAGATTAAAACAGATAATTATGAACCAGGAATGCAACCTAGAGAAGAAAATCAGCAGATTGTTAAATCAGTTAAGAAGAGTGTTGGTTTAGTTAGGAAAGAATCAAAAGAATATCATAGACTTAGAGAAATTGTTCATCAAGAACCAGAATTAGACAGAAATGAGATTATAGATATGCTTGAAGATCTCGAGGAGGACCTTGATAAAGATGAAAGAATTAATGAATCAATGGATACAGAAATAATTTCTTTAGGCATGACATATCCAGAAACGTTGGAAACAAAATTGTTAAAGGTTGTTGACATTACAAGCAATAAATTTAAAAATAAAAGTGAAATCATATTTTCTGAATGTGTTCTTAATTACTTTAATCATAACATGAAGATGAATGTTTACATAAAGGTATTATATGGTGGTATTAAACATGTAATATCTAGTGTAAAGCATATAATAAAAGGTGTTAAGCATACTAGAGAAGTTGGTAAGGTGAAAATAAAGTGTAAAATTAAGAATACAAAGAAATTTGTTGTAAATTTTCTTAAGAAAGTGATTATTTCTGAAAGAGACTTAGGAAAGGCTAAAATCAAACTTAAAAGAGAAATCTTATGAAGGTTACAAAAAAGTAAAATATACTGGAAAGGCTAGAGTTAAACCCAAGAAAGTGAAAATGAAGTCTTTTAGAGACAAATTTATCAGAAGAAGAGATATGAAAAATACAAAGGCAAGATTTAAAGGTACTTATAATACTTTAAGCTTAATAGCACAACCAACAAAAGTATAGTAGTTAGTTGATAGATTTGAGAACATGAATGTTTTATGTAAATATTTTCCATGACATAAATTAATTCCATTGCTTAATATTTAAATTACTAATATAATGTTATTGTTGTTACTTGTGCTTTTCTTTTTTTTTCTTTATAAGGAATGGGAAATTGTGACCTTTTGGATAGGCCCCAGAAACCAATTGTGATTAAATAGCACTGTATCAATAACAGCTGGTTGCACTTACTAAAAAATTAAATAACCTGAAATTTAAAAAAAATCATTAGTGATCTAAAGCTCTGTTTAGACAGCACTTGCAGATATTATTTGAAGGTTTTGGGACACTTAATATTTTTTCTTTAATGAGTATTTAATAATAGAAAAGGGGTGGATTGTCATAGAAATTGTTAGTATATAGTTTAAGTTGATCCAAGTTTATCTTATTTGTCTGTAAGATCATAATTGATATTTGTTTAGGTGATTTTCTGATTTATTTGCTTTTTAATACTTCAGTCCATAGTGTAATCAGTGCAGTATATTTGATTCATAGTTACAGAAATCTATAGTTTGATCAGACTGGTTTAGCAACTGTAGTACAGCATTTATGGCTGTGCATGTATGCTTGTGCCATCTTTCAACTTCATTTTCCATTCATGTACTTGATTAAACTACCAAATATCATGTTTAGAGTAAAATAGTTACTTTCATAATAGATAGCTTGGATAACCAGTTTAAATACATTTCAAATGAATTGATAGATCAATGGACTAGTGAATTGTCCAATAGACAAATACACTATCAATTATTTTATTTGATAAAATAATTATGTTTTTTGTTCTTACTTTAGAAATACAGAATATTTTATTATTGGTTCAATTTAATTTTTTTTTTAAAAGCAAAATGTTTTTTTTTCCTTTTTCTTTTCCTTATTGCATATTGGCAACAAATTATTTGAGTGCAGTGGAAGGAGTAACCTTTGTTTCTAGAGTTGCACTTTTGAATGATCTTGGAGTGGTGGAAGAAACAAATAACTAAATAATAATTAGATATAAAAGGGGGGATATTTTTACAAAGTTGACTTTTCTCTTATTATAACAATTTTCTCCCTGTAAGAAAGTTGGCTTTTCTACCATTACAACAATTTTCTCTTCACAAAGAATTTTTATTACTACAATTTTTTTTCTACAAGTTGGTTCTTCCATAATTCAAACTCAAAAGTGCAAACTTATATTAATGTCCTGGATGAAAATAACTAAGAAATTCTATAGGGAAGATAAAGATTGAAATGGAAATCTAAATAACTTTGGAAACAAGGTATATCTGCTCTATACTTTTAATTGACTAATTTAGATTTAAAATCATCATTTGGGATGCATATATGTGTCTATATTTTAATTTTTGCTTTGCCTAAATTTAATCTTTAATACTAAAGAAGCAATTGTGATGTGTGTCTATATTTCAAGTTTGATTTGCCTAATTTTAATCTCTAACACTAAAGAAATAATTGGAATGTGTGAATTTTGCTATTATTCTGGAAATTTTATGCTGAACTTTTTTACAAAACATTTCAAAAACTCTGTATTAATAATTTCTAATAGCTATAAAGGAGTGAAGTTTAAATACAAGAATGTGTGCATATAACTTATTGTAACATACTTTATTATTATTATTATTATTAACAAAAAATATACCTAACCATTCACATCTCTAGAATTAAGAAATGCAATGCATGACACATATAATTAATGAATCATTAACTTATCTCTAAATGTGCTTATAATTGAATGAGTGGAGAGTGGAGAGCATGAAAACTAGAAGTGAACATTTTTTTAATTTTATTGTTCTCCTCGTTTGCATTTGATTTTTTTTATTAAAATATACTATCAATAAACTTATATAGACTTGAGAGGATATTATGAATTAATCAGCTATGTGCCCGATGGATCACTTTGACAATTTAGCATAAGTGCCTTAATAAGTGTAATGAATGAAATAGTAAATTACTGCTCAACTTATGCAGTAATAAATATTTATTTGCCATTATGAAATGTTTCATATGTGATGTTGCCAGCAGTTTCAATTAGTTATTACTAAAAACTTTTTGAAATGCTCTTTAATTGGATTCAATTCGCATTATTTGCCCTGCAGGACATTGTTAGGTATTCACTAATATCTATTGTAATACAAGTATCATCATCATTTTCATAGGTGACCAAGATGTGTTATTTACGGTCTGTGTAAATGAACTCTTATGCTCCAGTTAAAAAAAGATTTTTTTATTATTATTATTATTATTATTATTATTATTATTATTATTATTATTATTATTATTATTATTATTATTATTATTATTATTATTATTATTATTATTATTATTATTATTATTATTATTATTATTATTATTATTATTATTATTATTATTATTATGATGATGATGATGATGATGATGATGATGATGATTTTTGTTAGCATTTTATAGATAGGTAGACCAATTATTTGTCTTATTTTTTTTTAGTATTTAATTACTATTTCTTTCTTTAAGAATGTCTCGGAAAAGTATAATATGGGAAAATATTATACTGGGTAATTAGCTATTATTTTAATATATATTTTTTATTGTGTACATTTATTTCTATACATGTGTGCTGGCAATTTTCAGAAATTATGAGATCCATTTATTAATAATTATTTTACTTGGAGTATAAAATATTTGTAGTTATCACTATTCAAACTTTTTATTTCAATTTATTGATTAATGTCAAATACACTAAAAGTTATTTTATCTTTGATTTGATAGAAATAGTGAGGATTATTTAGTAATAATTATTATATTTCAAACTTAACATATTATAATTCATTAGAAATGAGAAATTCATTTGTTTAACTTATTAATTTACATTACAATATTTACTCATTGAAGACAATTTGAAATTGTTTTATGCATGTATGCTTGTCTGTTATTTAATCCATTTATATATTGTTGAATTGAAAGTAGAAATAACTTACTTTCCATTGGTTTTGGATGGTGTGATGTGCCAAAAAAAGTGGAAGGATAGGAATTTATTTAAGAGTGAATTTATTATTTTTTATGTTTAGATTGAAAAATATTTTGTGGTTATAGAGAAGAAAGCATTTATGATATATATTTTGAAAGATAATGGATTTATACATGTATATTTGCAGCACAATTATAAATACTACCAACTTATTTATGACTGATTAAAATGCTTAAATAGGATTACACTGAAGTAAATTCCCAACAGTACTCATTGTAAGGTACCACATTTCGATCATAAACATACGTGGCTGTGCGCGCCTATACACGTTAAAGCATAATATATATCAACAAAAAAAAACATATTTATTCCAACCTTTTGACTCTTTTTTTTTTAACAAAAATTAGTTTTTAAAATTTTTTTCACTTTCTTGTATTTAATATATATGCACAATTTCTTTTACTGGCAGAGCTTTTATAAGATTTCAAGTATACGACTTATGTAACCAGATAAAAATATTTCATTTTGATAAAATTTGCTCAGGGTATATGTGGTTTATTGAAGATTGGCCCCACATTTGGTGCCAGTTGTAACAATCTGGAGAAGGTGACTTAACGTAAACTGCACTACAGGGCGCCATCTAGGCATTTGAACCTAGAAAAATTTATAAAGTAGGCAGATACGTCAGTCAAAAAAAAATTTTTTTTTTTTTTGAAATTTTGATTCCGGTCGTTAGCCCATGTCACTAGCTCAGTGGAATAGCAGAGATTTAATAATATCATATCTTATCTAATTAGATTTCAACATTAAAAAATAAATAAAATAAGCCACTGCCAACAATTAACATACAAACATTTATTTATTTCACATATATATAAGATTTAAAATTATTTTAGTATTAGTTTTACATTTCAAAATTTAACCTACATTTTTAACTTTGATTTTTGACTTTAAGTTACCTTTAATTACTATTATATTCTAATTTTACATTTTAATTAAGTTTGCACAGATGGGATTATAAAAGCTTGTTTTAATATGTTGCTATAGATCGGTTACATAGATTACATGGTTAAAAACATTTCAAAGTAAACATAAACGATCAAAATATAAAAATTATTGATTACTGACAATTGCGGAGGGAAATTTATATGTAACCCAATAGTATTCACCATAAGATACTTGCATTGTCACCAATAACTTAAAAGACATCCGAATAAATACATTTTAGATACTCACCGTAAGGTATCATTATTTATCGAATGTCTATATATTTTGATCAAATATGGAAACGCAAAACATAGTTAACCAATAAACAATCCATGCAAGTGTCTATAAACAACTTAAATTTAATGCATTTCTATTTAGGGTCGAGTATGAATAGACCACATAAATTTGCTTTTGAAAATAAACATTCTATTCCTATTTAACCTTAGGTTAAAATTCGTAGTCAAACTGGCATCAATTCATTTGATATATCGATGTATTCAATGTAATAAAATATGGCAGCACAAAAGGTTAAGAGAAGAAATTGCCTCTTATGAGATAGGAATATTACATCTATCTGCAAAGAAGAGCAATAAAACAAAAAACTCCATAGAAAGGAACTGCAGTATCCGACTTATAATTCCTTCCATAGGCAAACGGAAGTGTGCAGCATATGAAGCAATTCTGCCTGTAGCGAATCAATATTACATCTACTAATCACACCAATATATCCAAACCATTGACCCAATTTAACCATGAAACAAATAACCTAAGATTACCCTCCCCTAATATAACTTTACAAATCTATACAGCCATTCATGCCCGACTTAAGTTTAACATTGATATATTTTAATTTATCGGAAAACAGAAATCATAAATAAACTTAAAGAACAAAAAATAAATAAATGGAAATGATTTTACATAAATAAGAAAAAAAATACATCAAATAACACTATTAATAAAGAATTTAGTTTGGTCAGATAGGATTCTATTGCATTATTTACTAAAAGTTTTAAAATTTAGAGTTCTTATTGTTTCAAGTGAATATAAAGTTCTTACGATTTTTAAAACGTCCAACTTTATCCGTTGCTTGCCATGAACATAAATTCCCACGCCGTCCTAAAGAGGTTAATATTCTGAAGGCTGATTTATTTATCCATCCGGAGATTTTTGTTTTAACTGGTCCTCAATGTAGAAAAACGATAGTTCATTTCTCTTTCTTTACTAGCAAAACTGAAGGGATTGAACGTGCGACCTTCAATCTCTTCTCCCGCACCTCCGCACTAACATATATCTGTCACATCATAATAATCATAATAACTCACTAATTAATAATTTCCAAATTTTCCTTTTATATGTATTCGAAGGATTGACTTGGCATTATGTCATCGATGTGATGTTCCTTTCGCTGAGGTCCGATTTCCCAATGGATTTCTTTCATTGGCTATTTGTTTCTATTGTTTTCCTATCTGACCACTGTTTTTACATTTAAATGCCCAAGGCTGGTTTACATTTGACTAATTAAATTTATCATTTCCATTTCTGATTAATTAACCTGTTTTCCAAATCAAAGATATATTTAAAGATATAATTTTATCTCCGAATCTTTTTAAGTTTTTGTTTTTAAAATACCTTTTCTATTTTTAATACAGTTTTATTTTAATAATTTTTTTTTATCTGTGCGATTTAATATATACGAGTTTAAGATGATATTTAATTTCAATTTTTAATTCTTAAAGAAAATTTTTAAATGCGAACTTTTTAATTTACTTAGTAAAAAGTATTTCATTTAAATATTATTTCGAAAACAATTTAGATAGAAATTTCAATAATATGGTTAGCTAACCTGTTTTTGAAGAAATAATGAATGTTTTTGAAATGCACACAGAGCTCTGCGATTTTAAATAATACTAAAATAGTTCTGTAGCTAAGGAGAGATTCGAGCTGGAAACGAAGGTGACTTCTTTGGCGGCTTATGGCATCTTCAATTTAGTTGGGAGACGATTTTTTAAAATAGTGTTTCTTTAGCTGGATTGAAATCAGAACAAGGGCAAATTATTTTTACGGCTTATGGCATCTTCAAATTTAGTTGGTGTAAGCTTGGTTGTTCCTTTGGCATTTGATGGATTGAACTAGGCATTCCATCACGGGAAAGCAGCAAAATTTTGCCTGACTTTAGCCAGACATGTTAAGGTTGAACAATAATAAAACTTCTCCTGTTGACTCTCTTCAAAAGTAAGATGGATTCTATTTGTAACAATTAAATTACTAGGAAAGTTTAAAATCTAAAGTTCTTAGTGTTTTCAAATTAATATTGTTCGTTATATCTATCTTAGAAAGTTCTTACGGTTTTAGAAATGTTCATCTTTTACAATTGCTTGCCGTTTGAAATCCAGCATTAAATTTCCCGATGATCCTGTGGTCCTCAGAATATAAGAAAAGCGATGTTTCATTTTTCCATTTTATAACAACTGAAGGGATTGAATGTGCGTCCTTCAATCTCTTCTCCTGCACCTCCACACTAACATCTATCTGTCACATCGTAATAATCATAATAACTCACTAATTAATAATTTCCAAATTTTCCTTTTATACGTATTCGAAGGAATGACTTGGCATTATGTCATCGATGTGATGTTCCTTTCGCTCCGATTTCCCGATGGATTTCTTTCATTGGCTATTTGTTTCTATTGTTTTCCTATCCTACCGCTGTTTTTACATTTAAATGCCCAAGGCTGGTTTACATTTGACCAATTAAATTTATCATTTTCATTTCTGAATAATTAACCTGTTTTCCAAATCAAAGATATATTTAAAGATATAATTTTATCTCCGAATCTTTTTAAGTTTTTGTTTTTAAAATACCTTTTCTATTTTTAATACAGTTTTATTTTAATAATTTTTTTTTATCTGTGCGATTTAATATATACGAGTTTAAGATGATATTTAATTTCAATTTTTAATTCTTAAAGAAAATTTTTAAATGCGAACTTTTTAATTTACTTTCATGTTTAATAAATAAATAAAAAAACAATGTAACGAACGTCTGTGCTCGTTACAATATAAATATATATATATATATTGTGTTATAAAAATTAAAAGAACTCTCCCTCAGTTTATTGAAGTATTTGTCATGAGTGGATTATATTTTTTAGATTAAGTAATTAAGTGCTAGGATGATTATATTATGTGAAGTAATGTAGTGTATTTCCCTTGTTTTTTGGTAATGAGACAGTGTCCACACCAGCATTTAGGCTTCAGAGTTTGGCTAGGGAGTCACTGTGTTCTCTTATTTAAATGATTAGAGTTAAGAAAGTCTTCTTATCTCTCATCTATCCATGTGGAATGTTTTCCCACCATTTATTCATAGCCAAGTGTAAGGTTGTTTGCTGATAAAAAGAAAATAAAGGTAGAATTGATTTCTTTCACAGAACATCTGAAGTAGAATTAGTGTCAAAGCTTGGTTGACCATGGCATCATCCATACTATGGGATTATAACTCAATTTCATAAGTAAACTGATTGGATATTGCTATGTTAATTATTTTATAACAGGTAGCACAATTCAGATGCATGCATAAAAATATAGTATTTCAGAAGGCATGGAGAAAATCTATCACGATATTTGTAATTCTTAAATTAATATTTTAAATCATATCACATCAATTATTTTATGTTTTATATAATCAATTCTCGGAATGTTTCATCCTCATTTTGAATGAGCAAGCAAGAGGAAAGAAAGTATATCTAATTAATATAATTTTAATTGGTTTATGAAGGATAGCTTGACCTATTACACATAGACTTAAACCCCTATTGTATTATTTTGATGTTTAGCTACCTCTAGTTAATATAATTTTAATTGGTTTATGAAGGATAGCTTGACCTATTACACATAGACTTAAACCCATATTGTATTATTTTGATGTTTAACTACCTCTAATTAATATAATTTTAATTGGTTTATGAAGGATAGCTTGACCTATTACACATAGACTTAAACCCCTATTGTATTATTTTGATGTTTAACTACCTCTAATTAATATAATTTTAATTGGTTTATGAAGGATAGCTTGACTTATTACACATAGACTTAAACCCCTATTGTATTATTTTGATGTTTAACTACCTCTAATTAATATAATTTTAATTGGTTTATGAAGGATAGCTTGACCTATTACACATAGACTTAAACCCTATTGTATTATTTTGATGTTTAACTACCTCTAATTATTATAATTGTAATTGGTTTATGAAGGATAGCTTGACCTATTACACATAGACTTAAACCCCTATTGTATTATTTTGATGTTTAACTACCTCTAATTAATATAATGTTAATTGGTTTATGAAGAATAGCTTGACCTATTACACATAGACTTAAACCCCTATTGTATTATTTTGATGTTTAACTACCTCTAATTAATATAATTTTAATTGGTTTATGAAAGATAGCTTGACCTATTACACATAGACTTAAACCCCTATTGTATTATTTTGATGTTTAACTACCTCTAATTAATATAATTTTAATTGGTTTATGAAGGATAGCTTGACCTATTACACATAGACTTAAACCCCTATTGTATTATTTTGATGTTTAACTACCTCTAATTAATATAATTTTAATTGGTTTATGAAGGATAGCTTGACCTATTACACATAGACTTAAACCCCTATTGTATTATTTTGATGTTTAACTACCTCAGTGTTGATTTAGTTAGCATAATGTTGGAGTTAGCTAATAGCATATGTATTTTAAGTAAAATACCAAGAAGTTTAGTTTCATATAAATGTTTTCCATCAATGACTTATCAGAATGGACTGGTATCTGGTATAGGTTGGAATAAAATGTAAAAACATCTATTTTGACGTTATTTATTCTGATGTAATCTATTCAATCATTAATATTGGAATTATCCTAAACAAGTATATGTGCAATTTAGAAATGCAAAATGTTTATTTAGTATATCTTATAATACATGTTTTATTTATTTAAAAATCTTTGTCCAGAGTTCTTCTTTGGCATGCATTCATGTCTATGTTTCCATACATGCACACACACTTACATATCCAATATGATATGATTGCATTATTTTAGACATTTAATAATGAATATGTTCAGTTCTGATGACATCGTTTTTTGATCCAAACACTATAAGAAACGCTCGACTATTTTGACGATTCTCTGGAAATTTTATTATGCCGTTATTATTTAGATGATGAATTGAAATGAAAATACACACATTCTTTCATTGTCTAACTACGATTATTTTATTAGAATAATGCTTAATTTGTCATTCCCTTAGTTGTTGTAATGTATAGATTTAAAATTAAGCCATACAATAAATTTATTCCCTGAGATATTCCCTTATTAATTTAGATTAGACATTAATTCAGTCACTTATTTTAAATTACTGTTCAATAAAAATTAAGTTGTGCTATATTTTGTATTTAATTTTAATTTACCATACATTAGAGTTAATTAGTACTACATCTTTATATTATTAATTTAATTCTATTATTAGTAAAAGTTGTTTGATGCATTTAAATGATGGGAGGAGATGAGGTTAAACTATAACTTGTAAATTTAAATGGTGGAACTTTACCAATTCAACTAATATATATATATATTGTACCGGGTCGAAATCGCTGAATTGGTAAAGTATATAAAAAAATATTTATATGATATATATATATATATATATCAAATCAAAACTACCCCAAATCTAAAATTAAACCAGACCAGCATAAAAATAATATTAAAACACAACCTAAGGTTTCACTGCTACAAGCAGACTTCTCAAGTGTAAAGAACTACAAAAAACCACACATTATATATACTATTAAAAACTACCCACAAATCCATTCACTTCCCATCCACCCTTAATATTAAAAGAACTCTTAAATAAGTTAATTGCTTCAGAATAATAAATTTTCAAAAATAAAGACTCTTTAATTCTTCTTTTGATTTCATTTCTCTCAAAGAAGACAACCTTAGCTTCATCAAAATCAATAGTGTGGCCTGTATCTTTTTCATGGACATACAAAGCAGAACTAAGATATCTATTTTTAACTCTACTTTTATGAACCTTTATTCTTTCATTTAAACTCAAACTACTCTGACCTATGTAAACCTTCTTACTAAATAAACAAGGAATAAAATATACCACACCAGGAATAGTCTTTCTATCAAAAACTTCTTTTGTATTATTTAATAAATTATTCAATGTAACACCCCTTTTCCAAGCAATTTTCTTATTTCCAAACAATTTACTATTTCTACACACAATTTTATAAGAAGACAATTTAAATGGCAAAGAAATAAAATCATATTTTTCTTTAACCTTTACATCCTTACAAATATTACTATTAAATAAAATACTTTTAACAAATTTATCAGAGTATCCAACACTCAAATAATCTTTATAAAATTGATATTTCTGAAACAAAGCTACCCCACTAGAATTATTTAATTTAATATTCCTATGACAATAATTCCTTAAAGCAGCTACTTTATGAGATACAGACTGATAGCTATCAGGTTTAATTATAGATCTTAATTCTTTACTTTTAACTAAATGACTGCACAATAAACAATTAGTTTCTATATTTCTAATCACCAAAAGATCTAAAAATTTTAACTTACCAAAATCTAACCCCCCTCCTTCTAACACAAATTTTATAGAAGGATCAAAACAATTAAACTCATTTACAAATTCCTTCAATTTATCATTCTCAACTACAAATAAACAATCATCAACATATCTGACAAATAATTTTACATATAAACAATTCTTTTTAATAATAATTTCCTCTTCCATAAAACTAATATAAACTGAACATACTAAAGGAGAAATAATATAACCTATTATCCACCCTTCCTTAATCTTATAAAAATTAACTCTATAAGTAAAATACATAGAATCTTCGAATAACAAAAGCAAATCTTTAATTACCTTAATTTTATTTTTTGATAAAGAACTTTTCTTAATCAATACAGACAAAAGAACATCAATACTGCTTAACCTATTAACAGACTGATACATATTTAAAAATAGATATCTTAGTTCTGCTTTGTATGTCCATGAAAAAGATACAGGCCACACTATTGATTTTGATGAAGCTAAGGTTGTCTTCTTTGAGAGAAACGAAATCAAAAGAAGAATTAAAGAGTCTTTATTATTGAAAATTTATTATTCTGAAGAAATTAACTTATTTAAGAGCTCTTTTTATATTAAGGGTGGATGGGAAGTGAATGGATTTGTGGGTAGTTTTTAATAGTATATATAATGTGTGGTTTTTTTGTAGTTCTTTACACTTGAGAAGTCTGCTTGTAGCAGTGAAACCTTAGGTTGTGTTTTAATATTATTTTTATGCTGGTCTGGTTTAATTTTAGATTTGGGGTAGTTTTGATTTTATATTGACTAGTTTAGCTTTATGCTTGTAATGTTTATATATATATATATATATATATATATATATATAAACATATATACTTAATTCAGCTCATTTATATATATATATATATATATATATATATATATAAATGAGCTGAATTAAGTTCAGGCCCATAAGATTTTTTTAGTTGGAGAGCTGACTTTAAATACATGTAGATTTCTAAAAGTTTCAGATCTTCTTCTTGGCAATTAACTTTTAGATAAATGCTTAGCTTGAGTTGGTTTTTTGAATCTAATGCCCCAACTCCTTACTGAAGAGACCCATAGGTCGAAACCAGTCTGGGGATGGGGACAATCAAAGATAAAAATGATTTGAATGCCTTCTCTTGTAGTAGCATTTATTATAAAATAAAATAAAAATTTAAAAAAAAGCTTGTTTAGAGCACATTATCATGCTCTTAATTTTACATATTTGTAAGTACAAGCTATATATAAGTCATGTGACATCTGACTTTTTATTATATATATATATATATATATATATATATATATATATATATATATATATATATATATATATATATGTCTGTTAATTAAAACAAAATTGTAATTACAATAAAAAATAATAATAATAAAGGTAACAAACTATAATAAACAACCCTTAAATTTGCAGAAGTACTTCTGCAAATTTAATGATTGTTTATAATAATTTGTTACCCTTATTATATATATATATATATATATATATATATATATATATATATATATATATATATATATATATATATATATATATATTGTAACCTTCTGGATTGGCACCAGAAATATTGATTGTAATTATACAGCACTGTTTCAATAACAGCTTATAGCATCTTACTAAAAAAATAAAATAACCTGAAAATTTTAAATTTTTTCTTTATTAATGACCTAAAACTATGTTTAAAAGCACTTATAGATATAATTTTATGTTTTTGAGATGTTTAATATCTGGCTTTAGTGAGTAATTAATGATAGAAAGAGGGGTGGCTTGTCACAGAAGTTGTTAGTTTAGTTTAAATTGATCCAAGTTTGTTTTGTTTGTGTACAGAACAGTATTGATATTTGTTTAGATAATTCTCTGGTTTATTTGCTTATAATATTTCAATCCATGGTAGAAATAGTGCCATATGTTTGGCTCATCATCATCAAAACTTTCATTTCAGTCAGATCAGTTTAGTGCCTGTGGTACATTATTTGGGCATGTTCATGTATGCTTGTGCCATCTTTCAACTTTATTTTCTATTCATATTCTTCATTAAACCAAATATCGTGTCTCATAGCAAGATATTTGATTTTTTAATCAATAGCTTGAATAACCAGCTTAGTTACATTTTAAATGAATCAATGGATCACTTGATCAGTGTATTATTAAACAACAAATATACTATTAAATATTGTATTTGCTGAAATAATTATCATTAGTGTTATTTTGAGTACTTTAGAAATATAAAATATTTTATTATTAGTTCAATTCAATATTTTTTTAAGAGACAAAATGATTTTTTTCTTTCATTTTCAAGACAAAATTTTTTTTGCATATATTTTCTGCTAATTAATTTTAGAGCAATGGGTAAAGCAATTTTGTTTCTAGAAATCTTTGAACTTTTAAAAATGACCTTGGATTATTGGAGGAACAGATGCATGGGTATTAGTTTAGGATATAAAGGGAGAATCTTTTTACAAAAAGTTGATTTTACTTCACTTTATTTCATTTTGCTTTCTGATTTCATCATTTCTTCTCCAATAAAAGTTTTTATTAGTACAAATTCTTTCTACAAGCTGGTTCTTTCATGACCCAAGTTTGAAAATGAAAAACCATTATTAATTTTCTGGACAAATCCAGACCTAAATGACAGTAAAAATAAAGTATATCACTTGCTTTTATTCCAATAGTTTAAATTCTAAAGTCATCATTTGAAATGCATATGTGTGCCTATATTATAAACTATTTAAGTTTAATTTATAATATTAAAGAAGTAATGGTAATGTGTGTTTATATTTCAAAACTATTTTATTTAAATTTTAATTGTAATATTAAAGAAATAACTGGAATGCATGGATTTTATTATTATTTTGGATAATCTCTGTTGAACTCTATCATTAAACACTTCAGGGACTTTTTATTAATAATTTTTGCTAACTATAAAAGAATGATGATTAAGCAGAGTATGCAGATAAATTATTCTAACCTGCTTTATTATTATTATTGTTAAAACATTTACCTAAACATTTGTATCTGAAAATAAGGAACAAATGTGTAACATATAATTAATGAACTATTTATTGTCTCTAAATGAGCTAATAAATGGAACGAGTGGAAAAGTATGAAATTGGATGTGAATTTCTTTTATTTTATTGTTCTCCTCATTTGCAGTTGAATTTTCTTATTAAAAATATGTTATCAATAAAGTTATGTAAATTTAAATGAATTTTATAACTGATTACTTGTGTGCTTTGTGAATGGCTTTTAAAACTTCAGAACAAATGCTTGAACATATCTAATAAATTAAGTAAGAAATTATTGCTCTACTCATGCTGTAATAAATGTTTATCGCACTAATGAAGAATTGTTATATGTAATATTGCCAGCGGTTTTATTAGTTATTGCTAAAAAACTTTGAAATGCTGCCAAATTGGATCCAAATTAATATTATTTATCTCCATGCAGGAACTTATTATGTGTTTATCAATATTTATACTTATACCAATTATCATCATTGTTTAGTCCATGACTAAGACATGTCATATACAGACTATAAATAAACTTTCGTTTTAATCAAAAAACAACTTTAATGATGATGATGATGATTATTATTATTATTATTATTATTATTATTATTATTATTATTATTATTATGATAGCATTTGATAGATAGATAGATTTAAAAATTTGTCTTATGATTTTTATTTTTCTTATTTTTTTTATGTTTCTCTTCAAGAACATCTCACCAAAAGTATAATAAAAATATATTATACTGGGTAATTAGTATTATTTTAATATAGTTTTTATTGTGTGCTTATATTTCTATATGCGTGTGTTAGCGATAGAAATATTCATTTATTGTTAAGGGGTGAACATCTCATTTTGAAAAGAGCTCATTATGTAAAAATTATTGTTTATCATTGTGTTTTCAATATGTTATAAAATAATTATTTCTTAATAATTGTTTTACTCACAATTTAAAGATTTATTGTTTTTCCCAAACCAAACTTATTTTAATTTTGTGCTAATGCTGAACACATTAAAGAATTATTTTGTCTTTGCTTGCTAGAAGTTATTTTACCTTGCTTCTTTAATAATAATTAGTGTATTTCCAAGTTGGAATATTATTCTTGTCACAAATAGGAGATTTATTATTATTGTCTTTACGATTTATTAATTAATATCATTACAGAATCCTTTATCAACCATGATTTGAAATTGTTTATGCATTATTATTCCTATGCACATGTCTGTTATTTAATTCAGCTATAATAATGTTTAAATTGAAAGTAGAAATAAGTTAGTTCCCATCAGTTTTGAATGATGAAATGTGCCAAAAGAGGTGGTAAGTCTAGAAATTTATTTAAGTGTGAATTTATTATTTCTTTATTATGCTTAGATTGAAATGTATTTAGTGGCTATGCAGAACAAAATTATTTATGTTATATAGTATATTGTCAGGGATAGAGATAAGCTCTCTCTTAATTTATTTGAGTATTTGCCATGAGTGTGTTATATAGTATACTGTCCAGGATTGAGAAAGCTCTCCAGATTAAGTAGTTGTATTTTATGAATTATAGTATGAGAAGCCAAGTAGTGTATTTCCCTTATTTTTGGTGATGAGACCATGTTCACACCAGTTTGTTTTAAGTCTCAGAAGTTAGATTTGGGAGCTATTGTGTATTGTTATTTAAATGATTAGAGTTATGAAAGTCTTTTATCCCCCATGTGCTCTATGGAATGTTTTCCATCATTTTTCATAGCGAAATATAAAATAATTTGCTGATAAAATAGGAAAATAAAGGTAGACTTGAATTTTTCTCACAGAATAGCTGAAGCAGAATTAGTATTAAAGCTTGGTTGGCCATTGTCATCATCCATATTATGATATTTCTCCCAATTTCATGTGTAAACTGCTCAGATTTAGTTATAAGAATTATTTTGTAACAGATAGCATAATCCAGATGTAGAAATAAAATATTGTCAATTTGTAAGATATGGAGAAATCCATCATTAATGTGGAACTTTTGAATTATTGTTTCAAATCATATCATATTAATTATTTAGATATTATACCATCAACTCTCATAATGTTTGAATGAGAAAGCAAAAGAAAAGAAAATGTAGCTAATTAATAGAACTACTTATTTGGTTTGTGAATGAAAGCTTGATATCTTACTCTTTGACTTAAACCCCTTTAATATTATTTTGTTGTGCATTTGAAGTAAAATCCCAGGAACTTTAGTTTTACTTTATAATTTTAATGCCAGTGTTTAACAGCGTTTTATTTTTCATGAGCATATCAGAAATGATTGCTATCTTGAGTGTATTGAAATAAAATACCAAACATAGAATAAATTTATATTTAATTATCTTAGTGTAGTATTATAATGTTTCTGTGTCATATGTTTATCAGAATTTACTGATAGCTTAAGCCAATTTTGCAAGTGAAATATCAAGAAGTTTAGTTTGTGTAATTATTTTAGTACTAGCATTATAATGTTTTTATAAGTTTATCAGAATGCACTGATAGATGGCATATGTTAAAACAAAATACAGAAAGTTATCTTTATGTTATTTTTTCTTATATAGACCATTTAACCATTAATGATTGGAATCATCAAAAACATGTGTACGCATAAGCTATAAAACCAAACATTTGTTTAAATTATTTTGTAAATTAAATGTTTTATTTATTTAAAGTTGTGTTCAGAATTATTTTTTGACATGAATTTGTGTTCTATATTTCCACACATGCACACACATTTACATATCTAATATGATATGATTACACTATTCCATAATTTAGTGATGAATATGTCCTGATCTGATGATGTTGCTTTCCTTGATCCAAACACTGTAGGAAATGTTTGATTATTTAATGATTCTCTGAAAATTTTATCATTCAGTTCTTATTTAGATGATGAACTGAAATCAAAATGCACTCTTATTTCTTTCATTATCTAACTACCATTATTTTGATAGGATAGTGCTTAATTTGTATCATTACTTTTATAATAGTAATTAGTAATTGTTGGAAGGTATAAATTTAAAATTAAGCCATGCAATAAATTAATTCCATGAGATATTAACTTATTATTTAGATTAGACATTAATTCAGTTACTTAGTTTAAATTATTGTACTATTAAAAGTTAAGTATGTTATATTTCATTTTGTATTTAGTTCTAACTTATTGTACAGTATAGTTAATCAGCATTACATTTTTATTTTATTAATTTAATTCTATCACATAGTAGAGGTTGTTCAGTACATGGGGATGATTGGAGGCGATCAGATATAGACTATAACTTGTCCATTTAAATGGTAGAACTTTATCAATTTTAATTCTTTATTTATTTTAGAACTTAATAGATGTTTTGTTCCTATTAATTATAATGTTTCCTCCCATATTTAATAAGCATTTTGCACCCTCTAGGCCTCTGTAATCCCAACTGAACTAAGCTAAGGTAGAACAGCATTTTAAGAATCTCATTAATAATTTTAAAGCAAGATCAGACTAGTAGTTTATTCTATGATCAATAGAATTGCCACCCCCGGGTATTTGTTGGTAAGAACACTATCCTTTTTTTATTCAAATAATAAAATAAATTTATAGCATCCTTAGTAGTTTAAAATATTACAAATCATCTAATATTCATGCAGTAAAATTTGTAGTACATATTTTGCTTCATTGCCTGGTGACATTAGAAACTTTAAAAATAGGGTTTGAAACTTTTATACATTTATGTGGTCATCCTGAAATGTTAGGCACACATATATACATGCATGACTTCCACCCTGTTTTTATTAAAATGGTTGTATTTAACCAATTTTATTATTATTAAATTCAATTACATTTTATTTCTGAAATCCTAAATTCCCTTCATTACAGATCATCGTGTATGTGCATATATATATATATATATGGAAATTCATATTACTTATGTAAGAAAATATATATGAAATTATATATATATATATTACTCATTTATAATTAATGTAAAGATAAAACAATACCACAGACAGTTCTGAGAAGTAATTATTGCAATTTAAAATATTATAAGATAAAGGAACGTATATTAATTAATGTTAAAATGTCATTCTTCTTTAACTGTTTCAACAATTTCCAAATTAATGAAATCATATTGAGCCGATAATTTTGTTCGGCTCATGTTATAATTTATGTGCATGTAAATTACATATATGCACATATGTATAATAGGTATAAATATATAAATTCTGTGTGTATAGAAAGTTTTTTTTTTTTTTGGAATTAGTTATTAGTCTTTTTATAGTAGGTTTTTAGTATTATTTATTAGTTTTTTTTTTTTTATTGGGATTTGCTGAAAAAAGAAAGAAAAGGCAAAATGGTAGATTAATTATTATTTTTTATATGATTGAGAGATTAAATGGAATGTGATATTAAAAATATATTTTTGGTTCTTTTTGAAAACAATTTTAATTAAATTTTTTAATCTGAAGGGAGGGGAGGGGGAAAAGAGTTGTAATTAATTCTATTGTCATGGCTATTAGTTAGCTGGTGTTAAAAAACTAAAAAAATTAAAGAAATGCAATCACTGGCTGGGAACGTGATCAGATAAAAGGACAATGGAAAAAGGACTATAAATAAGAGACAAACCTATTGTTTAATTAATTATTAACTTTTTTTATAACAGAAGATAACTTTTTGAGAAATAAAAATGTTAGAAGGCTAAACAATTAAAATCCATCCCCAGCCGGGATACTAGCCAATTCCTGGATTTCATTGCTGAGAAACCAACAAAAAGAAAGCGAAGTTAGCAGGAGGACAAAATGCGCTATTGTGAATCAACTTCCAAAGGATCCCAAGAAATATGTATGGACACTGATCGATGAGGGTAATTTAAACTTTGTTTTTTTTTTTGTAATGTAACTATTGATTGCTGATCCATAAAAACATATGTGATTAGGATTGTATCAAATCAGCCACGAACTATATGCCATGACAATAAAAGGGGTTTTGTCATATATATATTTATAATGCGTATAATAACATTGTTCAATTTGTTTATATGTTTTGTTAATTTGTTGTTGTTGTTGTTTTGAGGTTTTTTTAAAGACTTTTGACAAAATTCAAGGCTGTAGTGGAGATTAAAAATAGAAATGATTTAAGAAGGCAAATGAACAGTTTAAGTGTGGTGTAAATATTAAAAGAGAGGGTAGGGGTTTAGTATAATAACTATCTCCTAATTGTAAGTCACTTAGTCCCTGCAATGATCAAGATTCAGTTTGGTCTGGGGCACTTATATATGTATATAAGTAAGAGCACATGTTCCTTTGAGAACAAAAAATATGTATTACTCTTCACCTTTGTAGGTTTTTTTTATATTTATATTAAAAAAGAGAGAGAGAGAGAAAAAGAACGATAATGTTAGGCATGTTGAGGGATTACTAATGATGTATTTCTATCTGGGGTCTTGAATAAAAGTAAAGTAAAACTCATAATAATGCTGATTATTATTTGAAACATATGTAAGTGTTCATATTCATTCCTTTAGCGTTTATATGTGATAGTAAATCATATGACTATAGCGTATACATGCATATAAAAAATGGGATTGCAAAGGGGAGGTTAGCTGGATCTGTCATACGTATAAAAATTAACAGCCACGATATAAGATTCTTCTAATTTCGTGTCTCCTGCTTATTTACTGCTGGCGCCCTCATATGATACAATTTCAGCTGTAATTAAAATCTTTGATTCTTGGCCTACAAACTTTTACATACGAAAAGTAATGGCACAGAGGGGTGAGAGAGGAATAGATAGAAAATGGCGTACGCTATGTTTTGGGGCTTACGAGAATAATAAACGGCCGGAGATAAGAGTTGTGAGATAGGTGGGGTGGTTTAGGTTTTAGATGAGATAAAGAGTAGTGTCTTGGTTGGGGGAGGATTTAGAATTAAGTATAGAAGAAAAAAAGACAAAATAAAAATGAGCGAGGACTAAAGTGTATCGGAAAGCCCAGTGGTGACATTTAGAAAACCAGGCGGTGTCAGTTAGAAGAGATACTGGGAGCTATTAATGACCTAAAAAGAATGGTTTTGGAAGACCGGAAAAAAATAAAGGAGATTAAAGGTATGACAGAAGAAGACTGGAAAGAAATAAAAGAAATTAAAAAAATGATCAAAGACATGAGAAAAGAGATAAATGAGTTAAAAGAGAATAAAGGAAACAGATCAAATATAGAAGGGGATTTAAGTAGAACAGACATTCTAGCCGATAACAATAGTGAGAGAAAAAGGGAAGGGGAAGAACAACTAAAACAAATAAAAATAAAACCATGAAAGAAGTGGACAGGGATAGACATGGAGGAAAGTAAAATAGAAAAGAAACTGAACGAACCTGAGGAAAATAGCTTCGATAGAATGGCATTAGCCAAGTTTATTCATTTAAAAGGGTTTAAAGGAGACAAGGAAGAAAGCCCATTTGATTATTTGAATAGTTTCCAAGATTTTTTTCACTTTCATAGATCAGAGAAATCAGAAAAAATTATTATAGCATCCAGCTATTTAATTGGTCCCACGCAGGAATGGTGGAAAGCTGTAAATTACAGACCCAAAACTTTCTCAGAACATCGAAACATAATTGAACAGGGATTCTGGGGTATGAAAACAAGAGGCGATACGCATGAAAATATCGTGAGTGAAATATAAACCTGACAAAGATGGAACATATAGTCAGTTCTTCCAGTGTCAAGCCGCAAAATTAAGAACATTGGAAGCTTATCCAATGGACCAATTTCAAATAGTGAGAATGATAAGATACAGCCTTCCTTCAGGAGTACAGTGGAAACTGGCAGACAATCGACAGCTATCGGTTGATGAAGCCATAGAAATATTAGTCGATATGGAGTATAATGATACAGAAGATGGGGAAGACTCTAAGATTAGGTGGGAAAATAGTAATGAACCTAGTGGAAAAGGTAACGGTACAGAGAATTTACAGGCAAGCCTTCATAGAATAATTAAAGTGTTTTTTATATATATTTTTATTACTATCGGGAAGGAATGCAATGAGCCGATAATTTTGTTCAGCTCATGTTATAATTTATGAGCGTGTAAATTGCGTATATGCACATTTGTATATTAGGTATAAATAAATAAATGATGTGTGTATAGAAAGTTTTTTTTTGGAATTAGTTATTAGCCTTTTATAGTAGGTTTTTAGTATTATTTATTAGTTTTTTTTTTTATTGGTATTTGCTAAAAAAAGAAAGAAAAGGCAAAATGGTAGATTAATTATTATTTTTTATATGATTGAGATATTAAATCGAATGTGATATTAAAATATATATAATTTTTACTTAAATTTTCTAATCTGAAGGGAGGGGAGGGGAAAAAAGTTGTAATTCATTCTATTGTCATGGCTTCTAGTTAGCTGGTGTTAAAAAGCTAAAAAAAATTAAAGAAATGCAATCACTGGCTGGGAACGTGATCAGATATAAGGACAATGGAAAAAGGACTATAAATAAGAGACAAACCTATTGTTTAATTAATTATTAATTTTTTTTATAACAGAAGAGAACTTTTTGAGAAATAAAAATGTTAGAAGGCTAAAGAACTAAAATCTGTCCCCAGCTGATTCCTGGATTTTATCGTCAAGAAACCATCGAAGAGAAAGCAAAGTTAGCTGGAGTACAAAATGCGTTACTGTGAATCATCTCCCAAAGGATCCCAAGGAATACGTACAGACACTGATCGATCAGGGTAATTTAAACTTTGTTTTTTTTTTTTGTAATGGAACTATTGATTGCTGATCCGTAAAAACATATCCGATTAGGATTATATCGAATCATCCATGAACTATACGCTGCGACAATAGAAGGGGTTTTGTCATATATATATATATATATTTATAATGTGTATAATAACATTGTTCAATTTGTTTATATGTTTTGTTAATTTTTTTTTGTTGTTGTTGTTTTCAGGGTTTTTTTAATAACTTTTGACGAAATTGAAGACTATAGTGGAGATTAAAAATAGAAATGATTTAAGAAGGCAAACAAACAGTTTAAGGGTGGAGTAAATATTGAAAGAGAGGATAGGGGTTTAGTATAATAATTATTTTCTAATAGTAAGTTGCTTAGTCCCTGCACCAATCAAGATTCAGTTTGGTCTGGGGCACTTATATATGTTTATAAGTAAGAGCGCATGTTCCTTTGAGAACGAAAAATATGTATTACTCTTCACCTTTGTAGGTTTTTTTATATTTATATTAAAAAAAGGAAGAGAGAGAAAAAGAACGATAATGTTAGGCATGTTGAGAGATTACTAAGGATGTATTTCTATCTGGGGTCTTGAATAAAAGTAAAGTAAAACTCATAATAAAGCTGATTATTACTTGAAACATATGTAAGTGTTCGTATTCACTCCTTTAGCATTTGTATGTGATAGTAAAACATATGACTGTAGCATATACATGTATATAAAAAATGGGATTGCAAAGGGGAGGTTATCTGGATCTGCCATACGTATAAAAATTAACAGCCACAATACAAGATTCTTCTAATTTTGTGGCTCTAGGTTATTTACTGGTGTCACCCTCATATGATACGATTTCAGATGTAATTAAAATCTTTGATTCTTGGCCTACAAACTTTTAGATATGAAAAGTAATGGCACAGAGGGGTGAGAGAGGAATGGATAAAAAAGAACAATAATTTTAGGCATGTTGAGGGATTACTAAAGATGTATTTCTATCTGGGGTCTTGAATAAAAGTAAAGTAAAACTCATAATAAAGCTGATTATTACTTGAAACATATGTAAGTGTTCGTATTCTCTCCTTTAGCATTTGTATGTGATAGTAAAACATATGACTGTAGCATATACATGTGTATAATAAATGGGATTGCAAAGGGGAGGTTAGCTGGATTCATCATACGTATAAAAATTAAAAGCCACGATATAAGATTCTTCTAATTTTGTGGCTCCAGGTTATTTACTGGTGGTGCCCTCGTATGATACATGGGGCCATTTTCTATCTATTTCTTTCTCACCCCTCTGTGCCATTACTTTTCGTATCTAAAAGTTTGTAGGCCAAGAATCAAGGATTTTAATTACAGCTGAAATCGTATCATATGAGGGCACCACCAGTAAATAACCTGGAGCCACAAAATTAGAAGAATCTTATATTGTGGCTTTTAATTTGTATACGTATTATGAATCCAGCTAACCTCCCCTTTGCAATCCCATTTTTTATACACATGTATATGCTACAGTCATATGTTTTACTATCACAAACAAATGCTAAAGGAGTGAATACGAACACTTACATATGTTTCAAGTAATAATCAGTTTTATTATGAGTTTTACTTTACTTTTATTCAAGACCCCAGATAGAAATACATCGTTAGTAATCCCTCAACATGCCTAACTTTATTGTTCTTTGGTTCCCATGCCGGGAATCGAACCCGGGCCTCCTAGTAATGGCACAATATCTTTAAATCTATTTCCAACTCAAAAATAGATTTAAATAATACTTTCTGGAACTTATCTGTTTCCGTCTTTCAACAGTAAGAAAATTGATCCACAACAGCTAAAATCGAGCTAAGAATTAAAGCATATATGGTCACCACAAATAAATAAATTTCTGGAAGATTTGGTATTTTCTAAATATTGTCAAATTTCAATCATAGGAAGAGAAAGGTTCTAATCACATGCTAAATGAGCCCAGGACACTCTTTGCCTTTTTTTGACTGGGGTGATACCAAAATGACTGCTGAGTAGAGGGAAGAAATTTGCCTCTCCTGATCTTTATATCATTGCCATGCTGCCTTTCTGCCATGCCATCACAGCTTAAAAACTGTCTTATCTAAACTATGAAAGAACATTTGAAAGATGTTTGCCCTTATTTTATTCATACTTTGCCTTTCTGACCATGTTTTCCTTGTCTAAATTTCACACATGTTTAATCCAAATGGCCACCATGACATCTAGCTAGAAGATAATCTGTTTTGCCGCTAAATGGACTCTTGATATTCACACTTAATTGTAAGTTTTATTTATAATCATAATATATACCTTTCTACCTATCTGATAACTGACTATAAAGCCAGTTATCATAATTATGTTAAGTTTGAATGATTCTCCATCTGTAAATTTATAAATTTCATTTATACATTATACATGCTTAACACTTGCATTTATATGTGTAATATATGCGGGATTCAAACTCAAACTTTCATACAACCCACAATTCTCAGTGATTATTTATCTTTTCAAGATGTGTGTGATCAGGTGGGTCAGCAATATACGATGGCACTGAGAGTTGTGGCTCATGTGAAAGTATAAGTTATGTAAAATATTAGCACAGAATTATAAATCTTTAATCTATTATTACATTGTAAATTTCATGCCCCAATTATTTTCTATTTTCATGCGGCAAAACTTATTTTAAATTATGTAATCTCTATAGAGTTAATTTTGATATGCTAATGACTCAATCTAGTGAACTTATAACAGTTCAGCCACAATCCCAATATTATGAGATGCTTAAATATTTAAACGTAAGATATCTTACTAAACTAAAAGTTTGCTCGATTGAATATCTAAATAAATGTGCTTAATGGTGGACTATTGAAACTATCATATTATGGGATATGATAAAATGAGTTTTCTCTCTAGTTAATGCTATTGATTTTAAATAGATTTTATGTTCTTTAAATATATTTTGATGATCAATTCATTCTAACATTTACTCATTTGCTTATCACGCCATCAACTAATGTAATTTTTTTTATAATCTATTTATCATTTGAGTGTACTTGGGCTAGTTAATAGAGGGAATAATATTTTCCTCTCCTTTTGTTTGACATTCTAATATGCCAAGGCCATGTACATACCTTTCTGAATGGGTTAATATTTCATCATGGTGTTACACATGATATTATTATTATTTTAATTGGGATTTTAATTAATATAATAGTCATTAAACACCTAAGCCATATTTAATGTTTCTTACTCATAATATCATTAATAGCATTGTATTTTGCTTTGTAAAACTTATTCTCCAGAAGTCCTGGATGTTCTTCACATAACATGTCCCAGAATGAGGTTTAGGAGCATCGACCTCAGGACAAACATTAGATTTTTGAGGCCCTGCATGTGATAATGTTGGTAAGTCTGGGCAATGGCATCCTTACCAATCATATCTCCAAACACTGCTCTGTCATAGATACAAGCAGAATCTTATAAATGATGAAGCTTCTTAGTCCAAAGATGGACATGAATTCCATTATTAATCTATCATTGTAGTCAGCACTGGAAGTTCTCCATAATATGTGTATGCCCCATTATTATCTATAAGTTATGACACAGTGATCTTTGTAAACCATTCTCTTTGATTGTTATTGGAATATTTTTGAAGTGACTTAGTAAAGCATATATAAGCTATCTATCCTCTCATTTGGACAGGCCTAAATGCACTCAGGGATGATAGAGTTGTTGTTAAACCAAACTATTAAGTCAATTATGCAAATGATTGTTGATTTCTGTCAGATATTTAATAAATATAATGTCAATAAAATAGTTTCTCCTAATGTATCAAGTTACTTAATTATTGTATCAAAGCATAAGCATTCCTTTGGAGGATATTTTATAAATATCTCTTCTATGTAACTGTAAATTAATTATCATCACCTCTGTTTAGCCTACTATAGCATTAACAGCATTAATCTATTAAATTCATTTGCAATTCCCATTAGCATGTTAAACCACATTCCCATAACATAGGGCAATCACCACTTATATATGTAAATTATCACTTGCATATTTTTTGCCAGGAAATCTATATCTACAATGTACTATAAATCATGCCATTTGTCTATACACAAATTATTAACCAAGTGAAATATGTGCTATGTTAATTTATGTAAATAGACTTGTTTATGTTCATTAAATTATTATATGTTAATGATTACTCATGCATTCATGTCTCCTCATTGAATTTCATTCATCCATGATCTTAATAATAGTATTTTAGAAGTCATAACTGAATAATTTAAATGATATTTATCCCTTTGTTATGTTCTATTCTTGTTTATTGTGGATGGATGCTAAATTATAATTCATGCTTACCTTATAATGCTAGCCATTCACAATTTATTTAAATTATCAATTTTTCTACACTTAAGATACATGTTTGAATTAGGATTGAATAGTCTTTCTTTAAAATAATTACCCTGTAAATGCCATGTCTCTTAGCTGTCTCTGGGACTGAAATGCATATTTCATCTGTCATCATCAGGAGTGTTATGCATAATGTTGTAGTTTTATAGAAGGGCAAATAGGGCAGAGTCCTTGATTGCTTCTGACCTGTGTTTCCCAGGCATGAGTGGATTTAGGGTATGTTTGCCTAGATTCCAAACCTTATTAGATGAGCATAAAATTCTAACCAATACAAAATATTATACTAGATAAATTATAATCTGTATTATAAAATATAATCATGTCAGGTTCTTTATATAAATCATTAACTTAATTTATAATATCCTGTAGCCAAGTATGATGAAGGATTTTGTATAATCCTCAACTATACCTTAACAACAACAACAACAACAACAATAATAATAATAATAATAATAATAATAATAATAATAATAATAATAATAATAATAATTATAATGATGATGATGATGATGATGATGATGATGATCCAGAGAATGAGAGCTTACTATCATCTGCACTACAGGGTGCCATCTAGGCATTTGAACCTAGAAAAATTTATAAAGTAGGCAGATACGTAAGTCAAAAAAAAAAATTTTATTTTAATTATATATTTTGATATCCGGTCATTAGCCCATGTCACTAGCTCAGGTAGTAGCAGAGATTTAATAATATAATATCTTATCTAATTATATTTCAATATTAAAAAATAAATAAAATAAGCCACTGCCAGTAATTAACATACAAAAATTTATTTATGCATATATATATATATATATATATATATATATATATATATATATATATATATATATATAAGATTTAACATTATTATTTTAATATGTTTACTTTAATATTTAACATTATTTTTACTTTTATTTTAGATTTTTAATTTACATTTTAAATTTTATACTATTATTAGTTTGCACAGATTTGTTTAAAAATGTTGAGTATAGATCGGTTACATAGATTCCACGATCAAAAATATTTCAAAATAAACATAAACGATCAAAATACAAAATCATTGATACCATCAATTGCATAGGGAAATTTATAAGTAACCCAATAGCATTCACCATAAGATGCTTGCATTAACACCAATAACTTAAAAGACATCCGAATAAATACATTTTAGATACTCACCGTAAGGTATCAGTATATACCGAATGTCTATATATATTTTGATCGAATATGAAAACCAAAAACATAATCAACCAGTAACAAACCCATGCAAGCGTCTATACTCAACTTAAATTTAATGCATCTTTATTTAGAGTGTCGAGTATGAATAGACTACATAGATTTGCATTTGAAAAGAAAATATTCAATCCTTATTTAACCTTAAGCTAAATGTTCACAGTCAAACCAAACTTCAATCCATCTGATATATCGATGTGTTCAATGTAATATGAATACAGCAGCACAATTAGGTTAAGAGAGAAAACTGCCTCTCATCAGATAGGAATATTACATCTATCAGAGAAGAAGAGGAATAAAAAAAAACTCCATCGAAAGGAACAGCGTTCTACATCTTATAATCCCTTCCATAGGCAAAACGGAAGTGTCCAGCATATAACAGTGATTCTGCCCATAGCGAATCTTGTACTACATCTACTAATTACACCAATATATCCAATCCATTGACCTAATTTAACTACAAAATGAATAACCTAAGATTACCCTCCCCTAATATAATTTTACAAATCTATATAGCCATTCACACCCGACTTAAATTTAATATTTATATAACTAGTTTAATGAAAAACAGAAATCATAATAAAACTTAAAGAACAAATAAATAAATAAATGGAAATGATTTTACAAAAGAAATACATTAAATAAAATTATAACTAATTAATAAATAACGTTGGTCAGATAGGATTCTATTTCTTAATTATTTTAAATACGGAAAGTTTTTAATTTAATGTTCATTAATTATAAAGTTCTTATGGTTTAAAACAGCTCATCTTTATCTGTTGCTTGCCATTTGAACATGAATTTCCATGCCATTCTAAAAAGATTGGTTGAGTTAGCCGTTGTTTTTTATTTATTTATCAGGTCTTTTAGTTTAGTTGGTCCTTACTGTAGAAAAAAAAACGATGTCATTTCTCTTTTTTTTTTAACAAAACTGAAGGGATTGAAAAGTGCGTCTTTTCAATCCCTTCTCCTTCAACTTCACACTAACACATATAGTCACATCGTAATAACTAATTAACTCTTTTATTTTCAAACCTTTCCTTTTATAATAATTTTGTGGATTAACTCAACATTACATCATGATGGTGAAAACCTTTTTGTTGAGGTCCGATTTCCCGATGGATTTCTTTCATTTGCTAAAAGTTTCTATTGTTTTCCTATCTGACCGATGCTTATACATTTAAATGCCCAAAGGCTAGTTTACTAATTAAAATAATCATTTCCATTTTACAAAAGATTAATTAATTTGTTTTCAAAATTAAACATATATTTTTATCTCTAAATCTTTTCTGAAAATTTAGTTTTAAACTACTCTTTTTTTAATAAAGTTTTATTTTAATAAATATTTATCTGTGCGATTTTATATATATGCGAGTTTAAGATGATTTTTTAATTTTCAGTTTTTAATTCTTAAAAAAAAAATTTTTATTGGCAAACTTTTTTTTTATGTTTACTAATGAAAAATAATGTAATGTACATATGTGCCCGTTACAAATAATAATAATAATAATAATAATAATAATAATAATAATAATAATAATAATAATAATAATAATAATAATAATAATAATAATAATAATAATAATAATAATAATAACAACAACAACAGCAGCAATAAAATATTTAATTCCTACACTCAACTTAATTAATAATTTGTACTACATTTACTATTTACTAATCAGGTCAAAAAATAATAATGATAAAGATAAAAATAATAATCCAATTTTTTTATTTATCACGTGACATATTAAAGGTATGATATAATCTGAAATGTGTGGCAATAGGAAATATATGTAATCTTATGGCAGCAATTTAAGTAATATATTATGTCTATAAAATAATATTATAATAATGTGATATTTCAGTATCATATTCTAAATAATAATTATCATTTAAATAAACCATTTTTATTTATAATGTGCAAAATATGTAATATGTTCAATTTTGAGTTCTGTGGATCGGATGTTGAGGAAGTGACTAGATCAATAATAACACAGACAAAAGTTTTTATAAAAACAACTTTAACAACTTTATTCTACTTAAGAAAACAACTTTATACAATAAATTTACAGTTTATTCTAAAAAACAAACAAATATAATACTAAAGTTAAAATAAAATATATACAAAATTAAACAAAAAGAAAACATTAGGTTACGGATTACCAATAGAAAAATCGTCAATATGTAAGCCTTCACTCCAGCTTATGAACATTTCTTTAGGCATATTTATCATTAATAAATATTCAAATTTTATTTATTTTACAAAATTACATTAGGTTTATAACTAGTTAAATGAATAAGAAAATATTATTTCTTTACTTCCAATAAATATAAAATAAGATATTTTGTATAATATTTTTATTAATCAAAATATATTTTTAGATTAATAAAATATAAAGTAACAAAAACAATGCTTGTTCATGCACTAAAATAATGCACTTGGTCCACTGTAAGTTTCGTTATATGTTTTATGTTCAAATAATAAATAAAATATAAAAATAAAATAAAATATATAATACACTTCACATTTCTCATTCTGATGTTTCTTTGTAAAATATGCATTATTTCAAAAATATAATTGATTTATGAAAAGTCAAAAAATATCAAAAAACATTTGAAATTATATTAGGAATAGTTATGATTCCTTTATCATTCTCATCATCAGCATTAAACATTCAAGATCATTTGCATTTCTACTTAATTCAAGCCTATCTTGCCTTCTTTTAAAATAATTCATCATTCTAAGTTTTTTATTAGTCTACTTTCAGAATACTAAACCTCATGATGCATTACTAATGAAATTAAGATAGTGATATAATTGTTAGGATATGAAGGAATAACTAGAGTAATAATTCAATAGTATAACAATAATTCACTAATTCATATGGAAAGCAGTATGAAGCAATAGGTATGACCTAGTCTAATACTCATACAAAATAATGCCTTGGCTCTATTTTAGCACTTACAGATCATCAAAATACAAATATCCAACACTGATCTTGAAAACAGAATACAATAATAAAGAGCTTGGTTAACTCTATTTGTAAAATATCTACTTTGATATAACATAGGTTAAATTTACCTATTTTATTGACATGTCCTGCAAATATAAACATCCAGGGTTTTATTTCCTACTTCCCTGTTTACTATCATCTAAAAATTCCAAATAGATTCGAAGAATCTACTCACAAAATAAACCGAATGATTATTCCCAATAATAAACAAAGCTAGCATATTGATTCATCAAACTATGATTATTTTAAGAAATGGTTTCCCACACATAAAGTTAGCCAAAAATGCCAAAGATTTTGATTAAAATATACTACTAAGATTCATATAATTAAAATGAATATATTGTTTACTTAGCAAAAATTGTACAAAATTATGATAATTAATAAAGTTATAATGAACTTTATTAAACAATATTTATCTAAATCGCATGTTGTCTTAGCTTGATTGTTTATTAGATAGCTGTTTAAAATCTGATTGGCTGTCTCAGTTATAATTGCACATGTGAAAGGCTAGCATACTTTCAATTTATTATCAATGAACTTTATTATAAAAAATGTATGCATATTTTTATTTATAGTTTATATCATTTAATAAAAAATCTGTATGTGTTATTAATTCACACATTGGTATATCCATTCATTCTTTCAACATAATATGGATATTTAAATTCCAAGCAATTCTTAAAATATATACAAAATAATATTTAAAACAATTTAAATTACCTATGTGATTAAATAATATTATAACCACATTTGAATGTTTTCTGCTCTCCAATACATAAAAAATGTAAATAATCATAAATGCCATTCACACAGCACTCATTATAAAATATCATACTTTTAAAGAAATGTTTCTAAAAAAATTTAAAAAATGGTAATCTATTTTTAAAATTAAGATTATAGTAATCAAAAGTGTCTGCTAATGCAACTTATCTCATATAACCTAAAAGTAAGTTTTAATTCTAATGTTAATATTCTTCTTTTTTTAAAAAAAATTAATATATAAAAACATATAAATAAGCATTTATTTTTATATAGTGCAATGTTTATATATTGTAATACATTAAAAATCAGCCTTTCAAGTGGATTCATTTTATTCTTTCATAAATACTATATCTTGTGTTGGGAGTGAATGTATTCATTTTTTATTAACACTCGTAAAAAAGTGCATGCACAATAGCTTGAAAGTCTGATCTTTATTGTATAAAAACTTATAATAAAATTCAAAGTTAAATATTTATTCTCTTTTCAATTCTGCTAATAAATTGGGGAGATTGCATGGTCACTAGACAACAGAGTTTGTTCAATTTTTTTTCTCTCTCTAACTTTCTCCTCCTTGGTGCAAAAAATAACAATATAAAAATAATTGTTGACTTTTAAAATCTGGAAAAATCATAAAAATTATTGTCCATCCTGTTGTTAAGAGATATTTATACAATCTTTTACTGCAGATGTTCTCCAGAATAACAATAATTTATTTAATATCATTTAAAATATTTATTTCAGATAGGCAAATCAATTTCCTCCATGCACATAAATCTATCTATCACTAAAGTATGTTGGTAGATGCATCATTCTCAGCCATATTTATTAAGCATGTAATTTCAGAATAAAAATAGGTTTTTCCATTTTTAAGTTATATTGCAATAAGGCAAAATATAGGTTTTTAATATTAAAATGTTATTTATTCCTAATAAAATATATTTTCTTCCATTAACCATTTTTCTTAGTTTTTAAAAAAATATGGCAAATAAAATAGCAATTAATTATATGTTAATGTTCATATAGCATTTTTATCAACTATATTTTTATATAATTTATCTTCAAAATATCTTCCTTCAGAAGTCTGAATATAAAGTTTGTTTTAAAGATAAATATTATTAAAACTCTAATCATTCAAAAATAATGATATAAATATCATAAAAAGAACAATATATTTTATAGCTCATCTCCAATGTCTTTTAAAATTCACAGGCAAAATGTGTTTCCAAATTTTCCAATAATTTCTATTAAACTAATGTCATTTAAATTTTTTTTAGTTTTAAGAATACAGATGTGGTAATTATATATAACATACCTCTAGATAATAATCATACATAATTATGAAGATCTCCACACAAACAAATATTTAAATTCTCATATAACATTGGCAAAACTGTACTTCCATAAATGCTTTGGTTACATAAGACTATAAGTATTTGCTCCATAAATTATTGATGAATTTCAGTCAAGTTTCTGAATAGTTTATTGATAGGAAATTTAGTGGATTTATTCACACATATTATTGAATGAAATATTAATTTTCTTTATCCTTTTGACATTTAAAAATAACAAGGTTTTTTAAAAATTTGGATGATTTACTATTAGGTTTCATGATATTACAAGCCTATTGTAATAAAGATACACATTGACTACAATTAATCAACCAATACCAACTAATTACACACTGTATTTATATCCACTTTTAAAAAAAGTTGATTGGACAAAATAGAGTCAGACAAAAAAACTAATTTACTTATTACCCAATTAGGTAGATTTAAAATTGGAAATGGGTCATCCTGTAAATAATAATCCATTTTATAACTACTTAACCAAACAAAAATATTTTAAAATAATACATTTTATTAATACTTGACTAATTTATTACATTTTAAACCAATGTTTACTTTAATGCATCCATTTTAGTTTACATTTATTGGTGTAAAATGTCTTTAAAAATTAAATAATATTTATTTTAGATTTATTTTATCATGTTCACATGTTTCCACTTTATGTGTAATTTTATAAAGTAATTAAACACTTCCTCTGAATTCGAGTAAGCATTACACACATAGTGTCACTCATGTGATATACTTTTGCAGACAAATAGCTGGATCTTGGTGTATATTGAGAGATATGCCTTTGAGAATGAAGTAGTGATTTTCTCCATTTCTACTTTGGGTTTGTTTTGGATTTTAACCCTCATTGCAGTTTCACTCACATAAAAAGAAAATCCCAGAAAGGCAGGTGGCTTTCCTTCATATATGCCTGTGTATTGTCTTGTATTACAAAGAGACCAAACTTCAGACATTTAGATTTCCTCTGAGTTTGTTTGTAGCTGTGAAATTTTGTAGTATTGTGTGCAAGGCTGGTAGGTGTTTTAGCTGATATAAAGACAGTTATGTCATCTATATAAGCAAAACATGTTACCTGCTGAGATGTATTAGATATTTTTATGACAATGAATGTGTGCTGGATTTTCACTAATAGAGGGTTGATGTAGAAAGTGAAAAGTAAAGTGCTTAGGGGGAATCCTTGTGATAGTGTTTGTGTTAGAATAATAGATACAGAATTTTTGCCACTGAGTATAATATGTATTTTCCAATTCAGCAGCAAGTTGGTTATAACATATAGAAGAGTATGAAATATTGTGGTGGCAGACAACATTTTAATTAATATCTTGATTTCATCAGAAGCAAAAGCTGATTCAATGTCTATTTGGACTGCAACTGGGTTATATATTTTTTGGCATTGTACTGAGCCCAATACAGTTTTGAAAGAATACCTGCCAGTCCTGTAGCTGATTGCTTTCTTGTGAATTGCTATGGTGAAATCAAAGGGAGCAGATATGGCTCAATCTTGTCTCTAATCACTTTCTCAATAATCATTATGGCTATTGGACATATGGAGATAGGCTGAATTTTATTAAGAGGGGTTATTGGAGCTGATTTCTCATTAAATAGTATTATTGCAATTGCATAAAGATTTTCAATGTTGTATATTTATTGTGAGAGATAGTTTGAAATATTGAATAACAATTGTGTAGTTGTACAGCTAAGGTGCTCATACACAAATGTTGGTATGCCATGAATGCCTGGATGACATGCATTAGGCAGAGTGGCAAGTTCCAAAGCAAATCCATTATTGGTAAATGCTATATTTGTTTCAGGTGATGCAAAATATTTGGGAGGTGGGTTGATATGTCAGAAGCTTCTGTTTTAAATGCTTGTAAATAGGTGCAATCATGTTATGCACTGAATGTATAGTTGTTCCAATTCGAAGTATCATGGGCACTTTAATGGTGGAGGGAAAACCCATGGACCATCTGATGTAGATTCTAGACCATGTATGCTGTTGAGTGAGGCAGATTTTGCTTTTTTTGATGGGTGCACATGTGTTAGTATATGCCTGGGTGAGTTTATATATATATATATAAACTATATATATATATGCATATATATATATATATATATATATATATATATTGCAGGTTCATCCATGTTAAAAATTTTAAATATTGATATTCTGATGTTTCAACTTGGTCACACAAGTCATCCACTGGATGATAAAAGATAAAAAGACAGTTGTAGAGGCGCTACAATCACTGATTTAAATAAAATTTTAAAGTTCCACCAATAGCAAAAATGTTAAAATGTTTTTTAAAAAAATATTTCCAAATAGGAGGAAGTTTACATATATCATCTTGCTTATTGATACAATCTGGCCTTTTAAGTATCTCAATGGCTTCTCTAATGTTGCACTGGTAGAGATTATCACATCTGAATATGATCCTGGTACTAGAAAAATCAATTTTATGACCTGAATCTATAGTATGGAGTGAGAGTGTTGAGGATGACGAGTGTTGTTTAACTGCATTAGCATGCTAATCTCTCCTAACACTGATGCAACGATTACTCATACCTATGTCAGAAGCTTTACAATTTTTACATGAGTTTTGATATATATATATATATATATATATATATTATAACGGAACTATGGAGAATACCATAGGAAGATTAAATAAGACTCAGTAGTTGGATGATTTGAAGGCAATGCATCAAACAACCTACAATAAGTCATATCCTGAAGTCGATGATTTGACTTCCCATTTGGGTGTACCGGATATTACTGAATCTGAAATGACTTATAATAAAGGGAGTGCATCTCATTACTGTCAGAACTAGGTCTTAGAGTAGGATGTTAAAGATGTCATGATGAAATGCTTAGCCCAAAATCACATCTATCTTTAGTATGCTAGCTCATAATTTACATAAGACATTTCAATGTAATTTAGACTAGTGTAGGTTCATTCCATTTTCCTTTTAGGCCCCATTACATCACAGAATTCAAACTCAGGGAGTATTTGCAGTCAGCTCTCATCTGGGATGGACTTACTTAATCCTTGACTAAATATGCCTGTGTATAAGCAAAGATCAATATATTTTTTTAATATAAACTTATTGGTGGTGACAAATCATTTAGGAGAGCAAAGCATAATGATGATGATGATCAAACATTTAAGGTCTGAATTCACAATGCTGGTGATGATCAAACATTTAATGGTGCAAATGCATAACGATAGTAATAATCAAACTTTTAAGGGTGCAAATGCATAATGATGGTGATGATCAAACATTTAATGGTGCAAATGCATAATGATGGGGATGATAAAACATTTAATGGTGAAAATTCATAGTGATGGTGATGATCAAACAGAGATCAAATTGATTTTAACAACTCAGTAACATTTATTAATAAACTATAATGTGTAATAGCATGTATATTTACAGAAAGAATATTAATTTAACAATTATTAATAACTATAATGCATCATAGCATATATTTACAAAAAGAATATTAAATTGAGGGCTCAAAACAATAAATCTCCCTGGTACAGATTTCATGATAGAAGTTCATAATCATATAATCATATAACTGAATATTTGTAAATACAGTAACTAAATAATTAAAAAATACGTTATCCACTTGGGAGCGCTTTCGATTATCCCAGTAATCTGTGCCAACTAAAGCTTTGAAATGCTAACTTTCCCACAATTCCGTGATCTTAACGTTTGCTACTTGCCTGTTAATTAAGTCATGTTTATATTTGTCTATTAGCATAGCTTTCTTTATTTTTCTTCTATTATTATTTTTTTCAATTTGCAATATTTTTACACTGTTAAAATTGAAGTCAAATAATAAATTGATTTATTATGGTCGTAAAAACAGATGCTGAAATATTATTATCTACTATGCAATTTTGTTTCGATTTCTGAACACGTTTTAATAATAGCAAGTGCTTTTTAGTTCTTTTTTTCCAACGTACTAGATGTAGTCAAGCATGATACGGGATTTGATATCACTCTCAACTACACCTAACTAATAATAATAAATAATAATAATAATAAGTTTCAATGTATAATTCGATCTCATCTATTTTCCCCGTTATAGTTCTTATCAAGAACAATAATAATAAATAAATAAATAGTATAGCATAATCTTTTAGTTTTCATGTGGTATAATCTTATAATTTGAGAATATGTGGCAACGGATAATATTATAATTCTGTGTAATATTACATAATTAATTTATGACCATAATGATAATAATGATAATGTAAATGAAATTTCTCAAATCTTATTAAGAAAATACTATAATTCTTAAATAATAATCTTATTCGTACTATGCAAATATTATATTTTGGTTCAAAATATCTGTAATCATATGTGTGCGATGGGGAAGAATTGATTCAACACATACATTTATAAAAAACAAGTTTAACAAATTTTATTACAATATTTTCAACAAAAATAAATAAATTATGTACAATATTTACAGTGAACGAATCTTGGATAATTACAAATTTCAGCATCTCAAAATAAAATAACAAAATAGAATCTAAGCACCTAAGCCTTCACTCCGACTTTGAACTTGGTATATATTTTAAAATATTCATAATAATACTACCAATAATAATCATGGATATATGTAGAGTTTCACATGTATTAGTAGAGTTTCACATATATTAGATACAATTGAATGACACTATAATATGTTTCCATCAAAATATAGACCAATTATAAAAACATAAACTACAATAGGATTACTTATTCTAATATATGTCTATTAATTTATTCTTCATTATTTAAAATAACTTCTCACGATAGTGGTGATATTATTAAACAAAATATATTAATTCCGGTTCGTTAATAAAATAAGTGTACTCAATTAATAATATAATTATCATACATTATACATCTTATTTGGTATTAATTTAATATAAAAAACTATATGTAGGTGTTGATGCGTTTCTTTAAACATAAAATAATATTTATAAAATATAATCACTTATCCTATTCTATATTATTCATTTAAATATATCATCCATTAAAAATATGTATCACATGTAAGTTAAAAAAATTTAAAATCATTCAAAAATTTCGTGAATAATTTTACTATCATTTACATACTTTCTTAAAAATAGTTTACTAAAATATAGAAAACATTTTATGATTCTTTATCCTTATTTTAAGTTTATTCTCAATCTCATTTGTATTTATTCTTTACATCATTCAAAGCAAGAAAAGCTATCTTATCCTCTTCCAAAGAACGATCCTTCTATTCCAAAATTATTTATCATTCTGCCTCAAATTGTGATAGCGATCAGATGTGTAGGTATGAAGAACAAACTAAAGTATTAACTCAATTGTACTCACATTAGATGGTCAACATGGCAACAGTGCATAAAGAAAAGAGGCCTGACTTCTCTGTCTAATAACCTCCACTGAAATAACAATGCCCTAGCTATTTATTCAGCTTTTCGGAACCCTAATATTCAATACTAAGGGGAAACACTGTCCATGAAAATATACAAGTTACAGTACTTCGTTATCTGTACCTGCATAATCACTAAGATAATAAAATTATTTCTATTCCCCATAAAAACCTATAACAAAGCATTACTTTGGTTTCACTACCTTTTAAAATTTCTTTATAGATTTATCAATCTACATCGCCAAGAAATTCTTAAAACATATTTCTAAAACAATAAATAAAATTTACATATAAAGTCAATGATCTAGATTATTCAACAAGAAAAGGTTATTTCATTTTTTTAAAAATTCTTGAACAAAATTACAAATGACTGGTATCAATATAATAAAAATCAATACTTCAAACATTTTAAATGGGGATGTGATCAAGGCATTTATTTTATAATTATAATTAAAGTTATATTCGGAGGTTGGTATTGCCAATAAGGTATTTATTAAAGGATGGAGGGTGTGATACATTTAAATCACTGATGCTTTGTAAAATATAAATAAGTAAAATTATAGTGAATATGTGAAAAGACTACGGAGGGCATCTCGCCATTGATCTGTAGGAATATGTTGTCATGGGCAGACAAAGTCTGGACTCATCCAAAACTTAGTGACTGGGAGATGGCTGCATCTAATTCCCAGGTGTGACATTCGAGTACACACTCTTCCTGGAAACAGCAGAAAGTGAAAAGGGGAAACGGTCTTGGCCATTTAAAGCCCTTGGAGAGAAACAAAGCGGTCTCGACAACCAATACACTTACTAGCAATACCCAACTAACATATATAAAGCATACAAAATGGATTTATTTAGATTGATAAAATGCCTAATCAATTCTCCAAAAATTATTTAAAGAGAGTCCCGCCCATTCTCGACCTCAATTATGAATTTTGAAATTAAAGCAAAATATATTTTAAAGTAGGAAAATGCATGCTTGCAGGTTTGAAAAGAAAGCATAGATTTATTTACGCAATCATGCATTTGTGACATATTTCATCATTGACCTCTCACATACTCTCATATTAGGTTAAAATTGATAAATGTGGATTTTAAACTATATAATTATTACACATATTGACTAAGATTAGCAAGTGATTCACGAGATAATAAAAATGGGAACTATTTATAATTTTAAAATATCTTAATATCAGTGTCTTGCTTTCAACAAAAGGAATAATTCACTCAGTCAAAGACTATTCTGGCACACTACCATAATAAAATAAAGAGAAAGATTAGTAAGTATAAAATATTAACCCAAGGCTAGAGAGCAAAATTACTGATTATATTAGAACATTTTAAAGGAATACATGATAAAGTAAAGTAAAATGGAAAACAATTTAAATAGCTATAGCGTATTAATTATAAGAGAGAATCACAAGAGCTCTTGGATTAATGTTGGGTTACCTCTGGAGAAGCATTTGCAGGTAGATTGATTGTTGGCAGGTTTTATACAATTCAGCAACAAAATCTGGTATAGTTCATATTTCGGTAGCAGCAGCAGTTTCAGGGTTTTCTATGTGACAGCATTAAATGATATAGAGCAGCGACCGGCCATTCCCAAGGGTAAAATAGCCTTCTTGCCGGTTCTACTCCATCATTTCAAAGCTAGCAATTTTAAAGGTTGGGTGATTCGTAGATATTTCAAGTGGTATTGTAGAACACGATAAAATTTATTTGAAGATGAAAACTCGGCTTCAAATACTTAAGTTTGCAGACACGTAGCTAGAAAATCTCAGAACAAATATATATTAGAAATCTTGCTAGAATAGAATAATACTAGAATACTAGGAATCTTGCTAGAAAAATGCTAGAATATTAAAATATTTGCTGGAATAATACTAGAATGAAGAACAAAAGAAAACCCTTCTATATATAGTGAAATTGCACAATACAACTGCCCTGGAGCATTATAAAAATATTCCAAACTTTTCTCACTTATCAGCTGTAATCAATCATATCTGAATGTCTAAAGGAATTCAACAAAATTTTAATTATTTTCTATTGTTAATATCCCTGTCAACATTCGGACTACAACTTTGATTTAATTAAAACAAACTTTTGCTAATTGAAAGCAATGACCTTAAGTGGACATCTGCTGCTTTTCTAGATAAGCTTCTATAATATTAAATACTTAAAAACTATTGTTCCTACCAGCCCTCATTTATTTTAAACAGAAAATATATGGCATGATTTTTATTAAATCTAAAAGAAAATTATTTTACTTTTTAATTTTCAATATTTGAATCCATTTACAAAACGAATATAAATTTTATTTTAAATCAAAAACAAATATTACGATTGTAATATATTTTTGTAAACAGATTCAAACAAAATAATTTTAAATAACAATTTATTATTTTAACATAAGTTTTAAAATACATATCACAGTGTGTGTGCAATTACGACCCATATAACCTACTTTTTAAATAAATCTAAATTACATGAACATACACATAATCCATAACATTTTATTTATTTGGGCATGAGTTATACACTTATATATAACATGAGCATTGTAGTCGTGGTTTAAAATTGGGCGGGATTTTTGATATATAAGCACATTGCAGACACACTACGATACACTGGGGTTTAAACTAAGGTATGAGGATAGGAAAAAGGTGAAAAAAGGTGAAACGAAGATCTGCAAAGCAGATCTTACTGTTTCAATATATATATATATAACACCTAAGTCTCGTTTTACATGATAGATAGGTTCCTCAGAAAATACGCGCAAACGAAATTGTGCAAAAATAGACATAACTTAACTTGAAAAAGAGGGGATACAGACTGTGATTTTTTAAAACTCATGTAAAAGCAAAGCACCAACGTAAAATTTACTTTAAAATTCGTGCAAAAAAAAAAAATAAGGAAATAAAATATAACTAATAAAAATTTTCAAATTTGAAAAAAATTGATACAAGAAAATCTATTTTTAACTATAATATTTAATTTTATTCAAAACAATATATTTTTATGCATAATTTACAGTAATTTATATTTTTTTATACACAGTTTTAATTATTATCGCTATTTGCCGGTAAACAGGTTCGTTTGCAAACTGAAAAAAAATCAGATTCTTCAGAAGATGAAATACAACTAGCGCCAATGTCACTCTCATGTTATGTTAATTAATGGTTTTCTGGTGACAACATAATTAGTAATTAATCTAACAACTAAAAATTAAATTCTTATTTTTGTCTTTAATTTTCAATTTTAATTGTGCCCACTGCTATTAAACTCATCTTTTAAAAATAAACTTGCAGACACTAAATGGTTAATAATTGATTAAACGTTCTTTTTTAAAAAAACAAAAACTGAATGTGATTTAAAATGCAAAATTAACACGCACAATGTTTGAACAAATTTACATTATAATCTTGTAAAATTTAATGTGTGTATACATAAAATGTGGAAATCATGATTTTAATTTCATTATTGCATAAAATCTTACTATTATAAAGCACTGAAAATATTGAAATTACTAATTTGAAAGTCGAATTTCAATAATGTGCTATTACTTTCAATATAACATAAGTGCACAAAATTTATTATTTAAAGTAATAGCGCAATATCGGAGTTTGACTTCAGGTGAAACACGAATCGCGTAACTTCAAAATCATGTTAAATAAGTCTGTGTAAAAAGAGACCCAGGTGTATATATATATGATTAAACCTATATTTTATCATATCAGAAATAAAATTTTTAAACTCTCAATTTTGAGAGAAAACATATGTTTCATACAAAAATGGTCTCAAACTCTCAAATTTATATATTCAAATGAAGTATAACAAATGCTTCTATTGGTTTTACATATATATTTATATAATAAAAAGAATAATCTTCATTAATTATGTATAAATAATTTATTTCTTAAAGTTAACACATATAAATTTACATAATAACAAATAATCTTAATAAATTTAGTATGTAATTTATTGCTCAATGTCTATTTTATTGATAGTTATCTTATATCTACACAATTAAATGTGAACATTTTTAAGTAAGCGCATTGAAAATTTTTATTTATAAATCCAGATATTAGAGGGTTAACTGCAGTATGTACAAAAACAAATATAATTGTTATTCTAAGCACTGCAGGTGATATTGATAGAAACATGTTTAAAAACAAAGCTACAACTACTGGAATAAATGACAAAATAAAAATTAAAAAAATTGTAAACATGATTTTTGTCATTCGTATGTTTTCATTAAATCTCTTCTGTACTGAAGCAGATTGATTCATATTAAGTAGATTATTTTGGGAAGTTTTAATAGTTTTAAATATTTTGTAATAACAAATTGCTAAGATGGGAAATGTTACAGTATAATTTATAACTACAAATGTAACAAGAAAACAAACACCTGCTTTATTAAGAACAATATAACATTCTTTTAAAATATTATTATACTCAAACTGAAAGAATCCTGATAAAAATACAAAAATTACTAAGGAAATTGCAATTGACCATGAAAGAATAAACATAATAAACACGTTTTTAGTTGTATAAATTTTACTATATACTTGATAACTTTCACATATAAGAACGTAACGATTGATAGCGATTTGGGTAGATATTACTAATATCATATCACCTCCTAAAAGCATAGAAGCAAAAGAGAAGTTGCAACCAAAATTCATATCTTTGTTCAACAAAATATTGTAAACAAAATGAGGTGCACACAGTGCCCCTAAAGTTAAATCTGCTAATGCTAAGTTGGCAATAAATAAATGAGGAATAGTTCGAAGATTAGCAAATAATATTAATGCCAGTATTATCAACAAGTTTCCTAATAGTGAAATAATATGGACACAGAAAGTAATTATAATATCAATATAATCATAGTAGTATAATATTCCTTGTGTAAAATTTCTGCTATAAGATGAATTTAAATTATCCATTATATCCTATAATAACCATTAAAGGCATAAAGCTAAACTAGTCAATAATCATCAAAATTATCCCAAATTCACAATTCAACCAGACTAGCTAAAAATAATCTCTAAAACACAATGAATAATTTCACTGCTACAAGCAGACTTCTCAATTGTAAAGAATTACAAAATATTTAAATTAAATATTACCCGCAATACCTCTTACTTCCCATACATCCTTAATATTAAAAGAACTTATAAATAAATTGATTCACAATCATAAATTTTTAATAATAAATATTTTTTCATATACTTTTTATTTCATTCTTCTCAAAGAACACAACGTTAACTTCATCAAAATATCCACAGTGTTAATGCTTATGAAGCTAAGATTGTTTTCTTTGAAAGAAATGAAATAAAAAGAGGAATTAAAGAATCGTTACTATTGAAAATTTATGATTCTGAAGTAATTAACTTATTTAAAAGTTCTTTTAATATTAATGGTATATGGTAGGTACGTGGAATTGTGGGTAATGTTTAATTTAAATGGTATTTTGTAGTTCTCTACATTTGGGAAGTCTGCTTGTAGCAGTGAAACCATTGGTTGTATTCCAGAGTTTATTTTTTGGCTAGCCTGGTTGAGTTGTAAATTTGGGGTAAATTTATATATATATTCCAATTATAATGAAAATATATATAATTTAACTGAACCAATACTATAATTAATACAGTAAACAAAATTTTTTAAAAAATATCATCTATAATTTAAATAGATGTACTTTCAACAATCTAAGTTGTTTTTATCAACGATATTCAAATTCTATTACAAAAAATCGTTACAAATGTATACAAAAATTTTAAAATTTAGCCTCATTTTAAATCGGCCTCGCTTAATTATTTGGCAACCAACGCCATTTTGACGCTAATCTTTGTTTAGGAACATGACAAAAAAAATTTTATTATTTGATATTAGCAAAAAAAAAGTTTAATAAACTGGAAAGAATTTATGATAACTTACAAGTACCAGGAGTTATAAACAATACAATGCTTAATCAAGCTATTGAAGAACAAAGTTGCAGCTAGAATAGCCTTATTAGAGAAAGTAGAATATCCACAGGTCAAACAGTTGCAGTTGGATTATAGGATTTAAGTTTTAACTGTATTACTATGATTCAAGGCCTTAACAATTTGACCAAACTAGAAGATTTGTATTTTTCCCACAATAAAATTTCTATTATTAAAAACCTGGATTATTTGGTCAACTTAGATATTCTACCCATTGGATACAATCAGATTACAACGTTAAATAATTTGAATTAGTTTTGCTCCTTCAAAAAACTGAGAGATTTAAACATAAAAGGAAATCTTGTCTGTTAAGACAAAATGTACAAACTCCATGCAGTTGCTTTTATTCCATTTCTTCAAATTCTTGATTTTTGGTGGATTGATGATGAAATGAGAGAACAAGCTAGAGAAGCATATCAGTTGATTCTTGAAAAATACAACAATGAAGATGAATTACCTCTTATAAGGAAGCATTTGTAAGTGATACAAACACTACTAAGATCTTTGACCGTTTGTATTTTGAAGACGTTGAAAGCTGCAAATTAATGGACCTTCCTGGTGTTTCAGATATTGTTAAAGAATTCAGTTCTGTGGAATTTGTCAAGAAATATTTTCTTATGGTCTAAAACATCATGAAAATAGGCAGAATGAATTTAAAGCCCTCTATGAAGAATTACATATCCTTAAAAATGATAACAGAGATCAGGCATTGAAATTGACAAATGATTTTAACATTTGAAAAAAAGGGTAATAGCTGTCTTTTTGAAGCCTTTTATAAATTAGTAATTTATTATGTAAACAGAAGTAAATATTGTTGTACATTAGTTCTTACAATATGCACTAGTTTTAAATTAGAATAATATAATATGTAAATATATATCTATCATTTCACTGATCACATATTAACCAAATGTCTATAGTATAATATATATATATATATATATATATATATATATAATCTTGTTGCTACATGTATAGAAATAAATGTGTTTTAATTATGCACTTTTAATATATAGTTTTAAAAAAAAACAATTACATCACAAATCAATATTCCCACAATTCATTAATTTTTATATTAGTAGCCTGGCTACTTATCAAATGTTGCTTTCCATATTTTATTAACATAGCTTCCCTAATTTTATGTTTTTTATTATTCCTTTCAATATATATAATCTTAACTTTATTAAAATCAAAATTAAAACCATAATTACATGTAACATTATGATCAAAAAATACTGAAGGTTATACATCATCATTTTAGTCATAATTTTTAGCACTCACTTGTCTTGATTTTTGTACACATTTATACAATAATAAATGCTCTTTTGATCTCTTCTCCAATGTACACCATGATTCACTTATATATATTTTTACACAAACAGAAATCTGTTTATATATTGCACAACTTTGATTTAAAAATACCACAGCTATTGTTTGAATTATTTATCAATCTATTTAAATTCACAGTATTATAAGAAATTTAAAAACAAAGTTAATTATAATTGGAATTTGCAAATATATATATTTAAAAAGTTTATTTATGATAATAATCTTGTTTGTTTAAAAGACGATAAAGGTTTGGGAATATGTACTACATCAAAGTTTGATTACGATGATAAAGTTTCATTTCAAATGGAAAAGCTTAAATTTAAAAAAAGTTGAAAAAATAAATATTGAAAATTTGCATTTAAAGTTTATTGGAAAACATATTTAAAAAAGCTTAAAAAATAAATATATAGATGCTGCTACATATTATCATCTTTATCTTCTGTTGCAGTTTGTCCTAGGATATTTTCAAATATTAAATTGCATAAACAAGATAAAACTTTAAGATTAATGATTGATTAAGTGGATCATTTTATTATTATAACAGTCAGGATGCAACAGTGTCTTACCGTATCTGCCATAGAGAGCATCACCAGGCTATTGGAACCTAAAAAATTATATAGTATGCAGATACACAAGTTGAGAACCAATTTTATTTTATTATAGACCGTTAACCCCAGTCACTAGCTCATGGAGCATCAGAGATCATGTATACTTTATTTTTAAAAAAAGATAATAAAAAAATAAGAATAAGCCACTGCCAGATTAACAATACACAGAAACATTTATTTTGCACATATATAAAATTTAGAATTATTTATTTTAGTATAACTTTACTTTAAATTTTAATTTACAATTTAACTTTTACTTTAGAATTTAATTTACATTTTAACTTTTATTTTAGAAGTCCACACAGATGAATTTATTAATATTTTATTAGAGTGTCGAGTATGGATAGACTACATAGATTGCATTTGAAGAAGAAAATATTCTATCCCTTATTTACCCTTAGGCCAAAAGTTCACAGTCAAACTAACGCCAATCTTTCTGATATATTGATGTATCCAATGCAGCATGAATATGACAGCACAATACAGTACTGTCAGGAATGCACATCTGAACAGCATGGTTATTTAGAAGAAATTGTCTCTCATCCAGTACAGGAAAGTTACATCTGTCTGGCAAGAAGAACAATGAAAAAGAAAACTCCATAGGAAGGGATTGTAGTCCTTTTTACCGACTTACGATCCCATTCCATAGGCAAAAGAGGTGATACACGGAGCAGGGAATACATCTGTCTCCAATGGTCAATAACAAATAGGCTTATTTTGCCCAAGTGCAGTGTGTAATGTGATCCTGCATGTAGCAGATCTTCATGCTACATCTACTAATTACACCAATACATCCAATCCAGTAGCCCAATCTAACTGTGAAACAAATAGTCTAAGATTTACCCTCCCTTAAACTAACATAACTTTACAAATATATGAAGCCATTCATGCCCAACTTAAATTTAACATGATTTAATTAAAAGTTTAGCTTAACAGAAAAAAAATCATAATAATAATTAAAAGAACAAAAAAAAAATTAATGGAAATGATTTTTAAAAAAAAAAATAATACGTTCAATAAAAATAATTATTCATAAATAATTTAGTTAGTCAGATAGGAAATTCTATTTCTATTTAAATACTGAAATATTTAGATTTTAGAGTTCTTATTGTTTTCAAATACTGGAAAGTTTTAGAATTAATGTTCGTAAAGTTCTTACAGTTTTAAAAAGTCCATCCTTAACAGTTGCTTGCAATTTGGGATCCAGCACTAATTCCCCCAATGTCCTGGGAAGACCGGTTTGGTGTTGGCCATTATATTGATTCATCCAGAGGTCCTTTACTTTAGGTGGTATTTTATTTCTGGGGCCTGATGTCCTGTGGTCTGCAATATAGGAAAATGATTGGTCATTTCTCTTTCTCTCTTTTTTTTTAGAAAAACTGAAGGAAATGAAAGTGCCTATTTCAATCCCTTCTCCTTCAACTCTCCCCACACTAACACATATAGCACATCTCTTCTTTCACATCTCTTTCCTTTTTTATTATTTCCAAACTTTTCCTTTTATATTAAACTTTTGGATCGAGTGGACATTATCTCATGATGATGATGATCCTTTTATTGAGGTCCATTTCCTGAGAGATTTCTTTTATTGGCTATTTTGTTCCTATTGTTTTTCTCTTCTATCTGACCTTTACTTATAAATTTGAGATGTCCAAGGGCTAGTTTACTTTAAGTAATTGAAAATAATCATTTCCATTTTACACAATAGCATTAATTAAATTATATACATTCATAAAGATATATATTTATCTTTAAATTTATTAAGTTGTTTTTTTCTGAAATTTAGTTTTAAAATCTTTTTTTTTCTTTAATAAAGTTTTCTTTTAATAATTTTTCATGGGGATTATATATATATGAGTTTAGATGATTTTTAATTTTCAATTTTTAATTCTGAAAAAAGAAGTTTTTATCTGAGAACTTTTATTTTTACTTTTATTTATTAGAATGTAACAGCATGTGTGCCCGTTACAATTATGAAACTTGTAGATTTATAGAATCATTATTAAAAAAAAATGTTGGTTTTGGAAAAAGTACTATTAATTCATCATTTAATTTTTTTTTTAAAAAAATCATAATATTAATATTAGTGATAATGATAGTATTTGTCATTTGATATATGTGAGATGTACGGTTAAATAGGTAGATTAAAATCTATAAAAAATATATTATATGCTTTGATGTTAAAAAAAGTTGACATTAAAAGAGTACAATTTATAAATGATGTATTATGGTTTATTGATAAAAATATATGTGCTATGTTCAATGAAAATTTTCATAAAATGTATAATGTTTGGCCCATTGGCCTGCCAGTTTTTCACAGATATGTAGCTTTGTAATATTAAGATATGAGGTTAAAATTCTAGATAACAATATATATATATATATTACCAGGATATTAAAATGTATTACAGGTATGTTGATGATGTTTTTGTTTGTGGTAGTTTAGATGTTATAAATTTATTATTGATTAAGTAAATGGTTTAGAAGATTTAAAATGGAGTCAGTTTTTTTTGAAGGAAGAATGTCAATTCAATATTTGGATCTTAAAGTTATTCTTAATAAAAATAAATTAAATTATGGTATGGTATGAAAAAATTTGAAAAAAGAGGATACATTACTTGGGATTCAAATGTGCCAATAATACATAAATTATCAGGTTTCAAATCACTTTTATTTAGAAAAGATAAATTGTGTAAATATAATTCTGATAAAATAAGTAATATAAATGTATTTACCATGGATTTATTATGTATTTGGCTGTACTCATAAATTGATTTATAATATTGCTAGTAATTTTAGTAAAAATTATAAAATTTTTAAGTGCTAAAGATATTGATAAAACAAAATAATCTTGGATATCAATATCATTTATTTTAAATTAACAAGTGAAATTTATAAAACAAATATATAAAAATGTATGAAATATATAGGGTATATGAGCACAGACTTTCACAAGACCCACCACTCTCCACACTATCTCATAACACTGATACACTTGAACACATATATGTTGAAAAGATAAATAATCTCCAATATATTTATTTCATGCTAAACCAGTAATCATCAGTTGGTCCAGATTACCATCTCTACACATATATGTTATAAGTGATCATATATATATATATATATATATATATATATATATATATATATATATATATATATTAAGATAACCAAACCTCATACTTTAATGGACAGGCTTCAATCTACTCCACACTCCAATTCTTCAACCATCCATCCAATTGAAAATCTGATGATAGAATGCTCGAAGAACACACTGAGGCTGAGATTCTTGTCACACCCATGTTGACCTAAGGTCAATCTGACCCCTCATGTACAGGACATAATATATTTAATACATATACAAAGGATGGACAAACATTTCTACTATGTAATAACTGAAATACACAGGCTTAATATATACCTGTGTCTATACATGTAATATATAGCGTATATGAGCACAGACTTTCACTGATGACTGCTGGTTTAGCATGAAATACTTATATTAGTGATTATTTATCTTTTCAACATATATGTGTTCAAGTGCATCAGTGTTATGAAATAGTATGGAGAGTGGTAGGTCATGTAAAAGTTTGTGCTCATATACCCTATATATTACATATATAGACACAGATATATAATAAGCCTGCATGTTTCAGTTATTACATAGTAGAGATGTCTGCCCATCCCTTGTATATGTATTAAATGGATTATGTCTTGTACATGAGGGGTCAGATTGACCCTAGTTCAACATGGGTTTGACAAGAATCTCAGCCTCAGGGTGGTCTTCAAGCATTCCATCATCAGATTTTCAATTGGTTGAATGGTTGAAGAGTTGGAGTGTGGACTGAAGCCTGTCCATTAAAGTATGAAGTTTGGCTATCTTAATATATATCTGAGCACTTATAGCATATATGTGTAGAGATGGTAATCTCGACCAACTGATGATTGCTGGTTTAGCATGAAATACTTATATTGGTGATTATTTATCTTTTCAACATATATGTGCTCAAGTGTATCAGTGTTATGAGATAGTGTGGAGAGTGGTGGGTCATGTAAAAGTCAGTTCTCATATACCCTATATATTAAATATATACACACAGGTATATAATAAGGCTGTGTGTTTCAGTTATAAAAATATATGTAAAGTTGCATTTTATACTACTCCAAATTTAAATAGATTGATAAATAATTCAAAAAATAGGTGTAGTATGTTAAATCAAAGTTGTGTTTTATATAAATGGATTTGTGTTTGTGGAAAATATAAGTGAATCTTGGTGTACATTGGAGAAGAGATCAAAAGAGCATTTATTGTTCTATAAACAAGTACAAAAGTCTAAACAAATGAATGCTAAAAGTGATGACATATCACCTTCAGTACTTTTTAATCACAATGTTACATGTAATTATGGTTTTGATTTGATTTTAATAAAGTTAGGATTATATGTATTGAAAAAAATAATAATAGACATAAAATTAGGGAAGCTATGTTAATAAAATATGGAAAGCAGCATTTAATAAATAGACAAGCTTGTAATATAAAAAATAATGAATTGTGGCAAAATTGACTTAGGACATAATTGTTTTTGTATACATTTATAACGATGTTTTACTAAAATTGAAATATAGTTGATAGTGACAACTTAGATTGTTGAAAGTACTTCTATTTAAATTACAGATGATACATATTTTTTTAATTTTGTTTATTGTATTAATTATTCTATTGATTCATCTAATTATATATTTATAATATTATAATTTGATGTCTGTATTTTTTCAAAGCAATATGCATAATTATATAATTAAATATTTATAAATACAGTAATCAGATATATTTTAAAAATTGTATCCACTTGGGAGTGCTTTCAGATAGGAATATGGTAGATAGTTTATTTGTAGTTACACAACTTATGGATATGAGTATGAAGGAATACAGGTAGACAGTTATATATGGTTTTATAGATATATAGAGGGCGTATGATAGAGGGTTAAGTTTAGTAATTTTTGGAATGGATGGAACTTTAGTGGATATTATTAAGAAATTATATGAAAATAATTACTACATGTATCAATTAGGAAATATAGAATCAGTTAAAGTTAAAAATGGGGTAGGACTAATGTAAGGATGTCATGTGTCACCTATTTTGTTTTTGTTGTATTTGAGAAAAATGGAGAGAGTAATAAAAAGACTAGGAAGAGGGGTAGAGATACCACTAATAGGTTGCAATGGAGTATACACATTGTTGGGTCTTTTATTTGTGGATGATGTTTCTGTGTGCAGAAAAGAAATGAAGATATGGAGGTTATTCTGAGGACATGCATGAAGTGGGTAAAGAGATGGGAATTAAATTTAGTGAAGATAAATCAAAAGTAATGATGATTAATATTGGAGAAAGAGAAGACAAAGAATGTGTATTGGGGATATAAAGTTAAGTGTGGTGAATAGATATAACTATTTGGGAATCGTTTTAAGTATTCAGAGAAATTGATTCAATAAATGGGAGAAAAAATTGATAAATGAAGCAAAGAAAAGAAAGGTATTGATAAAGAAATTAACAGTGTACTCTTATAATAAATATGATGTTGTTAGGATTGTATGGAAGAGAGTGGCTGTAGCAGTGGTAACATATGGTAATGATGTGTTATGTGTTAGTACAGAGGTATTAGATTACTTAGAAAAAGTACAAAGAGAAGTAAGAAGACATGCATTAGATGCAGAAATGTGGATGGCAAAGGAGGCAACTCAAGAAGAAATGGGATGGTCACGTTTTTATATGAGAAGGGCAAGAAGTAAAATGAAAGTTTTCTGTAGATTACAGTTTATGGATAATAAAAGAATAGCCAAAATAGTATTTAATTGGGTTATGAATAAAGGGCAGGCAACAAGATGGGTGCAAAGGGTAATGAGTTATGCAGAACATTTAGATACAAAATTTATGTCAGTATACTTATACAAAAGGTGGGATGATTGTGTTAGGAGAATTGTTGAGTGTTTTAGTGTTATGGAATGGGATAGAAGAATGGATGCATTAATAAAAAATAGGGAGTTGGAGAGATGGAGAGTTAGTATAGAGAGTAAAAAGGGTTTATATTAATAGAAATAAACAAAATATTGGGTGCGAGTTAATTTATGATAATAGCAAGGAAAGTAGTTTACTGTTTAAGGCTCGAATTGGATCTTTAGCAACAAAGGAATATACATATAAATGGAGAAATATAAGTGATTTAGTCTGCAACCTGTGTAAAGAAGGTATAGAAAAATTTAGACATCTGATAAATGAATGTAAATGCCTGAAAGCAGAAAGGGTACAGATAATGAAATTGTGGAAGAATAAATATGAACAAAGTGATTATACAGAAAATGGCTTATTGATTTTTATTCTGGATTTGGTAAAAAATAAGCGGGTTTTAGATCTAAAGGCCATGGAATTGACAAAGATCATGTGGAAATGGGATAGAGCAGGGTAGAAAAAATATGGGAAAAGTCAGGGTAGGGAATGGAAAGGGGTTCAACATGGCTAAAAGATTTCTCTGGGCATATATTGGTGAGAGATTCCTGATTCTGTATAAGGAGAAGTCACAATGTATCACATCACATCACATTACATCTTCGTCAACTAACACTTTGAAAGGCTAACCTTCCCACAATTCTGTGATCTTAATGTTTGCTACATGCTTATTAATTAAGTCATGTTTGTATTTGTATATCAGCATAGCTTCTTTTTTTTGTTTTTTCCACTTGCAATATTTTAACTTTGTTGTCATTGAAGTTAAAACCATAAATACATGAATTATTATGGCCATGAAAAACAGATGGTGAAACATTATTATCTACTTTGCAATTTTAATTTGACTTCTGAACTTTTTTAACAATAGCAAGTGCTCTATAGTTCTTTTTTTCCAATGTACATTTCAATTCACCTATATATCTACTGCCACACCTACATATCCATTTATAAATAAAACAATTTGAATTTATAAATGAGGTTTTATCTTTAGTATTATTTATTAATTTGTTTAATGCAGGAGGCATGTAAATTGCAATATTACGTATACTTTTATAAATCTTCCTTATAAAATTTACTGGATTATTCGAAATATATGGTATTGATATCCATAGTTTTTTGTTAGCGGGAAGATGAATATTATTATTAAATTTTTTATTCTTATATCTTGTATTAAAATCCCTAATAACATTATATATATATATATAATTAAGTTCCAAACAGTAACCACCTAAACATTCACAGTAAAATATAGTAATCAATATTTTTCACTGCTGTCAAGGCAACCTTCACACCTTTTAATAGCAAGAATGGAAATCTATTCTTACTAATGGTCCATTGAATATATACGGATACTTAAAGCTTGCAACTTGATTACAGAGTATGAAATAGTGATACATTGAAGTTTAAATAAACCTCTTTAAACATGAAATAAACATGTCACTGTAATGCAGACTAATAAATAGTCAATTAACATTACAAACTGCAATACTTTTAAATTGCCCATGTATTATTTAGAAATAATAAGTGAAATAGTGCCTAAAGCTAATCTGGGATAATGATGTAATTAAGTTCCAACCAGTAACCACCTAAACATTCACAGTAAAATATAGTAATCAATATTTCTCACTGCTGTCAAGGCAACCTTCACACCTTTTTAAAAGGTCTGAAGGTTGCCTTGACAGCAGTGATATATATATATATAACATTGCACTATAAAAATAAATGCTTATTTACATATATATATATGTGTGTGTGTGTGTGTCATATTATTATTATTTTTTGTGGGATATTCCATGTAGTGAAAAACCTAAATGCTGATATTTCAGTACAATATCAAGTACCTTCCTCAGAGTGTCTCTTTCTCAAATTATTATGATTTTCTCCATGATGTTCTTAAATTTAGTAGTGTGTGTGTCTCTCATCCATTCAATCATTATTTTACATCTGACACACCACAGGGCATAATTCACAAAAATCACCAGACTTATGTCGGTAAATAGTCCCTGACATATATAGTCTTTAATTAAATTATAGTTTCCATTCATATTGCTGTACCATTCATGAGTTATCAATCTGTAATTGGACATACTGGGACATCTAAGAAGAATGTGATCAATTTATTCCTCCTCTCTCACACACATCTGGCACACAGGATTGATCTTCTTGAAAAATTCTTCTGTATGCAAAAATGAGTTGTAGGGAGGGAGTCTAGGTTGATTTTTATTAGGAAATCCTAAAATTATGCCTCAATGAACCAGAATTTTGATTTTGAAATCAGTTGCTGATTGGTAATCTTGAAAGAACCTTTGTTTGTGTTATTTTCCCCATGTATTATTTTAAGTACATTCCAGCATTTATTTTTTTATATAAATGGATTTTTATTGAGGTCGACCATGTTCTGAATATTATTGAATAATGAAGTCCACCATCTATTATTTGTGGGTGGCTGTCTATCCATTTGTGTAACAACTTCTTGATATAAAATAGTTCAATATTTATTTTGAAGCCAGAACATTGGGTTATAGTTTTTTTCTAAAATATCATGGTTTTGATATTATGGAGTGAAAGGTTGTTGAGCCTTCTAGTCATTTGAAGTTTTTAAAGGCTGATGGCAGCAACCTTTTGGCCCCAGAATAGTTTTGCACACAGAGAGTTTTTTTTTTTTTATACATTTTTGGGAGGGGCAGATACTAGATAGGAAATAGTTCATTTTAGGGAATGTCAATGAGTTCAAAAGTCTTATCTTACCATGAAGTGAAACATTGTATTTTAGAAAGGGAGGTAGTTAGGCGGTAAATATCTGTTAAAAGGTATTCTTCAATTTTTCTTCTCATAACACTATTCAATTTTAAAAAAAATAAAGCCTAGGAATTTCTGAGGATCAGCTGTAAAATTGGAAGTGATTTTTTGGCCAGTTATCAAGCTTTAGGAGACTAGTTTGTCTTTACTGAATTTGAGTTTGTATTTGGCTGAGTACCAAGTTAATATCTTCTCTAGTTTATTGATATATTTCTTGATGGCAGACAGATGCATATGTCGTCCATATAACTGAGATGTTTAATATCCCTTCCCATTTCATACAAACACTCCAGACAATGATCTCTCAATCTCCATGACCAGCCAATTGACATAGCCTATAAAATATAGTGCACTAAGTGGAGATCCTTGAGGAATAGAGATGAAGGGCTCAGGCACAATTTTTCCATTAATTGTAATGTGGATGATTCTGTTGGCTAATAGATTTGCAATCATCTTCAGATAAATATGCAGCACCCCATATTTTTGGAGAACGTCAATCAGAATGTCTGGACTGACTGAGGCAAATGCCACTGAGATGTCAAGTTGGACAGTGATCGGTTTCGACATCTTCCTGGCTTTGATAACATCAATAAGTAGCTTCATTTGGCCAATAACATTAATTGATGATTACCTTTTTTTGCATATTGTTTAGTAGAAATGTATTTATAGATTTTTGCTTGAATTTGATCCTTATCTAATTGTTCTATGAGTTTACTTAAAAGGGGTATCATTGAGATAGGCCTGATTATTTAAGTCATGTCTTCCATCATTTTTCTTTGTGAAGAATATGAGAGATATTGGATACAAGTTGTCAATATCTTAATTTCCCTCTGCTAAGTGGTTTATCATGGCTTTGATTATTGTCACCAAATATTTTCTCTAGATGTAGAATGAACTTGGGTATGCCATGAATTCTTGGCTGAACCCTCTCCCGGAGACTTTTTAGCTTCATGCAGATGTTTTCCTCAGTGAAATCATGGGACAAATTTTCATCTATGTTGAATAATCAAATTGACATTTGCAGTCTGATCAGATTGAAGTGTTACCTTAAAGTGTTCTAATTATAAATTTATTAAACGCACATTGATTAGGTAAGTAATATTTACCGAGGCTGTAACCTCGAGAATACACGTATAAAATATGATAGTAGGGACATATACAGGTGTTTAACCACAAGCTTACCCTATGGAAGAAAAGAGGGGAACCCTTCTTTACTTCAACCTACTTTCTATTTAAATAGGTGAAGCTGAAGTGGTTAGATCGGCGATCATGACGCTATTCAATATTTCACTGATTAAGTCCACATTTTTTATTACACATTATTACTCGCAAAATCTTTGGATTTACAACGAGTAAAGAAGGGTTTTCCTCTTTTCTTCCATAGCATAAGCTTGTGGTTAAACACCTATAGAGGTCCCTACTATCATATTTTATATGCATATTCTCAAGATTATAGTCTTGGTAAATATTACTTACGTAATCAATGTGTGTTTAATAAATTTATAATTATAACTTTAAATTACTGTAATAGATTTCTAACTATAAAATCTTTCCATTGACTTGTAAATCAAAAGAATTCACAAGTATTAATGTGTAATAAGAAATGTGGACTTAATCAATGAAGTATTGAATAGCTTTACGCTCGCAGATCAAACCGCTTCAGCTTTACCTATTTAAATAGAAAGTAGGTTGAAGTAATGAAGGGTTCCCCTCTTTTCTTCCATAGTGTAAGATTGTGGTTAAACACGTAAAGTGTTTTGTAATTGCATAGATCATTTCCGAGTCCACAAGGTGTTATTTATTGTTAATGACAATAAAATGGATTTTCTGCTGCCTGCTTCCAGTTCCCACCGAAAGTAACTCCTGGACCAACATTGTTGGCCAGGCAGGAATCTCTAAACCTGTTTGATCTACATATAATATTGGTATTTCAGGGCAAGATCAGGATGTACAAATTGATTATCAAATGGAAATTCCTTCAGATTTTGGTCAATAGCATCAATGTTGGCTAATAAGTGGTTAGGGCCTTTTTTGTTAAGGGAAGACTCATTTATTTTTAATGCAACTTTTCACTTTATTTCCCATAACATATACCTGTACTCCAAATCCAACAAGCTTGAATATAGAAACAAAATTCTATATCCTTTACACAGACTTTTTCAAATCTAATTAATGAAATTTTGTAATATTTAAAATATATATTTTAAAAGATCCCTAATTTGTAAATATTTCAACTTTGGATATTTTTTACCTTAATATCTAAGATTCATAATTATTTTGTGTTTTAAACTCTAATACTTCTGGTAATTTTAATTGCTTCCAGTAAATATTCACATATTTAATATTTAAATCAATGTGTAATTAATATCATTGCTTAATTGCCAATGAAAATACACCTGGGTCTCATTTTATGCAGTAGATATGTTCCACAGAAAACCCGCATTAAAAAAATCGCACAAAAATAGACTTAACTTTTCTTGAAAAATGGCAGATAGGTTCTGTATTTTTCAAAATTTGCATAATGGCAAAGTAACATGGAAAAATTACTTTAAAATTTGCATTAAAAAAATAAGCAAATAAAGTATGACTAATAAAAAATTTCAAATATATGAAAAAAATTAATGCAAGACAAACTTTTTTTAGATTTTTTTATCAACTACAATATTTAATTTTACATTTTTCATACATATTTTATTGATTACCACTAGCATTCATTTGTAAACTGGTAAAAAATAAGATTGGATGTGATGTATTGTGGCTTCTCCTTAAATGAAATCAAGAATGTCTCAGCAATTATGCCCAGAAAAACCTGTTAGTCACTTTATTTTTATTTGTGATGTGATGTCCAACTAGTGCCGCTTTTAGTTTTCTGCTGTGTTAATGGTTTTCTGTTTCTATATTCTGTTTCTATATTTAAAAAATGAGATGATAATCAAAACAAAAAGATTATACATTATCATTAGAAAGATTATTTTCAGTTTATAAAATCTTCGTTTTTTTTATTTTAAAAATCTAAAAGTTTAAAAGTTTAAATTTTTTGAATATTTATTGCAATATTTTTATATGTAAGTATAAATCTATTATTATTATTTACTCATTAGTATAAATAGATTATTTACATAGAAACTAAAATTCTAAATACAGCTTCAGGCAATATTCACGTTATCTGCTAATATAACGTTATATTTTTGGAAAAAAAGTATCTCAAGTCAAATTAAGTTATTAATAATTTAAATTTCTTGATATCTAATAAATATAGTAAAATATGAAAGATATTAAGAAGAAACATGAATCACATAACTTCAAAATCTCATTAAAATAATCTGCATAAAATGAGACCCAGGTGTATATAAAATATTTTATAGCTATTCATCACCATCATCATCATCACCCATTATCAATCCACTGCAGGATGAAGGGGTCTCCAAGTTCAATACATTTTTGCCAATCTTTAGCTTCTCCTCTCCACATCACCCCTGCACATTTTCTTATTTTATCCATCAATCTCACATGTGGACTTTTCTGGGTCTTTTACAGTCTCTTGGAATCCAGTTTAAAATTTCAATTGTCCATCTTTTATTATCTCTTTTAGGAATATGTCCAGCCCAACTCCACTTCAATTTTTTAATTTTTTCAAGGAGATCAATAACACCTGTTTGTTTTCTTACCCATACATTGTGTTTTTGATCTCTTTTTGTTACTCCCAACATGCATCTCTCCATACTTCTTTGAGTGGTTTGAAGTCTCTGTATTGCTCTTCTATTAAGTGTCCAAGTCTCAGATCCATAAGTAACAACTGGCAAAACACATTTATTAAAAACCTTCCTTTTCAAACACATAGGCACATTTCCTTTTAGTATTAAGTTATTTCTAACAAAAGCACTCCAACCAAGTTTAATTCTATGATTAATTTCATCCATTATGTTTCCATCTGCATTAATAATCTGATCAAGGTATTTGTAACTGTTAACTTCTTCTAATTCATCATAATCAATCTTTATTTTAATATTTTGAGAAAATCTATTAAACATTATTTAAGTAATATGTACTGAGGCTATAACCTTGATAATAGGTGTATAAAATGTGATAGTAGGGACCTCTATAGGTCGCATTTTATACACATATTATCGAGGTTATAGCCTCAGTAAATATTATTTACGTGCGTTTAATAAATTTATAAACATTACTTTAGACTTTTTAACATTTATCTTTAGGGCTACTTTCGGACTTTCATCTCATAAGTCCTGCAACATTTTCTGTAACTCTAAAGTATTATTTGCAAAAACAACTACATCATCTGCAAAATCTAAATAACTTAAATAATCTCCATTTACTTTCACTCCTTTAGCTTCCCATTTTAATCCACAAAATACTTCTTGCAGCACTGCTGTAAAACGTTTTGGAGATATGGAGTAACCCTGTCTTACACCCTTCTCAATGATGACTTTCCTACTATCATTATGTAATCTAATTGTTGCTGTTGCATTTTTATAAATATTCTTCAAAATATGATAATATCCTGGATCTATACCTTGATGATCCAATGCTTTAATCACTGAAGAAATGTTTATAGAATCAAATGCCTTTTCATAATCTACAAATCCTAAGCATAATGACAACTCATATTCATTTGTCCTTTCTATAACGTCTCTCAATACCGGGATATAGTCTACTGTACTAAAACCACTTTTAAATCCAGCTTGTTCTCTTGTTTGGTGGAAGTCCAGTGTTTTCTGTAGATGAGTTATAATTATCTTAGTAAAAATTTTGTATAAAACTGATAGGTCTTTAATTTCTAATATCTTCTTTATCACTTTTTTTAAATATTAATATTAATACTGCAATTTTCCAATCATCTGGTACATCTTTATCATTTAGACATTTGGAATATAACTTTGCTAAAAAAATTATATTTCTTCACTTGCTTCTTTTAATATATCAATTACAATTCCATCATTACCTGGGGCCTCCCCTTTCTTCATAAATTTAATTGCATGTCTCACTTCCTCATTCAAAATTCTGGGCAATTCAGAAGATATAATAGGTATAGGAGATACTTGTTCTTTATTACTATATAATTCTTGATAGAACATTTAATGATGTCATCTCTATTTTTAATAATAATGCCATTTTTTTTCCTTATTGCAGATATAAAGTTCCTACCAATACCAAAATATTGTTTTACACACTTTAGACTTTTATTTTCTTCTACAGCTTTCCTTGCTAATTCACAATTATGCTTTCTTATATCATTTTCAACTTTTTTCAGCATCATTTTACAAAATTCGAGATATTCAATCATTTTTAATGAATCATTTTTGTATATCTTGTTCTTGTTTTCTTCATAAATTCTCTAGTATCAGTAGAAAATTTATTGGTCAATTGCTACTTTTATTCTAGCAGCTATCTTTGTTGCAGTTTTTAAAAGTGCATTAGTTATTTTCCTATTAATTTCATTCAAATCTGAATCATGTTCAAAATCTATTAATACTTAAAACCGATTTGTAAGTTCTAATTTAAATTCATTAGAATGTTTCTGAAGATTAGGAATATCAACTGTAAATATTGTTTTTCTTAATAATTTTTGTCTCTCTAGTTTTACATTAACATGTATCTTACCCCTTACTAATCGATGATCACTTCCTGTGTTAAATTTATTAAGAACATTACAATCTTGAAATATGTATTTCCTGTTAGTCAAAATATAATCCAATTCTGCTGTACCTTCATTTGGATGCTTCCATGTCCATTTCCTTCTAACATTTTTCTCAAAAAAAGAAAATTCATAATATAAAGTTTTTCCTTCTCTGCAAACTTCACAAGTCTATGCCCTCTCTCATTTCTATTACCATAACCAAAATTACCTACAACACTTTCATCTTTCATTTGTTTACCAATTCTAGTATTAAAATCTCCCATAACAATTTTAAAATGTTGTTTACTCTGATCAAACGCCTTTTGTACATCCATATAAAAATCTTCTACTACTTCATCACTGTGAGAACTTGTTGGGGCATAAACCTGAATTATCTGCATTTGATATCTGCTATTAAGTTGTATAACTAATCTTGCCACTCTTGTCTGATACACCATCAATCTCCACAATATTGTTCTTCCACTTTTTATTTATAATGAATCCTACTCCACTTGTATTTCCAATATTTGTGCCTTTATAATAGAGCATATGTCCACTTTTTAAATCAATTGTCTCTTCACCTTTTCTTCTAACTTCACAAAGTCCAATAATGTCCCATTTAATATAAGAGAGTTCTTCTTCTAATTCTTGCAATCTTCCTTCACTTGAAAGTGATCTGCAGTTGTAAGTACCTAAATAAAAAGTCATCATCAAATGGCAGCCTGAGTCCACAATCAGGAGATTCTTAGCACCCTCTGCCTTCGGCCACCAACTGCTGCCTTGGTTGGTGACTTTACAGCCTCCTGTGAATAAGGGTCATGATTTATTTTTGTCTGTCATAATTGTATATATTGAAAAAATATTCTTAAACTCGGAGATAAAAAACCAATAAACTCACCATGCTGGCTAATGCGTGTTGGTGAGCAGCCCATCCATGTTCTTATACTATATGAATAATCACATAGTAATAACCACTGCAACGACAAGAACGTATGGATTGGACATTAGGAATTGGCCCTGCTCGGTTCCTTTAAGTCCTCCAAGAGGAATCAAAGTCTCTCCTTTCAGTTAACGGTGAACTCCTTTCTGCAGCCTTATAGCTATTAAACTTTGTTAAATAATTTAATAAACAAAAGAAAAGTGTGGGAGGCATTTCAATAAAACTATGTCTCTTTCTTTTTTTGTAACAATCATTTTAATATAAATGTTTTTAATTTAAATAGAAAGGAAAAGAGTGGTTCAGTTTATCTGTTGAACCTTGATTTAGTTATATAGGCCAATCTTAAGCATCTTAGTTTGAGAGTATTAAAATGATTCTTTATTCACTTTTATATCCATTAATCTCTTTCTATATATTAACATTTGCAAATTAGGTAATATTCAATTGTAATTACATTTTATTTCTGTTATAAAACCAAAGTGCAAATAAAAATAATATCATATTTATTGTTACATTTTCATTTACCATTGTCAAACTTCCTCCACTCACAACTTTGACGCCATCCATTTCAGATAAATGCAATAATGATTATTATTAATCATATTCAAAACTGGAGATTATCTCCAGCACAGATATAAATTTCAAACCTCAGTTATAGTTTAATATATCTGTTTTTTTTTATTTTACACACACACGGAATTATTAACCTTTCTCTTTCCCATGTGTAATATCTTATAGATATAGTAAACACCTCCATACTTCCTCATTCTTTTAAATTTACTTAAATAAAAATATAATAAAAGGCAAATGACCCCGAAGATGCATTTCGTGATGAACAAGCACTCATCAGTTGGCCCAGGTCACTATCTCTCGTATATATTTTTTTTATTATATGAAAAGTATTTATCTAGAATAAATTGCTACATTTTCATTTACCATTGTCAAACTTCCTCCACTCATAATTTGACGTCATCCATTTCAGATAAATACAATAATGATTATTACTAATAATTTTAAAAACTAAAGATTATATCTAGCATTCAGCATGTATATTGGGGTCATTTGTCTTTTATTATATCTTTATTTAAGTTAATTTAAAAAGAATGGGGAAATATGGAGATGTTTATTATATCTATAATGTATTGCACATGGGAAAGGGAAAGGTTAATAACTCTGTGTGGGTGTAAAATTAAAAAATCAGATATATTAATCTTTAACTGAGGTTTAAAGTTTATATCTGTGCTAGAGATAATCTGTAGTTTTGAAAATGATTACTAATAATCATTATTGTGTTTATCTTAAATGGATGGTGTCAATGTTGTGAGTGAAGAAAGTTTGACAATGGTAAACAAAAATGTAACAATTCACACTAGATAAATATTTTTCACATAATAAAGATATATATATATGAGAGAGAGATAGTGACCTGGCCAACTGATGAGTGCCGGTTCAGCACAAAATACATCTTGAGGGTCAATTATCTTTTATTATATATTTATTTAAGTGAATTTAAAAAGAATGGGGAAATATGGAGATGTTTATTATATCTATAACATATGTATCCATTTTTACTTGTCCGAATAATTTGATGTGAAGACCTTTATGTGTTTGTACAACAGTATTTGTTATTTTGTAAATTTCTTTCCGTTTATTTATTAGCTAATGGTCTGCATCTTTGTCTGATACATTTGTTAATGAAAATTTGTTCTTCAAAAATAGACGAGTACGAATGAAAATAAAAAAGTGGTGTTGAAATGGTAGTAAAAAATAATGGAAGTCACCTAACGTTGAAGTGATGGGAATATCCTCCAACAATATTTAAAGTCATCTTTAAAACAAATATGAACTAGTCTTCATTGTGTAAATCATTTCCTAATTATTACTAATCTAATATTCCCAGGATTCGCAACTGTCAGTCATATAGGATGGGTTTATGTAAATCAAAATATCATCAGTCATATTGTTATCATAATATTATTTCAATAAATGTTCATTCAGAATACAATGTTTTCTAAAGTTTTAAACTCCCTGCCTTTTGAAATTTTATTTCAAAATACTTACTGTACTTAAATATTTTGTTGAGATTGTTTTTGGGGGATTTGGATTCATTCATTTTAAATTTATTTAAGCAAATATATATGTCATTATGAAGTATTGGGATATGCCTGTTTTTACATTGACATGGAGACTACATATTTTTAAGTGTTTTATATTTACTACTAATAGACGTCAATTAATTTATTATAATCTACACTTTAGTTTTATACATTTAATTAAATATAGAAAACATGTGATAAATATTATGGTGGTACAAGATGATGTATGTAAAACAATATGATCACCAGTTGGCACCACCAGTCTGAAGCCAAAGCCAGACTCAAGGAATAACATAGTTTATCTTAAAAAAGCTGGTCTTAATTTGTTTTTACTAGCAATCTTATGCTCCGTAAAATAATCGTTTAATGTATATAAACACCCATCATGGGTAAAAGTTTCTTATTAACCCCTTTTTAATGGAATGAGAGGGATACTACTATGTCGATGAAATTTAATAACTTTAATAAATAGCTTTACATAATATGTAAGTATAAATTGGTAAAAAAATCTTATTAATTTTAACGTGTAATCAAATGCACTGAAGTCATTCAATCATATTTCAAATCTCTACAACAATTACTCCCTTTCTCAATTTATAACCTGTTATGATCAATTATTATAAAACCTAAATCCATCTCTAAATAAACTGATATCTAGGGTGACATATTCTAACATTCCCAAAAGATATATGCAAACTACTCAGAATGAAGCGGAAAGATAAAAATGGAATCTATCAAATAGTTATCAATGTAAGACAACACTAGGACATGAGCTCATAAAACTAATTAAATGCATTTTAGCCAAGCGTAATTATTAATCTGAGCTAGACCCATTTTATGATATATTATATTGGCTGGAAGTGAGAGTAAGATATATATAATGAATAACTATAAAGACGTGAAAATTTACAAATCTATTTAAACAATAATTGAACTGTCTTGCATCGGTGGTTTACAAATCTATTTAAACAATAATTGAACTGCCCTCTAGCTGCCATGTTCGATAACTTTTTACAATAAGAGAATGACCACCTCTTAATGTCTTTAAGATCTTTTTAAGTACAGCCATCCAGAACAGTGCCAATTTAAATCAGTCTATGTATCTTTTAAATGATACAGAGACTGATTTAATTTGGCATTCTGGCTGTTATTGTTCTGTATGGCTGTACATAAAAAAATCTCAAAGACATTAAGAGGTGGTCACTCTCTTATTGTAAAAAGTTATCGAACATCGCAGCTAGAGGGCAGTTCAATTATTGTTTAAATAGATTTGTAAAATTTTCACATGTCGTTATAGTTATTCATTATTAAAATATTATTTATATATATATATAGGAGAGAGTGAATTACATAATACATATGAGTTAAAACTTATTTATGTCATACACATCATTGTTTTTAAACTATTGCAAAGATAGTCTTATTTTAAGGAAATAATGAGATTAATTGCACATTATAAGATTGTTCAAATTTAACCATCCTAAAATTGATGTCTTATTCCTTTGGCCGTGTTCGGAACACACAAGAAGCATTACATGCCATGAACTCATGTATTTATTTGTCCGATTTTCAAATCATTTAACCTGAATGGTGTGATCTGATATTGAATGCAATTTATTTTTTTCACAAATCTGCGCTGAACATTGACATAATTCTGTGATTGTTTCATTGATGGTTCTTCATACTTTGGGAGAATATTGCTGCATTATGCTCATCGATATAGATGTTGTCATGCAGAAAGCATTACCCAGCAGGAATAACAGACGATCTAGATAGAGACTATGGTGAAGCTTTTTGAAACAAGATAAAAAGTCTCTTTAAAAACACCATTCCTTTTTTATGTCATTCATAATACTAACCTTCCATCTTTCACTTGGAATTTTTTAATTAAAATTTTTACACTTCAGTTCTAATTTTAGGAACATTTATAATACACCCCTCCCCAAAGCGATAAATGAAAGGGCAAAAATTAACATCAAAAAATATAATCAGAAACGGTGCCGATGGTCGGCTATGTTATTTTTAATTTAAACGTAGATATAACGAAAGTTCTTTCACCAACAGTTTTTCAATATTTCATATATTAATAATTGTTGCAAAAGTAACATAATCAGCCATAACAAAGCCACTTTCTCTCCTTATATACATCAGTTTTTGCCGCCATCGTGTTTCAAGAAAAGCTATCAGTAGATGTTCTTTAAGTGCATTTCTTCCTTGCATACCTCTATGTCGAAAGTCTGTCTGGCTGTGCATTGTATTCGTATTTACCATTTCAATGTATTTTCTTTGTAAGGGTGACAAATGCAACTATTTTAGTATTGCTCTAGGGGTACAACACTTATTTTACTTTTCCCAATGCTTTTGAACCACTTCCCCCATTTTATACTCAGTTTAACATTTTCTTCATTGCTTTTACTGATTTTATTAATTTCTAAATTTATCTGGAAAATTTTCTAATGAAACTATTTTTTATTTAACATTGATAAGTACGATTATGAAGTATTTTATACCCCCCCCCCCCATAATTACACACATGCGCGCCTTTTCCTAACGTATGTGGGATTGTTTTATTAATAAAATTATTTCTACACTGGAAGATACGTTCGAACACATCAACATGAAGCAAGTATATCGACTGATTGATATGCACCGTTTTAACATGATATCATTTTATTAAATTGCTTTTAATTAATAAATGCTAACTTAGAGGGGTTTAAACTAAGAAAAAATATACTACTATGGACATAGTAGGTGAAACATTATGATAGGTAAAGAATACCATTTCAGTATTAAAAGTTGCAAAATGAAATGTGATGTAATAGACTTCTCACATTAAAAAATATAATTTCTTGGCTAAATGAAATGTGACATAAAACATCCTCCCAACTAATTTCTAAATTGGATTTGTAACATACAAAAAACCCAAGTACAACTCGCTCATACAAAAACCCACAAATAATTACAAAAAAGTACTTACAAAAGATGGCTTCAAACTAGGCAAAAAGAATATTCAAACTTTGAGACTTTTGTATGAAAATTATTTGGAGAAGCTTGTTCAAACAGATTGCAGATGATTATAAAAATACAAGACAGATGGTTTCTGTGTAGACAAAAATAACATTCAAACTTTGAGACATCAAAAACAATTGTAATGGCAGAATATTTTTTAAATGTACACACATGGATCAAAAACATCGCTCAAAATACATAAACTTTAAAAACATACACATACATCAAAAACAGTTGTAATTACGTTAAATAACTAAAGTTTACCTTAAACTCCATTCTGAATCAATCGTAGCATAATTCATATACTTTCAAACAAAGATAAAACAAAATAGGTATAATAATCTCAAGTGAGTTCAGACGAATTTAAAGTTATATGAGATGGAGCATGCAACAAGATTAGATTTAAGAAATTTATTTTTCTCAATTATTTGATTTAAACTATTTTTTAGCAAAGACAGTGAATCCTGCTGAGATATTGATCTATGAAGGCAGTTCCCATATTTTTTTACCTAAGGTTGATTTTAAAATAGATTCCCAACCTGTTATTTTTTCCTCTTATCCCCCTGTCTTGTTTAAAGCACTAATTAGGTCAAGATTCAGAGAAACAATTTTTAGAAAACAAACTTTAGAACCCCTAATTAACTTACCACATGTGCAACTCATTTGACATTAATTGACTTAATATGTGAAAATAAGAGTAATTTACACATCAGCCTATAATAATTTAATTCTAAAATAAACTAAAAGAATTGTAATGCTCTTAAATCTATTAACTTAAGAGGACATTCATATATATATGATCAATAGATGGCGTCGTTACCACATAACCGCCGAAACAAGTGTAACTACCTCTTTCATTTTGCTCACCTCCAGATCAGCTGATTTCAAGCTGGTTTGCTTTCGTCAGTGGAAGGATAGAGCTATAGAAGCAAACCAGCTTGAAATCAGCTGATCTGGAGGTGAGCAAAATGAAAGAGGTAGTTAATTCTGACTCCTTTTGCGTTTATGTAAAAATATTTTACACTTGTTTCGGCGGTTTTGGTAAAGACGCCATCTATTGATCATAAATAACAAGTGATAGCAGGTTACGTGCCTAACTTGTTTTTATTTTTCATATATATATATATATATGTTCCCGTTACACATACAGCAAAATTTACCTTAGATTTAATTTCACAAATTATAACTTGTACTTGTGTAGATGCTCATTTCACATACATATACATAATTATATAATAATGAATATGCACACACACACACCTATATTTAATATGACAATATCAGTATAGGTTTAAAGTTAATATATGCTTACTCAAACATAGATAAATACAAAAATACATACTACTATGTAAAATAGTAGGTGAAAAAGAAGGGCCACTAGATCTGACTGTTTCAATACGTATATTAAACATATGCATACAATTATTACAGTTAATGTATTCTATACCTATATAGATGTACATACATGCAAATATACCTTACTATAGATTATTTATGATGGATTTAAGGGAATATATGTGCATTTGGGAGAATTTAAACTTTGAAATGATACTACTATGGGACATAGTAGGTGAAACAGGATGTTGGCTAAATACCATTTCAGTATACAATAATGGTAATAATATATTAAAACAAAACACAAATCTCATGTAATATGAATTATATTGAGTGCACATCCATATTTGTGGTGATTACTCTATACAAGTGTTTGTTGTGTTAAATTTTTAATGGATCGCAAATATGCACTATGAAATAAAAACATAAATATCTGACAGCAAAAATCTTTGTACACTTTTAAAAAAATGTTAGTATTAATAAAAAAATTAGTAAGTAATAGGGGTACCTATGCTTTGGGTAATTTTATAAAATTCAATTGTGAATTTGAACTTAAATAAACATAAAGTTAAATTTTGCAATTATTTTCAAAACATAATTGTTCAAAAAAATGTAACCAAAAATGCAACTAAACATTATGCAGCAAAAGCATTAACCAGTACCACACCATTTTTCTAAATCATTGTGTTGAAAAAATAGTTACAAAAAATAGGGCATTAAAATATGCCGGGTGCTATACTATAAATTTCTAAGAAAGAAATATGACGTAATAGACTTTTCACATGAACAATATAATTGCTTGGGCTGACAAATTTAATCAAAATCTAATGGAACTAGTCTTTTAAAATACCTGATTAGTTTAATTATGACATATTAATTATTTTTGAGTGCTAGAAATACAACTTGTTGAGATGATTTGTATTTTTTGATGGTGTTAATATGGACTATTTTTTTATGCAGATGAATACAATAGTAAACATGCTCAAACATTTCAGGCAACATTTCAAAAAAACTGTGCTGAAATTAAAGTAGGTATAATGTTTTTATCTTTGCTTAGCCAAAATGATGAAAATGTGGGATCTCCCAAAAACAGAAGATGAGACAGTGTAGTTTTTACAAAGTAAAAGTGTCTGCCCTTTCAAAAAATGTGTGTCAATGGCATTTTTTTAAAGTGTTGTTATTACTTAAATGTAATGCAATCTGTTTCAACAAGCTTCTCAAAATAATTTTCATGCAAAGTCTCAAAGTTTGAATGTTCTTTTTGCATACTTTCAAATTGCCCATGATGTCTATCTTTTGTAAGTACTTTTTGTGTGTGTGCTTACTTTCAAGTTGCCCATGATGTCTATCTTTTGTAAGTACTTTTTTGTGTGTGTGTATGTTGTACTTGGGTTTTTGGGTGTTAGAATTCAATTTAGAAAATTAGTCAGGGGAAGAGTCTGTGTCTTATGTACATTTCATTTTGCCAAGTAATCATATTTTTTAATGTGAGAGGTCTATTACGTCACATTTCATTTTGCAACTTTTAGTATTGAAATGGTATTCTCTACCTATCATAAAGTTTTACCTACTATGTTCCACAGTAGTATATTTTTCTTAGTTTAAACCCCTCCAAGTTTGCATATATTAATTCAAAGCAACTTAATAAAATGATAATTATATGTAAATATGTGAGTGTGCTTATATTTATATAAATGCATACTCAAAATAATATTAGCTGATATATATATATATATATATAGTTAAAGCATGCATAAATAATTACCAATTTAAAGTTATAATTCTTTTAATAATAGATGTAAACATTACCTGGTGTGTGGGTTTTCACACATACATATATGGTAAAGGAGTGGCAAGGTTATATATTTTTAAGCTTTGCAATTTTTTAAAATTATTTAATTCTAAGATATCCTAAATTTACTGTTCTTTGCAGAAGGGTGAAAATTTTTAGGAAACCAATTCACATATATAGAGTAGTGGGGGGAGGGGCGATTTCTATTTTTGCAATTTGTATTTTACATATTTTTGAGCAATTTTTAAATTTGTATTTTACTTATTTTTGAGGCATTTAAATTCATTGCTTGGGGGGTTTGCATTTTATGTAATTCACTGATTTCTGTTTTGGTAATTTGTATTTTATTTATTTTTGAGCCATTTCAATTTATCGCTTGGGGTGGGGGGGTATTTTATGCATTTTTACTGATTCTCTCGGAGTGTACTTTTTTAAAGTTTATGTATTATTTCAGTTGCATTTTTACTTACATTTGATATCTTGCCTTAGGTGTTTTAATTTCACAGACATCAGTGATTATTTTGGAGGTCTTGCTTCATGCATTTTCATTTTAACTTTCCATGATTTCAGCCATTTTTGGATAGAAATTTATCCTTGGTGGTGCTGCAGTGACACCGAATGATCACCATAGGTGTAACTGAAAACTACAAATTAAGAAATATTTTGTTGATTTTATAAACTGAAAATAATATTTCTAGAAACATGATGTGTAGTTTCTTTGTTTTGATTACAGTCTCATTTTTTTTAATATTTACATAAACAAAATGTGAACATTTAAAATTTATTTCAGTGATAAACAAAAATATCTATCAAATAAAGTCAAATTTATTATTTTCTGATAAGTAATAAACATTTATATTTTACATTGATGTGTGAGATAAAAAAACATTTGTAATACTGAAATGTAAGAGGTGTGATGCTAAATATCAGAAAGGTTAATTAATAACCTAGGGTACACAAAATTCTATAGTTTTGTTCCATGAAACTTCCATATGCCAGTTCATAATTAGCATTCTTAAAACATGCTAAAACGGGTACATAAAATAATCTGTCAAGCAGTGTTATCTGAGAGGTCACTGCAGCCACCTTGCAAGCAAGCAGTTGATTGAAGATGGTTGTTGTGGGTTTTCCTTCTGGCAGATGTTACGACATATCGAAAAAAATCTAATTTATTAACAAATCTGCATAGTTTATACTATAACTCAAAAGAGGGCTAAAGCATATCTGGGACTTAAGCAATACATATAATATGCTTTATAACTCATTCTTGAATTTATTAAATAATTACTTTATTAACTTGCAAACCCAATTATAACAGCAATAATAATAATAAGCTAAACATAATAGCTTAATGTATATATTTAGGTTTTCAGAGCAGAGATTTATGTGTGTGTGTGTGAAAAGAGAAATTACTGAATTAGAGAAAGGATCTAATCATTTCCCCCTCAAATTTTATTCATAGAATCAATCTCTCTTCTGGACTGGGCATATTAAATTATAAAATAATCATAGATAAAACAAATAAGAAAGGCATAACTACAGATTAGCGAGTAACAAGTATTTAGAGTTTTCGAATTTAATTTAATAAATGGGCAAGTTTACAGATATTATATTATCAGAATTTTAAATTATATTTTACAGAATGAAATCAGTTTTAATTATTAGAATATTATTGCAGTTTAGAAGTTTGTGCACATTATAGATTAGTAGGTAGCTTAACTTTTAGATAATTTATTAGAATTATTTTTAAAGAGCTCTGTGGGAAAAATTGTTACTGCATCTTGTTTGCTGAGGCTTCTCTGAGCTGTATCACCACCATTCATCATTGGGGTTATTCCTTCCTGATGTGTTCTTGGCAATTTAATGGTCTCCCCATTCTTCCATCTCCACAGAATGATTTCTCAAAAGGAGACCCGCCAAATTGTATGACCTTAGCCACCAAACTCCATTTTCCAGTCAGCCATAGTGACTGGCAGCAATTACTATGTCAAATTCTAAAAAGTGGGACATCACTGCTTAAAAGTTAAGGTTGTTTATACAAGAAAACCTGAGTGCCCTGTTTACAACATTCTACAAAGTTTTCATCAATAATATAAATCTATAAAAATGAAGCATTTGGTCATTTTTTGGCTAAAACAATGGTGGATAAACAGGTCACTCTTTGTTCTTAGTTTTATTTTTAAAATACATTTAAAATTTTAACTTCACATTTTATTAATTTCTTACAGATGGTTTTATAAGAATTTACAACTTTTTTTTATAAAAAACAGATAACTTTTTTAAAAAAAGTTTAAGTCTGTAAAGATATTGTTATATATGTGTGTGAGACTATCACAAAAATTGAAATATATATACCATCACATTTAAATAGTTTTTTAACAGAGAATAATTCAAATTTATACTAATTTAAATGAGTTGTAATGCTTTTTAGATCTATTGCATTATGGCTTCTTTCATATATACATATATATATATATATATATATATATATATGGTTACACACATATAACAATGTTCACACAACTTAACTTAAATTATACCATTTTATTAATTTTAAATTTATAACTGTGTATGTATTATATGCATACAACTATTAACATGGCTATTAGAAGTGCACACATATACAAATACATGCACATTCACATATGGATACACTATTACATTTCAAAATAAACTATTGTAAGGTTATGGACTGGAAGTGTTAACACTGGGGAAAAGATACTACTATGGCATATAGTAGGTGAAATGAGATGATGGCTAAATAATACTGTTTTATATCAGTGAACTTCAGGAGAAAAAATAGAGAAGAAAAAAAAGACTACTTAAATTTTAACTGCAATCATGAATTAAAACCTTTCTCTACCTTTTTTTTCTTTACAAGTGGAATTTTAAATTTTAAGTTTATTCTGGCCTAACTGTTTTCATGCTTTCTCCAATCCATCATCATGCACTGTGCCCATCCAATGCACCAAATTTAATATACTTGTTACACTAACTATTCTAAACTACTTAAATTTAAAAAAGATAAGTCTAAAGTTTCCATCCATAAAATGAAATTACAAAGATTTAAAATAATAGATTAATTATATACATATGTACAATGGTATGACCCTGCCACATTAAGTTATCCCTTCTTGTAGAATTCCTTGGTGAGCTGGCCAGAATGTCATATATGAACTTTTCACTCTAGTTGGCCCATTTCCTCCTCAGTTCTGGGAATTTTGGGGGGATAATCTTTTATAGCCATTCCTTGGCACTTACTTGTTTCAGCTGGTGTACTTTTTCAGAGATTTCTCTGTACCTGGGTGTATAGTCTATGGTCATGAGGAACTCTGCCGTCTCTTCAATATTTGTCACTCTACAGCCCACCATCACCTGCTGCACTTGTAGTGGCACATTTTGCTTAATGATCCTAATTATTTGTGTCTGCACAAATGGGGACTGTTAGTGATCTCAGATGGGCCACAGGTCTGACAAAGACCTGGGCGTGAGTTTCCTTAGCTATTGAGCCATACAATTTCTAACAATGACATGATAAATACAACTATGCTGCTCCACACTCAAAAATGTTTTTAACAGTGATGCAGAGTACTGCTCAAAAGTTTGGGGTTGGTCTTCATAACAGTCCCACCAAGATTTGGCATATTCCAGCAGATAATGAATGTCAAGAGCTACCTGGTCTGGTGCTGCAATTTTATGAAATCTGAACAATTTCTGCAAGATTTCTATGTGTACCTTGGAATTTTCACCCACACTACCTTTAAAAGATTTAACCTGAATGAACTTTGTCATATGCATTTGAGTGCTGGAGACTGGTGCTAGAGGTATTAGAGGATTTAAATCCTCTTTTTTAACCCCTTTAATCAGGCCTGTCCTCTCTAGACCAGTTGTTTGGTCCTTTCTCATGATTGCGAGACTCTGGCTAACTTTTCCCATCTCACTATTCTTCTTCTTTGTTCCTTCAACCTGAAGCTGGACAACCATGATGTCTGAATTTAAATCCCTTTCTTCATCTCACTTCCAGCCTTTATCTTTCTTACTAACTCTGACTTAACACCAGAGGTTTTTTCATGTGTCTCTTTTACCTTGAACATTTTCCTTTTCAACTCTTGAAGATCATATATTATATGAGCCCCTTTTGTGGCTACATTGTTTCCATAATGCCATATCCTCTTTGACTTTGTACAATTTTTTTTTGCATTTCCTCCTGTGACATTTTCCAGCTCTTGATGTTGTCTTTGTGCTTTTTCTGACATCTATGTAAATCTTTTAAGTCATTGTGGACTAGAGATTCCACACCCTATAAGCCTGTTTCCTGCTCACTTACACTGGTTTGGATCAGCATAAATTTTCTTTTGTAATGTCTGTAGAGCTTCAGTGGTCTTTTTCTTGTGCTCTTCCAAGTGTTCTGTGAACTCAGTGAGTGCCCTGTCATAACTACTTCAGCAATTGATGCTCAATTTTTCCAGTTTCTGGTTTAGAGTCAGGATGCTTTGTCTAAATTTTTGCCCTCTCTTGCTTGCTGATTGCTATTTTTTGACCTAAGGCTTGTATATTATTGCTTATTTCCTGGTCCCTAAATTTATTTCTTCTTTTGTTTTTTTCTATATCTAACATCAATTTTTTCCTTGTTGGCATTTGCACCATCATTTTGAGCAGGGTTGCTAGAATCTCCTTCACATCCTCATTTGTTTTCTCTTCCAAGTCCTGCTTTTTTGTAAATTTAAATGGCTCATCCATGTGATCTGCACCCCTTGTTACAGTTCTAAAGAAGAGCTGTCTGAACTAAGTATATGGGTTCACCATTAAAACCAGAATCTCATTCATTTAAGAAACATACAGATGGCATAAATGCACATATGTGCTTCCTAAAGACACATTTGTCACAGTAAATATAATAGTAAATAATAACTTAGGGTACACAAAATTTTATAGTTTCATTCTGCAAAACTGACATATGCCAGTTCATAATTAGCATTCTTAAAACATGCTAAAAAGTGTACTTAAGATATTCTAATATATTAACAAATCTGCATAGTTTATTCTATAACTCAAAATAAAGATAAAACATATCAGGGACTTAAGCAATACATGCAATATGCTTTATAACTCATTCTTGCATTTATTAACTAATTACTTTATTAACTTGAAAACTCAATTCTAACAGAAATAATAATAATAAGCTAAACATAATAGCTTAATGAATATATTTAGGTTTTTAAAGTGGAGATTTTTGTGTGTGCTAAAGAGTGAAATTACTGAATTATGAGAGAGCCTCTAATATCCCCTTCAAATTTTATTCATAGAATCAATCACCATTATAAACTGGGCATAGCATAAAATATAAAATAAACATATATAAAACACATTAGAAAGGCATGACCACATATTAGTGAGTAATAGAATATTAACTGAATAAGTTATTATTTAACGAGCATTTAGAGTTTTCGAATTTAATTTAATAAATAGGCAAGTTTACAAGTAATATTTTATCAGAATTTTAAATTATATTTTACAGATTTAAATCAGTCTTAATTAATAGAAAATTATTAGAGTTTAGAAGTTTGTGCACATTATAGATTAGTAGCTAGCTTAACTTTTTCATAATTTATTAGAATTATTTTCAAAGAACTCTGTGGAAAAAATTGCTATTGCATCTTCTTTGTTAAGGCTTCTCTGAGCTGTATCACCATTATTCTCAGCTGGTCTAATTCCTTCCTGATGTCTTTATGGAAGTCTACTGGTCTCCACATTCTTCCATCTCCATTGACCGATCTCATAAACAGAGAGCCAGCAAAGGGTATGGCCTTAGCTGCCAAACTCCTTTTTCCAGTAGGCCATAACAACCAGCAACAATTACTATATCAAATTCTAAAAAGTGGAACTTCCCTGTTTAAAATTTAAGGTTATTTATACCAAGAATAATCGGTAACCTGAGCACTCTGTTTACAACATTCTACAAAATTTTCTTGGCTAAAAGAATGGTGGTAAACAGGTCACTTTTTGTTCTTAGTTTTATTTTTAAAACACATTTAAAATTTTAACTCCACATTTTGTTAATTTCTTACAGATGGATTTCTAAAAATTCACAACTTTTTTATAAAAACATTTACCTTTTTTGAAAAGAGTTTAAGTCCATAAAGATTTTATTATATATGTGTATGAGACTATCACAGAAATTGAAATGTATATACCAATGCATTTAAATAAAGAGTTTTTAGCTGAGAATAATTCAAATTTATATTAATTTTAAAAAGTTGCAATGGCTTCTTTCACACATATATGTAGGTGGTTACAGACATATAACAATGATCACACAACTTAATTTAAATTATACCATTTTATTAATTTTAAATTTATAACTGTGTATGCATTATACGTATACAAATATTAATACGGCTATTTATTAGATATGTGCACATATACAAATACATGCACATACATGCAAATATATGCTATTACATCTCAAAATTAACTATTGTAAGATTATATACATGGACTGGAAGATTCGAATTGGGGGAAAAGTTACTACTATGGCACATAATAGGTGAAACAGGATGATGGCTAAATAATACCATTTCAATATATATATAACAAAATAAATGTCCGCTGATATTAATGATTATGAATATAATCGAAAATTTTTCTTTATGAGTTTTTATTTATATTATATTATAAATTGTTTATCGTTGTTTGGGATATATTTAAGTTTTGTTATATATATATAAACAAACAGTTTAATGGTAAAAATATAGTTTAAATTCTTTATTAGTACTTTCAATTACGTGGTAATCCTTGTCAACTTTAACTGAATTTCAAATTTTAATGTTACGAAAACACAGCTTATGGAAAATTCAGTTAAGGCTGACAAGGATTAGTACAAAATTGAAAAGATTACTAAAGAATTTAAAATATTTTTCTATTGTTAAATTGTTTGTTTATGTATTATATATAATATTTTTTATAATAGGTATTATACTTTTACATTTAATATATATATATATATATGAAGTAATGGTTATGTATGTATATCATTCACATTTGGAGCTCTGATGAAGACTATTGGACAGTCGAAACTATCAGGAAAATAAAAAAGTTTTATTAAAAAAAATTTTGCATTAAAGTGTATATGAGAGAAGTTATTATAAGCAATATATATGAATATATGAAGAAATGCAAAGAAAGCAAAGGATAAAAATAAGAGTATATACTTCTAATAATGTATTACTGTTATTAATAGTCTTAAATATTTAAATCACATTTGACACATTCTTTAAACATATGTATAAAGGCATATGAAAAAATAAATGATTTTCCAAGAACACCTGCTCTTATTAGTTGACTGATCTTTCAATCTTTAATTATGGCTTCCTCATTTGTTCAATATATATATATATATATATATCTTTTAAAATCATACAATTTCATTTACCAAGTGTAAACATTTCTGAATTCACTATTTTTCTTCCAGTCATTTCACATAAATGTACTAGTGACCATTATTTAACTTTTACTAAATTAGAAATCATTTCAAGTATAGATATAATTTTAACCTCTGTTAAGCAATATATCTAGTATTATATGAAAAAACGAATAATTTACTTTCAGCTTTGCTTTTTTATGAATATTAAATTTTATGCTATACTTAAAACCTGCATTCCACTAAATATTTTTGTCTGATATGAACAAAGATGTCTAAAAAAATCACGATGCCTTACATATTTTGTTTTTAATAATTAATAATATTGATTAATTTATTTGTGTAAAGTGATTGGAGGCACAAGTGTGAGAGCAAAATGAATTTGTCCTTTGTAAATGAAATTTAATGATACACATTTATTCTCTTTTTGAAGCTTTATGACTTTATTGTTATTATGTATATAAATAATATATTTCTAGCAATCTTGAAAAGCATGACTTTACATTGTAGCAAAATTATATTGTCTAATTACTTCCACTTTTTTAATGAAAGGAATGTAATTTGAATATATATATATATAAATTAGTAATCAATGTCTGTATTCCAATTATAATAAAATATATATAATTATTCAAAACAATACAATAATTAATACAATAAAACAATATTTTAAAAAACAAATATATACCACAATTTAATAGAAATACTTTCAACTATCTATGTAGTCGTTATCAACTAGATTCAAATTGTATTAAAAAAAAACACTTACAAATGTAAACAAAAAGTAATATGTCATGCATCAATTTTCCCACAATTCATTAATTTTTATATTGGCGGCCTGTCTATTTATCAAATGTTGCTTTTCACTTTTTATTAACATAGTTTTTTTAATTTTGTGTTTATTATTATTTCTTTCAATACACAAAATCTTAACTTTATTAAAATCAAAATCAATACCATAATTACATGTTACATTATGATCAAAAAATACTGATGGTGATACATCATCATTTCTAACATTCTCTTGTCTTGATTTTTATACTCGTTTATATAACAACAAATGCTACTTTGATCTTTTCTCCAATGTACATCGAGATTCACCAATATATGCTTTTCCACAAACACACAGCCATTTATATAATGCACAACTTTGATTTAAAATACTACATCTATTTTTTTAATTATTTATTAATCTATTTAAATTCGGAGTACTATAAAATGCAACATGACATATATTTTTATATATCTGTTTTATTAAATTGTGGTATATATATATATTTTTTTTAAATATTGTTTTACTGTATTAATTATTATATTGTTTTGAATAATTATATATATATAATTTTTTTAACACGGGTGACCCGCAAAATGTCTTGTATATATATGTATATATATTGGATAGTAAATGAAAAATGAAAATTAATCAAAAATCTTAATTATAAACGTTTTAATTATATTCCTTGTATTAAATAGTAAAAATAGTTCAATTAATAGCAAAATAGATATAAATAATTTTATTTATGAATTATCAAAAACGCTATAATTTTATCTTAAAAATTAACCGTTTCCTTTTTTCCACCAATTTATTAAATAATCCAAACATATAATTGATGTTTATGAGCAATAAAATTATAACATAGAATTGGTCTTTAGATGCCTCCTATTGTTGTAGTACAACTAAATTTAATATGGATTATACACAGTGATTTTAATATTGGTTTTAGTTGCCTCTTATTAGTAAATATATTTATTAACAATTCCAAAGGTAAGGTTAATGATGATGATAAAACTCAATTGGTATATGCCCTAGATTGCCAGTTATGACATCTCAGTTACTATGGATAAACACCTGCAAACTTAACATCAAAAACTACTCATTTATATAACAGATCTGAATGCAACAGTACTTATAGCTCAGTATGTGTACACTATGAGAAAAAATTTAGTCATTTTTTTAAACCTGCTGATGCTAAAATTATTTGCCCAGAAAATAATAAAAAAGAAAAAGTAAAAGAAACATGTTCCATAATTAACTCTAAGAACTCCATATATATAATACTACAAATCTATGTCTGTATTTCTTCAAAACTTATAAATAAATATTAGAAAATACAGTAATTAAAATTTGTTAAAAAGAACAAAAAATATAAACGTCACTAAGATTATAATCCGATGTCTGTACTTCTTCAAAGCAATATGCAATAATTATATAACGGAATATTTATAAATACAGTAATTTGATATATTTTAAAATTTTATCCACTTAGTAGTGCTTTGAGTTATCCTCCTAGTCTTTGTCAACTAACACTTTGAAAGGCTAACAATTCCATGATCTTAACGTTTGCTGAAAGCGGTATTAAGTAGATAGAGTTTTTAAAATATATTTAATTACTGTATTTATAAATATTCAATTACATAATTATATATATAAAAGCCAATAACATCCATTTGAGGAAGCACTGGTCATTTAAACTAATGAGATAGTCAACTGTTATATCATTTTACACATGAAAATATGCAAATGTTTTATAATTAGAAACTAGTTTACTATACATTTATATGCATGTGGATATGCTAAAGTATACACCATAGAAAAAACTTGGATTAGCAAATTAATAAATATTGTTTTATACGAAAATTTTTTGTCACAATAGTTAAGACTAAATTACATATTCTTGTAAAATTATATATATATAAACGTCGGTATATCAATATTTAATTTTTTTTAACACGGATGAACCTGCGAAATATGTCTTTATATATGCAACCAGTGAAAATCTTCATATGTATATATATATATTTGCAAAAGCCAACGTATATTACTTTTATCCACAAGAAAGTACACATCTAGAGAATGAATTTGCTTACAAACAACAGTTTTATTTATGAATGGTTTATTTGATAATCTGTTTGTTGCAGAAAAATAAAACTTTATCTTTTAGAATAAAATATTTCTAATGACATTTAAACATTTTTTTTTTTGTCTCACAACTTTAAAACCATGACTCTAAGTAAAATTCTTATTATTAATCATTTAATAGAGATTATTATATCATTCCTAAGTCAGATGTAAACTTGAAACTGAATTAAATACTTTTTTAATTAAGTTTAAACACATAAATGTGTATTTGCATGTGAGGGTAACCATATATTCAATTAACTAATGAATTTTAAAAAATAAATAAACAAATGTAAATTACCAAGATTTAGTTTTAAAACAGTTAACTTAGTCTTTTCATAAGTTAAAAAAAAGAAACGGTAAACGACAATAAAAACAATTATTGGTGTTTATATCACAAAGAAAATTTAAAAAGTATATTTTATAATCATAGGTTATACAATCGACATGGTAAATATTTCTTCATTTATTTTCGAAATATTAAATAAATTTTGATGAGGAATTAAGTAATACTCTGCTTAATGATTAAAATTAATTAATCAATTTATTTTTAATTAACAAAATTTATTAAGAATTTTATTGGATAAAATTTAATTATTTCAAGTTAAATTTAAACTAAATTCAAAAATTCTCTAATCTAAAACTTAATTCATTTTTTTTTATTTAAATTTTAAAGAAAAATCTATTAAATTTTAGGTAATAATAATAATAATTATTGTTGTTGTTGTTGTTATTATTATTATTATTATTATTATTATTATTATTATTATTATTATTATTATTATTATTATTATTAAACCATAGGATATTTTGAAATGGTGCGTTTTTAAAAGTATTTTTGTTTTATGTAACAAACTTATTTTCTATCTATCTATCTATCTATCTATCTATCTATCTATCTATCTATCTATCTATCTATATATATATATCTATCTATCTGTATGTCTATCTATCTATCTGTCTGTCTGTATGTCTATCTATCTATCTATCTATCTATCTATCTATCTATCTATCTATCTGTCTTTCTCCCTACCCCACCTCTGTATGTATACATATAATAAATATTGCATTATTTACTAACTTAACATATAATTTCGTATGTTGATTAATAAACTAAACTGTGATTGGTTATAGACATTTTGGCATCTCTTTACTAAAGTCATTTTACAATGGTCGAGCATGATTTTAATTGATCACTTAATGGAATGTCTATTAGTTATATAGTTAGATGTGAAAGTAATAATATAAGGTTTAATTACTTGCATTTTTGAAAAACTTGTAATATGCCATAAAGTATAAGTTATAAATAGAATATTTATAAACTCAAAAACAATATTACTAAAATTATCATGAAATTTTTGGCCTTTTCAACGTTCAATGTTTTAATTTTTATCAATTGCAATTTGATGAATAGTTTTAACTTATTTATGTAAATTTTGATATTATTCATAAAGTATAATATATTTTTATTACAAACTAGATGAGGATTATGTTTTTGAAAAAAAAACCATTATGAATATTCTTTACACTTTTTTATCAATTGTCAATAAATATGAAAAGAAGTGAATTTTAAATGACCAATATTGTATAAATATCGCATAAAGTAAAAATGTTCAAACATCTTATCTTAGAAAATAAAATTTTGAAGTAGAGTATAAGGTATTACATTAACGTGTCCTCAGCTTGTTAAATGTCTAGAAGTCATTATTATTAAATTATTCCACAATGAATAAATCTTTTTTCACAAGCATTCTCTGTATGATACAAATCACTAAAGTGAAGTTTGCCATCATTACTGACAGTTTGATTTTATTATTGGCCAAAGTAGCATTGGGTAATTATTTATTACCTTTGTCTATATTATATATAAATACTAATTTATAGTGTTGAATATTTATACATAATGCTTTTTTTAGAATAATTCATTGCAACTGTTCATATATGACTGAATAGTCCCCTAATGTCAATTACAATATAATTTTTAAGTTAAAAAGATATATATATTAAAAATCCAATAGAATAAAACTACAAAAATTTTAAAAATTCCTATATAAAATTGAAGATTAATATATATATACATGAAAAACACTATGACAAAGAACAAAACAAATTAAATAAATCCAGTATCCGTGCGAGGACGCTTAAGTTTCATAAACATGGTCGTCAATTACTACACTTACGTGTCAAAAGTATAGTCTATTTCAATGTTGTTGTTTTTTCTGTTAGTGTTTTGCATACTATTAATAATGGCGGGATATCATCTTAATATATATATAGTATGCACTGGAAATATTTTTCATATATATACATCCGTGCTTTGGGAGTTTCAAAGATTGAAAAGGACTTTTGTGTATCCTGTTTTTGGATAGATATAGTAAACGTACTTGTTTAGGAGCATTTTAAAGATCGTTGTTTATGTAATTTCTCCTCTTTATTTGAATTATTTTATTTATATCATAGAGTCTTTATTTAGTTGCAATAACAAGATCCTTGCTTATGTAATTTCGCGCTCTTTGTTGAAATTATTTTGTTTATTTTATAGAGAATTTGTTTAGTTGCCGTTTAAAGATCGTTGTTTATGTAATTTCTTTCTCTTTGTTTGAATTATTTTATTTATTTCATGGAGAATTTGTTTAGTTAAAGATCGTGGCTTCTGTAATTTTCTTTGATTAAATTATTTTTTTTATTTTATAGAGATTTTGTTTAGTTGCAGTTTAAAGATCGTTGCTTATGTAATTTCGCGCTCTTTGTTTGAATTATTTTATTTATTTCTTAGAGAATTTGTTTAGTTCCAGTTTAAATATTGTTGCTTAGGTATTTTCACACTCTTTGTTTGAATTATTTTATTTATTTCCTAGAGAGCGGATCGGAAACTTTCTTAACGTTTGTATGTGACTTGATATATATCATACTTTTCAAAAAAATCCAATAAAATTCGAAAGTCAACGATAAAGATGCCAATAATTGTCATAAACGAAGCACATCACAATATATAATATACTTAACTGATTTCAGATCTATATGACTGTATAAACAAATTGGTTTAGATTAAAAACATGTATATGTTTTTCAATTCAAACAGAGAGATTGATTGTTTAAATAAAGTTAAAGATGGCTGCTAAAAGAAGAAATATTACATCTTAAAGATTCATGTGTTATTGTTTCAAAATCTAAAACACGTCTCTGATGGAAATCATCAGCTGAAACTAACCTGGAAATATTGAATAGGACAGCGCTGGGTAAGGATTTTTAAGCACTATCACCTATATCTATTAATTGCTAAAGCTTGCTGTAGATATCTTACAGGTGTGAATAAAAATATCACAATTCATAAAGTAAGATGTAAGCATTAAAAATGTAACCAATACAATGTCATTTCAAATTTCCTTTATATAATACCTCAACACAACTTTTAATTTTAAAAAAATTGGAATTATTTAACAAAAGTTTCGGAAAAATATAAACATACTCTTAACGATTTGGTTAATTTGCTACACTTTGTCAAGGCATATTTCTTTGAAATATTATTTTAAAATAAAACAAAGATTCACGATTGATAAAATACAAATCTATGTAGCCACCAACAAATATAAACAATAATATTTTACAAAAACGTATTTTTTAAAAAAAAAGTAAAATTATTATTTCAAGATTTACCATTTTTAAGATATTTTACATTTTTTTTTTGTTTTCCTATTAACATCTTCGCTTATTTACCCCTCATATCAAGCTCAACTGATTTCCCAAAATGCATCATAAATTAAAAACTTGCTATAAGGAACAAGCAATTATAAAGATTTAAATGGCAAAATATTTAGTTTGGTATCCTAAATTATATATATGAATAAATCAATATTTTTTTTATTAATTGTGCTTTGGATATATAATAATAAATATATTCGTGTATTAGTTTTTAATGTTTAAGTTTACTTAAATTCACACTTATGTTTAGAATAATAGTTTTTGAAATCAATATCTTTATTAACTTAATTAAGAAGATATCTTTTATCAAGATTGCCTGATTGAGACATTGTTTGCTAAATGCATGTACTGTTCAAATATTCTACTCGTTTTGTAATCAATATATATATATAAATGTAAAATACAATACCCGTTATAAAAAATATTATATATACATAAAAAATAAAAAAATTAACGGTAAATACAATATTATTGTTTAAATTATTTTGTAGTGCTTTCGATTACTGGTAATCTTCCTCAGCTTTAATTCAGTTAAAGCTGAAGATAATTACCAAGTAATCGATAGTGCTACAAAAGAATTTGAACTATAATATTGCATTTACCGTTAAAATTTATATATATATAATTAAAAATGTATTAACCTGTACACAATATCAATAACAATCAACAAATTCAAACTGTTGTCAAGGCAACCTTCTTTTAACAATAAAGGTGAAATACCACCTTTATTAATGATCCAATATACTTATATAGACACTAAAGAATGCAACATAACCACAGAGATTGGAATTATTAATACAAAGAAATTTAAATAAACCTCTTTAAATAGATAAATGTAACCTGTTCTGAATGCAGACAAATAAATAGACCATTATATTATTACAAACTGCAATTATAAATTTCAAATTGCACCCAAAGTATTAATTAAATAATAATAAAGTATAATAATGTTCAAGGTTAAATGGGTTTGCAAGTAACCATTAAAATCAGTTAACATTTAGACATTTCCAACAATAATAACAATAAACAAATTAAAACTGTCATCTATGCAATCTCCATTTAACAATAAAAGTTAACACTCTTCACCATCCTCATCCAGGCAAGCATTGATCTAGTCAAATTCTTCCTATTGCTGTAAACATACTGATCATCATCAAACCAAACTCCTGTGCTACTATAACCTTCTGCTTAGCTAAATAAAGATGCAGATGAAGTGGAACTGACAGAAAGAGAAATGCATGTGTAATGATGTATTCACCAGCTGCCAATTTGTAACTATGTCAATTATCTGTAGTATCAACTCGAAATCATCAACACCTGAAAAATTGTAAATCCGTGAGGGAAACAAGTTATTAAAATTTTTCAAAAAAAATATAATAATAATTTAAATTATAACTAGTGTTTTTAGTTCTTATTTTAGAACTCTGTAATTATTACACAAATGAATTAATGATAAATTACTAAAAATTGAAAGAAATTTTCCTCCGAGGACTCACAGATATTTTTTACAAATCCATATAGCAATAAGATTTCTTATAACAACTACAATAATTCCAGTTCTTTATTTCTGATGTTTAGGTTAATGTAGATGGATTGATAATCCAAGAAGGGAACCTCAAGTATTAAACTCACAAGGAATATTAAACTCATATTACTTAAATAAATGAAGAGGAGAAATCTCCACTCACCCCCTCTCTATTTAACCCATTAATCATCTCTTTATCCCCACATAGATCACCCTCCACAGTTACAATTAATTACTCTTAAATGTTAATGTTTATGTTTTCCCCATCACATTTTTACCAAAACATGGCTTTTCAAAGATATCTGACTTACACACACGAGCCTAATGTACAATCTATTAACTCAATAACTATTTTCTGTTGTAGTATACTAAGGATGGTAATCTTGTCATTTATACTCTTATGATTGTAAATACTCTTGTTCTCAGGATCTTGACCTGTGGTGTGAAGCTACAATTAATCACTTTCTTATTTATTGCAGACCACTGAACACTTTCCCAGCGAATCTAATTGAAATAGACATGCACTCATTTTAATGCTAATGTCTACTCTTAAATAAAGCTAACAATATGAATAACAACAACAACAACAATAATAATAATAACTACTCTTTCTTATTTCATTGCCAAATGTATACCATATCATACTAAATTGTCCAAGCACTTTACCACTATTACACAATGCTTTATTTACCACCCTTTTTTTACAGCTTACTGGTTCGCTTGCCTGCCCCAGCAATCTTCTTCAGACCTACAACATAATACAAACATATGAATATAAATATAAATATAGGAACATATAATTTCCATTCTACATATACAACTTATAATATGGTTTTTTTTTTTGCATTAATTAGTATTCATTTCTGACTCTTTTCACATTTTATATTTATTAATCAAAATATTTCCAATATATATATATATATAAATATATTCTATTTTTATTATTTATTTTAATTTATAATATTATTGTAAACACCTTTTATATCTTCTAACTTCAATGCTAAATTCAAATTTTTAAACAATTACTGTTATACTTTTAGTATCCCCCTCTTTAAATTTGATGTGATGTGATGTACTGTGACTTCTCCTTAAACAGAGTTAGGAATCTCTCAGCAGCTATGCCCAGAGAAACCTGCTAGCCACTTTACCTTCCTTTTCCATTGTCCACACTAAGTTTTCCCATAATCTGCTCCATCCCATTTCCACAACATAATCTTTGTCAACTCCATGACCTTCATATCTAAATCCCCCTTATTTTTCCCCAAACCTAGCATAAAAACCAATAACTCACTTTCTGTATAATCACTTTGTTCATATTTAACCTTACACAACTTCATTATTTGTACCCTTTCTGCTTCCAAACATTTACATTGAAGTAACAGATGCCTAATATTTTTTTTGCCTTCTTTACACAACTTACAGACTAAATCAACCATTTTTTTTTTTCCATTTACGTGTATATTCCCTTGTTGCTAAAGATCCCGTTCGAGCCTTAAACAATAAACTACTTTCCTTACTATTATCATAAATTAACTCACACCCAATGTTCCGTTTACTTATATATATATACTTAAACTAGTTTTACTCTCCATACTAGCTCTCCATCTCTCCAAGTCACTATTCTTTATTAATACATCTATTCTTCTATCCCACTCCTTCCCACTATAACACTCAACAATCCTCCTAACACAATCATCCCATCTTTTGTACAAGTATGCTGACATAACTTCTTTATCCAAATTTCTGCATACCGCATTACCTTTCTCACCCATCTTGTTGGCTGCCCTTTACTTGTAACCTAATTAAATACTATTTTGGCTATTCTTTTATATAATTTACACTTATATTAAGAGCAGCTCCCTCTTCCTATTTTATAACTAATTTATTTTTATTTATTTTTATTATTTATTTATTTTATTCTTATTACTCTTTAAATACTTAACTCTAACTTAATATATTTTTTATTTTTTATTATTATTATTCATTTTACTAACAATAAATATTTATAATTTATTTATTCAATATTTTATAATCTATTTTAACCTATAATATTATTATTTTAAACACATTTTTTAAACTCACCTTTATGCCTCCCAACCTCAACTGTTCCAGTCAAAATTTAGAAATTTACCGTTACACTTTTAGTGCCCCTCCCCTTTAAATTTTACACTTATATTGGGAGGTATAAAGATGAGTTTTAAAAATGTGTTTAAAAATAATACTATTATAGATTATAAATTATTGAATGAATAAATTATAAATATTGATCATTAGTAAAATGAATAATATTAATAAAAATATAAAAGATATTAAGTTAGAGTTAAGTATTTAAAGAGTAATAGGAATAAAATAAATAAGGAATAAAAAAAAATTTTTTTTTAAAAAAATATATATAAAATATATAATTGTTAATTAGAGAAGATATTAATTAGTATTAAAGTTTATCGGCTTAACGTTTTCGAGGATCCATGCCTCATATTCATAGCCTTCATAAAATGTATAATAAAATATGCAAATACAAATATTCAAATAAGCTAGTGTTACGTAGCCCATTTCTTCGAGATCTCGAAGCAAGTATCCTTTCTATTAATGGCATGGATGTTTCCATTGATGTAAAATGCCTCCTTTATTTTTCTTTTGTGATCATTTGATTCTGAGCACAATATTATGGGATTGGTGTGTGTGAAGTTGTGCCCAGATTGTTTAGCATGCTCCAAGAATACAGAGGACGTGTTGCTGTTTTTCTGAGCTCTGTTATGGTGAAACGAAAGCTACAATCAATACTAGACTGGGTCAACATATTTACACATTTAACAGAGCTCAGAAAAACAGCAACATGTCCTCTGTATTCTTGGAGCATGCTAAACAATCTGGGCACAACTTCACACCCACCAATCCCATAATATTGTGCTCAGAATCAAATGATCACAAAAGAAAAATAAAGGAGGCATTTTACATCAATGGAAACATCCATGCCATTAATAGAAAGGATACTTGCTTCGAGATCTCGAAGAAATGGGCTACGTAACACTAGCTTATTTGAATATTTGTATTTGCATATTTTATTATACATTTTATGAAGGCTATGAATATGAGGCATGGATCCTCGAAAACGTTAAGCCGATAAACTTTAATACTAATTAATATCTTCTCTAATTAACAATTATATATTTTACATATAGTGAGAAGTAAAGCTATATTTATATATAAAATAGAAAGAGGGAGCTGCAATTAATAAACAAGTTATTGGTGATAAAATAAACCCAAGGGTGCATTCTCCCTGAGGCTATAAAGTATGTGAGGAACTTGTTGCTGCACATTTAAAAGAGGGTATGCTAAAGTCACCACATTCTACAACCGTATAAAAATATTTCTCTTATGAAGCAAACTAATAATAATGGAGCGATCTCCTGAATACATTCAAGTATAAACATATAAGAGCTATGTTTCATTTGAGGTGGTAATAACTAAACTGTTCTCAAATAAATAAAGGGCATTTACATTCTCACAAAATATAAGGGTATCATATTATTGATGTATGAACCGGCTAGTCTAATAGTCTTAAGAATACATTTTAATATAAATGTTAATTCTAGAGACTAAGAAATGCGCATCATTTCCTTGTAAATACACATCTTAACTAAACTCACTCTCTCCAGGGTACAGCAATTACATACTTAAAAATATATGTGAATTAAATAAACGTGAAAATATTCATTTTGAAACTATTAGCATAGTAATATTTTAAAAACCTCTTATATATTTTACACTCCCCTAGTACTTCATAATAAAAATATCGGGCTCAAGCAATTCTTTAACAAATAAGGTATATTTTTTATTTAAGCATAAGTTTAATACCGGATCAATTTTATAACGGTTAACTAAGAATATGTAATAGAATAAAATCTATTATATAGTATAACAATAAATATAATAAAGAAAAAACTTTATGTAAAGTGTATTTTGGCACACAACACTCTTGGCAACAGTTCTCCATTGGCAGCGTAAAGTCATCCAAATTGGAAAAACACACATATATTATCCTAAATCATAATGCATTGCCATGACATAACGATTTCGAAGTTATTCAAATAGTAATATTTATTTGTACAAAATTGAATTTAAAGAGGCTCTACTCCCTCCCTACAAACTCATTTTTGGCATACAGGAGAAACTTTAAGAAGATCAATCCTGTATGCCAAGTGTGTGAGAGAGAGAGGAGGAATCAATTGATCATATTTTTCTTAGATGTCCCATTATGTCAAATTACAGATCGATAACTCATAAATGGTACAGCAATACCAGTGCAAACTATATATCAATTAAAGACTATATATGTTAGGGTCTATTTACGGACATAAGGCTGGCAATTTTTGTGAATTATGCCCTGTGGTGTGTCAGATGTAAAATAACAATTGAAAGGATGAGAGATCCACATAGGACTAAATTTAAGAACGTCATCAAAAAAATCATGAAGAGGGACCGACTAATTGCTCCAAGTTACATCACAAGAGCAACATGGGAGAAGGTTGGATCTACCTTGCCTCAAATAGATTTGTAATTGATGTCATTTTTGTATTTATAACATTCAATATAGCAATAGTATAAAATTTCTTTTAAAAAAAAAGACGCCCTTTTTTTAATAAGTAGCTACATCTATGATCCGGATCCTTGCACTTTTATTAATATGTTATGAAAATTTATATCTTTATAATATCACTTATTTCTCATAAATAATTTGTAGAATTTAGTTTTTCCTACTTTATGCATTAAGTTATTTCTTGGGTTTTACTTTTCCATTATTACAGTTATTCCATCCATTCAGAGATTCAGCTGGAGCAGATACTCTCTATAGTATATTTATAGAAGTATTTAGCAATTGTTTACTTAATATTTCTTTCATTCTTAATTTCTTTCTGTTATTCTAACAGATATTTAAACTTTCTGCTACAGTTTTTTCCACACAGAGAAACGCAAAAGTTTTATTTGATAATAACTATTAAAGGAAAATATAAATTATTGCTTAGACTTTATTACGACTATCTAAAAATATAACACAAATGCATGATTCAACAATTATTATCCTTTCAGTCTCTTCTTGGATTTTATATAAAAAAAAACATCCATCCAAATATTAGAAATACAATATTTGAGAATGAATAAATATCAATAAAAGTTTGCACCTGAAACATTTTATGATGTGAAGATTAAATTGACAGAGATAGAAGTTGAAGTAAGCATGATTTTTTTAATCCTGTTGTACTGATAAAATTGACTTTGGAAAGAGATCAAGTCTGATCTTTACTTATTTAGTGACACACTTTACTATACAATTAAAATAAAATAAAAAATTCTTAGATCAGACGATGAATATAAAAAAGAACTTAATACATGTTTACTTAACATCAACTTTTTAGAGAAGACCTTTCCCTCCAAAATATCATTGCTTTTATAAACTAGACCTATAAATCATCTTCTAACCTATCTACTTAACTTATGACCCATGTTATTCAGAATTAATTGGTTTATCAACCTTTATTTTTAAACTAATTATTCATAATCTGCCTTATACAACATGTGTGCTTGAAATATGGTTAAGCAGTATTGATGTTCTTATGTCTGTATTGATAAAGAAAATTTCATTATCAAAAAATAAAATTAAGGTAATTAAAGATTTGCTTTTATTATTGGAAGATTCTATGTATTTTACTTATACGGGTAATTTTTATAAAATTAATGAAGGGTGGATAATAGGTTATATTTTTTCTCCTTTAGTATTTTCAGTTTATATTAATTATATGGAGGAGGAAATTATTTTAAAAATAATTGTTTATATGTAAAATATATGTAGATGATTGTTTATTTGTAGTTGAGTCATAAATTGAAGGAATTTGTAAATGAGTTTAATTGTTTTGATCCTTCTATAAGATATGAGTTAGAAGGAGGGGGGGGTTTATATTTTGGTAAGTTAAAAATTTCAGATATTTTGGTGATTAGAAATGTAGAGACTAATTGTTTAATATGCAGTCATTTTGTTAAAAGTAGAGAATTAAGATCTATAATTAAACCTGATAGCTATCAGTCTGTATCTCATAAAGTAGCTGTTTTAAGGAATTATTGTCATAGGAATAATAAATTAAATAATTCTAATAGGGTAGCTTTGTTTCAGAAATGTCAATTTTATAAAGATTACTTGAGGGTTGGAATACTCTGATAAATTTGTTAAAAGTATTTTATTTAATAGTAATATTTGGAAGGATGTAGAGAATAGAGAAAAATATGATTTTATTTCTTTGCCATTTAAATTGTCTTCTTATAAAATTGTATGTAGGAATAGTAAATTGTTTGGAAATAAGAAAATTGCTTGGAAAAGGGGTGTTACATTGAATAATTTATGAAATAATACAAAGGAAATTTTTGATAGAAAGACTATTCCTGGTGTAGTATATTTTATCTCTTGTTTTTGTAAGAAGGTCTACATAGGTCAGAGTAGTTTGAGTTTAAATGAAAGGATAAAGGTTCATAAAAGTAGAGTTAAAAATAGATATCTTACTTCTGCTTTGTATGTCCATGAAAAATATACAGGCCACACAATTAATTTTGATGAAGTTAAGGTTGTCTTCTTTGAGAGAAATGAAATCAAAAGAAGAATTAAAGAATCTTTATTATTGAAAATTTATTATTCTGAAGCAATTAACTTATTTAAGAGTTCTTTTAATATTAACAGTGGATGTGAAGTAAATGGATTTGTGGGTAATATTTAATACTATATATATTGTAATAATGAATAACTATGAAAATTTTTACAAACATATTTAAATAATAATTGAACTGCCCTCTAGCTGCAAAGTTCGAGGGCAGTTCAATTATTATTGAAATACGTTTGTAAATTTATGTTGTTGTTATAGTTATTTATCATATATATTGTGTAGTTTTTTTAGTTCTTTATACTTGAGACATCTGCTTGTAGCAGAGAAACCTTTGGTTGTGTTTTAATATTATTTTTTTGCTGGTCTGGTTGAATTTTGGATTTGGGGTAATTTTATATATATATATATATTGAAATAAATTACTAGTTTTCTACTTCACCTTTGATTAGTAAGTAGTTTAGCTTGTGCTTTAAGCAAAAAAGTGAAGCTTGTCTCAATCTTCTTACAAATTATATGGCTATGCGCTTTCATTATGGAGACTCAAGGTCTCTGAAAGTGCTTAGTCATATAACTTGTAAGAAGATTGAGACAAGGTTCACTTTTTTGGGTAAAGCGCAAGCTAAATTACATATATATATATATATATTGTAATGGAACCACCCCTTTATCTATGTTTCTTAGTACTTGTCTTTACGCGAGTACGAGTGTGTATATCTATATATGCATATGAACAAAAATATAAGTCCTATACATATGTAATTTTCTTTGATATCATACACAGTATATTTACGGATATCTAACTAAAGACTGCAAATGCCAATCTCACCCGTAGGTAAGAATTAAACTGGATAATATGGAAGTACATAATAGGATGATAAAATGACCCATTCTGCGGCTAGCTTTCTCAGGGCAGGTGGTAAAATTACCGGGAGTAGATCTAATCCTTTTTTTTAAATAAAAAAAAACTCAAAACATAAAAAAAAGATTCATTATTTTATACATAATTATTAGTAATAATATTTACGTAAGTCAAATCAATTCTATTTGGTTTTTTTTAATTTATCAAAGATTCCTATCAGTTTTCCTTGTGTTAGTTTATTCTTTTCTTTCTTTACCAAAGCCCACACACACACAAAAATGCCATAATATGTATTTTGCAATGAAGATTTAATTATGGATGAATTAATATGCTAAGTAAAGACAATAGAAAATAATTTAAACTCTCTGTGCAAAAAGAAAAAGAAAATTTAAGTTCACAATTGGGTCAAACAACAGTTTTCTGAATTACGTGGAATAAGCTTACTAAGAGGTCACATATATAGCAAATAGAAAAAAGTACCTGTGTTTTCCCTGGGGAATTGATTGGATTCACCTAGTGAAAAAGGAATCTTTGGTCCTTGGACGATGAACGGACTTTTTAAAGTTCAGATTCCATGGCTGAAATCTATTTATTTAATTATTCTTTTACATATCTCATGATGATCCAACATTTACTTATTGAGGTGATTTTCCAGGCTTGACGTCCTTCTCCGATATTGAAGCTGCTATACATTCAGGGGAAGAATTTGAACACCTCACACGTTGAAGTTTCTACCCCAGCCTGATCATATTTTATCAATGTATAACGTTGATCTCTGGATTCTTATTTCTGTATATAAGTCTAAAGTCTGCTTTCTTCCACTCCCAAACTCATAATAATTAATTCTTTTTTTTTTAATTATAAAATTTATCTTTCTTTTCAAATCAGGAATTGCTGACTCCGCCTCTTCTCTTAATTCTTTCTTTTCATTCATTTTTTCCTTTTTCCTTTTCCAATTAAGATTCCATGTGCCTTAGTTGGAATGCACCATAAAAGCTTTTTACACCTTTTTTTCTAATTGGTATTTAATTAGTACTTGACATTCCAAGGTTTTTATAACAGTCACTTTCATTGTTCTGTAAATCACTGTTTTCCATCTTGGCATTTATAGTTCTTTCTTTGACTTAATATATATATATATATATTTAAAAGTTTATCAAATAAAATGTTTTTATTTTTATTTTGTGAATTTTCATATTTAATTGATTCAAAACGCACTCATACATATACATAGCGATGTGTATAGCTGGGTTTGACAAAAAAAAAATCAGAGCACGTGTATACCCCCCCATACCTTTTTTATGAGCTTTTTCATTGAAATAACTAAATCTACAATTCAATACGATCACGCAAATGACGGTTGTTTATACATCAACTTGTAAATATTAGTTTTATTAGTAAAATAATATATATATATTTTAATAATACGTTAGTAATAATATATATATATTTTATAATACGTATACGAATATGTATTTATCTATTTATCGCAACAGGGTTTGCTTATACCTGCCCTGTTGCAATATATATATATATATAAGCGAAAGGTATCCCACGTTTTTTTGTTAAAAGGATGTTGCCTTGACAACAGGTTGATATTAAAGATGATATTGATAATAGGATTGTCTAAGTGTTGACTGGTTTTAATGATTAATTATAAATACATTTATCCTTGAACATTATTTAAATAGTATGTGCAATTTAAAAATTATAATTGCACTTTGAATGTTGTAATTGACGATTTATTAATCTGCTTTCAAAACAAGTTATACTTATGTGTTAATTAAGGAGGTGTATTTAAACTTATTTGTATCAATAATTTCAATTTCTGGGGTCAAGTTACAATCTTTAGTGTTGATAAAATATAGTGGTCTCTAAATAATGGTGGAGATCTATGTCTATTGTTAAAAAAAGGTTGCTTTGATAACAGTTTGAGACTATTGATTGTTATTGTTATTTGTATTGTCTAACTGTTTAATGATTTTAATAATTATATATATATATATGACCTAGTTTCTAGTATTTCTACCCTTTACTGATGTGAGCCAACTAGCTCGAAACCATGGTTTAAAGGTTGGAGACAATTTGAAAAAGATATTGAATTCTATCTCTCTCAGCGCTTATGTACACAAAGCTTGATAGTGGGCTATTGGTAAAGCTCCATCTAGTGATCATAAAATTCAAGCTATGAGCAAGTTACTGAAATGTATAACTTGTTTTGTTTATCATATATATATATTCATTTATCAGTTTATGACAGTACTATACATAATCTAATACAAATGAGCTTTGAGAGACTTTATTTGAATATCAGCAGACATTTTTTTACAAAACTTTGTGAAAAAAATGTTGGATTTGAAATAAGACTAATCAAAAGAATTTTAATAATGTAAATAATAATAAGTTATGATTTCCTGAAGAATGAATGTTTTATTATAACCAGAACAGTTTTGTTTATGTGATCTTATATTTATTATAAGTGCACTATTATTATAAAGAAAAAAATTCTTAATTTATAATGTTTTAACATTTTTATTCAGATTTTAAAAATCTATGTTCATGTTATAAATATTTTATAAAAACACATTGTTATTGGAAATATTGAAATGATAAAATGTTATTGATCTGATTAAGTTTTAGTTTATTAGTGTTTTTCAAATTTGCCTGAAATATTGTTAATTGTGTTTTTCATTTATAAGATTATATTTTAATAAGTAAATATAATGTGAATAATTGTGACTTCTTTGATGATATTGCTTTATTATAGAGTGACATATTTTTATCTGGAGTAAATTAAATTTTCTCTATTTGTGTTATTTATGTAATTAATATTATATTACTAATATATTTTGATGTTACAAATGATGAGAGGCTATTTTAGTTGTGTACCAAATAAAAGCACCTAGAAAGAAAATACATGTGAAATGCATGGATAAAATAAGGACAGTATCCTGGGATGATGTGCAGAAAAGAGGTTAGAAATTTAAGATAGATTGAATTTGGAGAGATATTCAACCTGCAATGATTTAATAATTATTGTGATGATGATAATGATGATCAAATAAAATTTTGTAACTTTTTACTGTTTTGCTGACATTTCTTTTCATTTGTAATGAATGCTGTCATTATCTTAGATGTATCATAATTCCTACTATAGATAAATTATGAGAATACTGACTACGAAATAAGCAAGTTTGTAATATTTTCTACTTATACCTAGAACCCTTTAATCATTAAAATTTGATTATTAATTACATAATGCACGAAATACCACACCCCCAGCTTTTTTATTCAAAATAGTTGACGTTTACAAGTCATCAATTTTGCCTTTTGTGGAATTTACGGTGATTATATATATTTAAGTTATACGTGTGTATTTTCATATTAACACAAATATTAGTATTTACAAATATTTTTCTAACACATAGTTGAACGTTTAAAAATATTAAAAAAAATTTAAGTGTATATATTTTAGCTAATGTAAACATTTTAACATTTAGTTTTGGTGGACTTTGCTTATTGTATATAGCCAAAGTCTTTCTTGCATAATCTATTGGATTGAGTAAAACATAATTTTCTTTTCTTTCTAGTTAAATGAAAATCTTATTTAAATTGGATATCTCGCAAATTAAAGTATTGGTAATTAGTTAAGTAAAATAATCTTATTTTCAATTATTATAATCATGTTTTATTATTATATAAAATATAATACATACTTTATAATCGATATATAAATTTTGTATATAATAAGTAAATATTATACACTGTTTCATTATGATTATTGTCATTTTATTTTCCAATGATATTTATTTCATGAAGTTATTATTTTATATTGTAATTAGTGAGGGGAGTGGTGGGTCGTGTGAAAGTCTGTGCTCATATACCCTATATATTGCATTAATGATTATTATAGAGAATAATTGATTATTTATAATATGGTTGGTTTAAAGTATAGTTGTTGCTGTGGCAAATTCTCTCTTAATATGTATGTTATTTTTGAGAAGAAAACTTTATGTACATGATTTTCCCATATCAATTTATACTTACTCTAATAAAATCTGCTGTGTTATATCCTAACTTGTTACAAATTTTCTAAATTCCAAGTTTGTGTTGATATGGAACATAAACTTATAAATTACTAATATCAATACCAAAGTTTACAAATTCAGTTCATTTTATTTATTAGGATTTAATGGATTTGTTGTTTTTTTAATTATATATTTTTACCATATTGGATATGGGTTGTTTTGTTTGAGGGGAAAACTATCTATACTATATCCTTTATCAATACATAATCACTTTTTAAAAAAATGGCGGAATTACTTCCTAATTTGCTACACACTTACCGAAATTCAAACTTATCTCTGCAATAAACAAATACTTATAAATTACTAAATATCAATACAAAAATTACAAATTTAATACGTGTTTGATGCCCCTTAATGGATTGGTTTTATTAATTATAAAATAATAATAATAATAATAATAATAATAATAATAATAATAATAATAATAATAATAATAATGATAATAATAATAATAATAATAATAATAATAATAATAATAATAATAATAATAATAATAATAAAAGGATTCACTTTTTGTAAATTTATAAGAAATTACGATGAAAGTACAATAAGTTTTTTAGACTATTATATATTGATTAAAATATATGTAGAGAGAAAAATATAGTAATTCCAATGCTATATAATTAATTTTATATAATGCTATAATGTTATTATTATTCACTGAATTCAAGTTTTCAACAACATCAATAACAGAATTAGGTATTTGTATAACTATATTTGAAAGTTTTAATTAGTCAGAAATTAAGACTTTATTATTTTTTTCTTTATCTTTTTGCAACTATGTGCGATATAATAAAGCTATTACATGGTTTAAATTAAAGCACTGATAATTGGAATATAGAAACTAGAAGTTATTAGATGTTTATATTGCATGATTCACTGCTATCAAATAATGATTCAAAACTGGATTTGATACATGAAAATTCATGGTCACAATTTTGGAGGGTTGTGCATTTACTTTTACAAAATCTTTCCACAACACAAATATATAATAAGCGATAAACATCTGGTTAAAAAGGGCATTTTTTTAGGAAATGTTGCTTGTTTATCAGATCGGATTGTTTTCTCATTTAAGTGAAAGGCATACGTTTATTATTGATTATTGGTATTTAATAAAAACAAATCAGATAACAGACTTATGTTTATTTAACAAATTCACTGCATATTATTGTCTTGACGTGTTTTTTTCTGGACATATATTTTCAGTGCTAAAGAAGGGTGATTAATTGAATTGCCAATTGCTTTTGGAAAGACAAATAATTTCAAATTAGACATTTCTGAAGTAAATGCCCAACTTTTTTTAAATGTCTAGAGTGGTTTTGCAAAGATAAGTAATAATAAGAAGTGAGTTTGCACAATAATCTCTGTGACTATTTTAATAATGCTAATGCTTAAAATAATGATATTTAAAAAAATCCGGAAAAAAACATGTTTGTTATTTAATAAGAGTACCAAACTCTCCTTATAGTAATGACACCTAGTGCATTTGGTGGCACTACTGTATGAAGCGTTTGATACTCTTATTAACAGCATGTGTACGCATATGAAATTATGATTATGTAATGTTTGTTATTTGTTTGACAGCGATTATCTATATGTAGCAACAAAATCTTTTTTAAAATTTATTTCTTTATTAGAATTGTTAAAAAAACATTGTAATTTTTTCAGATAGATTCAAGTACTATTTTGCCCATTAATTTTTGGTATTACATAGATTATTATTAAATGAGGCATTTATTTTATATAGCGCTATGTTTATAAATTGTAATAAACTAAAGATCAGCCTTTCAAGCTAATGTACATGCACTTTTTATGAATATTCATACTAATAAATGAATACTTTCACTTCCAACCCAAGATAAAGTCTTTTTGAAAGAATATAATGAATTCATCTATTCTTTCAACCCAAATGCTTATATATGGGCAAATCTTAAGTAAAAAGCGCATATATGAGGCTTGAAAGGCTGATCTTTAGTTTATTATAATTTATAAACATAGTGCTATATAAAATAAATGCCTCATTTACATATGTTTAGTTTCATTTTATGGGCGTCATTCATTCAGACTTAGTAAAAAGTAATTTAAAGTGAATGCTTTATCCTCACGTTTATTTCCAGTACTTAAGATTTGCCCCTATATAAGCATTTGGGTTGAAAGAATAGATGGATTCATTCTATTCTTTTGAAAAGACTATCTTGTGTTGGAAGTGAAAGTATTCATTTATTAATATTAATATTTGTAAAAAGCGCATGTACGTTAGCATGAAAAGCTGATTTTAGTTTATAGATTATTATTATAAATTTCAGCTTAGAATAATACATATTATGTATTCCTATCAGGAAAACATAATATGTGGGTAAAAAACAAACAGGTGTTACTGGCCTCATTGAAAAAAATAAAATACTGAAGTGGAGTTGGGCTGGACATATTTCTAGAAGAGATGATAATAGATCGACAATTGAAATCTTAAACTGGATTCTTAAGAGATTGTAAAAAACCCAGAAAGAGACCACATGTGAGTTGGATGGTTGAAATAAGAAATTATGCAGGAGTGATGTGGAGAAGAGAAGCTAAAGATTGGAGAAGATGGATTGACTTTCATCATGCAGTGAAGTAATTATAGTTGTTGATGATGATGATAATAAGGAAATATATTTGAAGCAAAATATATTATTTGAGAAGGAAATGCTACTTTATAAGCTGACTGCAATTTGATATTTGTTTGTACAATTAGTGTTGGTACAATAATTTTCATAAAATTAACTCCACTTACTATTTTTATGCATATATAAATGCTTATTATAAATTATTTGATTATTTTAGCAACTTATTTTTCAAAACTAGATATAAGAATGTTTTTCTTTTGTCTTTTTTTTTACTCTAGGCTTAAACATAGAAGTATATTATAAATTAAGAATACTTTTGTTTATAAAGATTAAGTATGTTCTTCATTTCTTGCGAGAACAGATTATCCACTTTGTGTTTAAATTTAGTTCTTTGTGCTGCTCTTTTCATATTAAGCATCCTTATCTTAATGTCACTGTTGTCATAGAAAAAGTCAACCTTGAAGGTAACTTAATTTATTTCAGTTTTACATTAATTCTTTGATACTATGTAATGTTCAATTTATTTACTAGGGTATTAGTCATATGTAATATTTAATGAAGTGATCTATGCACATGCGCTGTAATGTTTTTTTTTTTTACAATTTTATTTTAATATCTTGAGAACGTTTTGTTGAGTACAGAGGATACTCTCAACCCAAAGTTGAATTTAAGTAAAAAAATTAAGATGGTTGGTCTTATTTTTTCAAGTTTCTATCTTGTGCTTTCGTTTGAGAGTATCTACTACTCTCAATAAAACATCATTGAGATATAATAATAATAATAATAATAATAATAATAATAATAATAATAATAATAATAATAATAATAATAATAATAATAATAATAATAATAATAATAATAATAATAATAATAATAATAATAATAATAATAATAATAATAATAATAATAATAATAATAATAATAATAATAATAATAATAATAATAATAATAATAATAATAATAATAATACAAGAAGCAATCCTTAAGTTCTCTGATGTAAGTATTTATTTTTTTCTTTTGTTTCAACTTGTTATTCGCAAAACAAACATAATACAGAAAAAATCGAATCATATAATAGATTAATAGTGTTTTTTGAAAAATATCGGTGTGTTTTCATATCTTTTTTTAAAAAAAAAAAAATACTGACTTGAGCCACAATAAATCATGGCTACTGCACAGTCAAGTGTGAGCGAATTAAGCACCAATACGAAATTAACAACATTGTTAGTTTTAACATCGCCTGTTTCATATGCAAAAGTACTTAAAAGTAATAGCAATACTACAGCACCAACCCAAATACCACGTTTCCATAGAACAAACACAAATGATATAAAAAATATTGATCTAAACACTCGAGAAGAAAATCAACTCCTAGCCGCAATCTGGACAAAAGAAACACTTGAAAATGTGACGGATCGTTTCAGTAATATGATGCCTCGTATGTTATTTGAAACATTTAGCAGGTTTTTTCACCAACATCATTAGTACTCACAGTAACCGATAATCAATGCTCATTATATCATTTCCCAAAAGCTTTATTATATGAAGCAAACATGCAAAATGCACTATGGGAAACAATCTCTTGTATTGCTGACCATCCAAATTCTCGATATATAACCATTGATTTTTATACTCAGCAGCAAAAAGAATGTTTTCAATCCACTATTTTAGCACTTCATAATTACACACTCGTAATTATAGATGAAAACCGGAAAAATATAATTACTGGAGTGCTTAAAAATACTTATCTTAAATACAATGTACAAGATTTTCAAAAAATGATAAACCCGTTTGGAAAAGTAATTGCCCTACAGCCTATATATTTAAAAGACATACCTATACTGATATGTAGTAATCATTTTGAATTTAAAATAAAACTACATAAAAATGTAGATGCCTCAACAATTCCAACACAGATTACAGATCAAGAAGTGACACTCTCGCTTCACATAAAAGGTCTAAAGCCACATTGTTTTGGCTGTGGACAGAGAGGACACCTAGCAACTCAATGTGATAACACAAAAAGCAATCACTGTGAACAAACTAAAATCCTCTCCCCAGAACAACCCAGTGATGATGAAAATAAAATTTATAATAACACTACATTCATTGGCAACCCAATAATAGAAACCAAAAAAAAAACATGTTCAAACACCCACAAACAAAAATGATAATGGAGCAGAATTGCCTATCCCAAAGACCAACCAAAAAATAATAACACAAAAACTAACACAGACACCCAATATTCAAACAAAAATAACTCGCAAGAAACCACAACACAAAATGCAGCAATTACATCACAGGATCAGCATCTCAATAAAACAAAAGGTGTACCAAGTAAAAATCAATAAACAGAAAATAAACATACACAGCTATATAATGAAAATATAAATCCAGATAATATAAAGATACCAATAATTAAAAAAACTACAATTATAAACAAAACTGCATCAAACATAATGGATGCAATAGAAGCCCCTCTTCCACCTATTCAAGAGAATACACCAGAGGAAAAAAGAAAGCCAGGTAGACCACCTAAAAAACATGAATCCAAAAAGGCAAAAAAAAAACAGACCAAAAGCACAACTCATCAGACATATACAACTTAGAAAATGATGAAATAGAAATGGATGTAAGCCAACAACAAATGGACACCTGTTCAGTTTCATCACAAATTGCCTTATAGATTCTGAACCAATATTAAATGGAAAAAAAACTGATAATAAACCCAACAATGTCTTAAATATGTATCAGCATCCATCTACTGCAATATAAACAAAAATTTAGTATTAAAAATAAATAAAAATCTGTATCTTGTAAAAAAATTATCCTAAAAACATGAAGATAAAAATTGAATCTCAACATTAGAGGCTAAAATGCCACCAAAAAACTTTTTGATCTCAAAAAATGGTTACATACAACACACCCACACATACTGGTGCTATTGGTAACAAAAATATACAGCAGCTCTCAAATTGATCCATCAAAATATTTAGTTAGCCAAGGTTTTTGTGCCTGCTCAAGGCAATCATCAACACCATCAGGTGGCACAGGCATAATTATATCCCACAACTGCCCTTTCGATTCTTTTAAAATTATATATATATATTGACTCTAATCTTATCATATTAACACTCCATCATAAAAATATCACACTTAACCTAGTATTTGTATATATATACCACCAGGCCCTGTCATCATCTCCAGAATAATAGCAACAATAAATTCAATGCTTACAGCAACACCAAATCCCATAATACTCCTGGGAGATTTCAACATGACCTACCAAACTTTTGTCACCAAATGGATCCATCAAATAACAATCCCACTTATGAGTGCTGAAGGTTTTCTCCCATCAAACTCAGTATCTTTTAATAACAATAGATATAAGTCACTTATTGATTTGTGTTTCTACTCACCAATGTAACATCATTATTTTAATCATGAACTCTGTCCATCTATAATCTCAGATCATGCTGCCCAGTTCATAACCCTCGACCTAACAAAAATACAGAATACAACAATAGCCCTCCAAAAGACTATGAGAATACTTCTTTCAGCACAAACAACTGAATTCTTATATTTAGAAACATATATAATGCTCCAAAAACTTCAAAACATGTCACTCGATCCAGTACAAAAGTATATAGCATTCATCAATATACTTTCTTTCAACATCAATCATATTACTTGCAATTCAATACCCCCCACCAGATTATTAGCTTTGGCAGATGAACTACATAAAAGAATAACCATTTCCAGGCCAATTACAGATAATCAAACACAAATTAAAAAACTTACAGAAATGTACAACAATACATGCAATACATTAAAGCAATATGTAGCAATAAAAAAGAAAAAAATTTGCCTTACACAACAACATACTTGGACCAGAGCATACATACGGTGGGCATTGGGATATCCATCCACAGTCAGAGTGCCTATGGCACTTGAAATAGATGGCTCTATAACAGCCGAACATAACATGATAAACCCAATATATCAACACTTAAAAAAAACTGCAAAAACAGAGTGTGTACATACCAAATGAAGACATATTTGGAGACCCTGAAACAGACACACCAATAACAACAACTGACATTGTATTTCAACTTGCAACAATAACAAACACATGTCACCCAGGACCATAAGGAATTCCCAAATTTGTGTTCAAACATCTTAATCACTTCACAGCAAAATACCTGTGCAATCTAGCAAATTACATATCCCAAAAAATTTACAACATACAAAGTCTATACCCAATTGCAATGGTTCCATTTAACAAAAAAACAACAGCAATATCATCTTTATCTAATCTACGACCAATTTCAATGGGACCTTTAGGAATAAAAATTCTTGAAAGAATGATAAAGGAAAAAATAGAACAACACATACTCCCTGTGTTATCATCAGCACAATATGCCAAAAAAGGATCATTCATTGGCCAGGGTGCATTAATGTACAAAACAATTATCGAAGTAGTAAAAAAAAGAAAGAAATATGCACCAATTATAGTTTAACTAGACATTGAGGCAGCTTTTGACTCGGTGCCTATAGCCAAATTATTAGATGTGCTGAAAAAAACAACGACACCTCCATCCTTACTATATATAATAGCCAATCTGCTACTCAGCCATGAAATTCACATCACATTGAATGGGAAAAAATCACCAGCCTTCAGACTGAGTCAATCCATCCCACAAGAATCCCCCTAAGTGCCTTGCTCTTTACAATATATATATAAATCCTCTATTAATAGAGGTACAGAAAAAAATAAAAGGCATTCAAATTCCAAACACTGCATTAAATATATGATGCATAGCCTATATGGACGATGTAATCATTTTCCTCCCCTCTAAAAAGAACCTCCCCATATTACAAGAGATAATCAAGAATTATACCTCAAATTTTAATTTAAAAATTAACACAAATAAAACTGCTGCATGGTCAATATACACAGGCAAGCACTGTACAGAGATGTTTAATGGTAAACCATCTGCTTTCCTTGGTTTCCCATTCTATCTTGGAACCAATGGAATGAGGCAAAAAATTTCAAAATAAATTAAAAAAAGATGCTGAAAAAATCACAGCCTCACTTGAAAAGTCATACCTGTCAATATATGCAAAGGTAGCACTATTTAATCAACTTATAATTACAAAAATTACATACTACACACCTATAATCAAATTTGCAAAAACATTTATATCTAAAATCTCGTCAATCTGTAACAAACTAATAGGGAAGAGAAAGACAGTGGCAATCTCTTTAAAATATCTGAGCAGACCACCACATAGCAATGGACTTAAACTCCATACAATCAATGTTTTTTAACACACAGAAATCAGTAAATCTAATACCAGCAACCATAAAAAGATTTCCAGACCTGGAGTGTGCAATCAGTATAATACCCACAGACAGACCACCTTATTCATATGGATATCTATCCATACTGATTGAAGAACTCATGCCAATATACAACAAAATATCACTCAATAATGATAACAAGTATACATACTGGGGTATTTATAATATACTATATCCAAACCAGACACCTAATCTACATCCATCAGTTCTTGGAATAGACAACAGGCAACTACTGCAACAGTTCAGAAAATGGTCATTAGAACCAAATTTTTTTGATTTTCTACTTAAGCTTAATCTCAATGCTCTACCCACAACCCATTTCCTTAGATTTCTTAGATTCTATACAAATATAGACCCCATGTGTGGGCTATGTCATAGAGAAGAAGAGACACAAGATCATTTTCTTCATTCCTGCAGTACCCTAGAAACAATATGTCGCACAATGTTTACCACATACAGAAACGCTGTCATTTCAATTGATGAAATAATAAATACATTTAAAAAACGCAACAGCCCTGCTAATCATGCAGCTACATACAGCCTTTATGCCTACTGGTGTACCAGATGCACTTTTGCACTTGCCAATAACCCCCGACGCCATCCAGAAACATATTCAATAAAACTAGAACTGTTCAAAAAAAGAGACAGCATCCTAGCTCAACCAAATATGTTTGCAGCCACATGGTCACACTTGAAACAAAGATCCAGTCTATGAAATATAAAGGCCAATAAGATAGATGATGACATTTTCAACATCAGCATTGTTTCCAACTTCAAAAAGATGCAAGCACAAACTGAACTAAATAGAAGACCAAATTTAAAAACAAGAAGAAAAAAAAAGTATGCAGAAAAGATAAAGACTTATATACTGAAAGTTGTAATTTGTTTTTCATTTGTAAAAAATCAATATATTACTAGATGTGACTCTGTAACTTTTTAGACTCAATAAAGTTTTGCTTTGAAACATCATCATCATCATCATCATCATCATCATCATCATCATCATAATAATAATAATAATAATAATAATAATAATAATAATAATAATAATAATAATAATAATAATAATAATAATAATAATAAACTATTATAGTGTATGTGCATAGGATGGTAAATCCCTTCATTAAAAATTAATTCTTTGAGTAACATTATTTTTATTGACATAGTAAAACAAATTATAATTGTTTTTTTCCTTAATATATAGGTGAAGTTAATAAATGTATGAACAATGTTAATGTCTTGTTTTTCTTTGATTTTGTAAATGGAAAATATTTTGAACCTAATTTTCTTAAAAAAATAAGATTTACTATTTCATATAATATTATAGTTTTGTAACTTTTTAATTTCTTGAATTCAATCAATTTAAGTGTTTGTTTTTATATCAAATATATGTAAACAATATTGCAGTATTGGATATGATATTTAGATAAAATGGATTCATAATCCTTTAAAGACCTGTTTAATAACTGATATTATTATGCACTAAACATCACATGATCACTTTCTTATGCTTGCTCAAGCAATTAAAACAGGCAAAACTCTCCTTACAGTAGTTCCACTGAGTGCAAGACTTAGTAATTAATGGATGTCAGAAGACTTGTGCATAAAATTCTCATCTAGTTCCTACACATCAAATATCCTCAGACTAGTTAGATTGTGAGAAACTAGTCTGAGGATATTGAATGAGTAAGCACTAGATGGGGATATTATGAACAAACTTTCTGGCATCCATTGATTACTCTGTCTTCAGCCACAAGTTAAAAACTAATCTGAGGATATTGGATGAGTAGGCTCTAGATGGGAAATTTATGCACAATCTTTCTGGAATCCGTTGATAACCCTGTCTTGCACTGAGTGGTACTACTGTATGGAAATTTTTGACTGTTTTAACACCTTGAACAAGCCTAAGAAATGGTGATAATGTGTCTATTAATGGTTTAATACTAATCCAGCCTAATATGATAGTAGTGACTATGGTTATTAGAGAACCAAGACATCAAAGTGTATGGGTGCTGATCTGAGTTCAGATATATATGATTATATAAGCTACTGAGCTTGGATTGAAAATATTATTATGCTTTATATTTTAGACTCATAGTTTTGTATCTCAGTAGGGTTAAAAGATGGCTGCTGGAGAGTTGCATTAGATCCTAAGATATAGCTTCTGTGCTATCAGGTCCAAGGCTTCCAAACTGATGAAAGGCACAAGATCACAACTAGTCTGGGGATATTGGGTGAGTAGGAATTAGATATGGATTTTATGCACTGAGTGGCACTACAGTATGGAGAGTTTTGCCTGATATTCATTTGTGTGAACAGTTTTCCTTTTGAGTTTATCTAACCATTTTTTTAAATGTGATATCTAATACAGATAAAAGTATATATATGTCAGGGATGAAGGCTTCATGTTTTGAAAAAATGAGTGCTTTTGTAAAAGAATCCACTAAAAAGTTAAAAAGCTATAACTAAAATTCATTTTCAAAAATTCACTAAAATATGTATATATTCAACCTCATAAAATAGATCCAATAAATTAGTGCCATAAGAACGATTGGTATATTAAGGTTTATAAACTATTTTGCTAAACATAAAAAAAGAAGAATGAACTAATCAAACTCATCTTGCATTGGTGGTTGAGAGGTCAGCATGACTGCCTTGCACTTGTAGGCAGTTGCCCGGGGTGCCAGTTTGCGTCCTGGCCGATTCTATGACACTTAAAAAAAACTATTCAAACTCATTATTTTTTATACGGGATTTCTGTTGACTTTCTTTTTTTTTTTTACCAATAGCTGAATTGTTTTTGTATAAGGCCAATGGGTTTGACCATCACATTATTCATTGACTATAAGAAGTTCAAACAATGCTAAAATGTAATTTAAAGTTAAAACTTAAGACTGTTAAAAGCATTTGAAAGATAAAAATACCTTGATAATTTATTATTTACACTCAAGGTCTAATAAAAAGATAAGAGAGTTCCACATTTTTCTCTAAAGTATTTTTCCAAACATAAAAAAAGAGAATGAACAATTCAAACTCATTTTTTGTGTGGAATTTCTGTTAACTTTCAATTTTTTTTACCAACAGTTGAACTGTTTTTATATAAGACAAATAATGAGTTTGACTATTCTTCGTTGATTATAAAAAGTTCAAACAATGCTAAAATGTAATTAATAGTTAAAACTTAAGAATGTTATAAGTATTTAAAAAATAAAAATATCTTATTAATGAATTCTCTATACTTAAATAATCACCGTCTGATTTACAGATACAAGAGTTAATCTGGATGTATGTAATATTTATGAGTGACCATTAGTTTCTCCGTGGAGAAACTAAAGATCGGTAAATTAAAAGCAATGCTAATTTTCAATAGTCTAAGAAGAAAAAACAAATAAGGGTTTTAAATTAAATAAAAGTCAATGTATATATTTTTTAAAGAATTAAAAATCTTAGATCCCAATTATTTAACATATAAACAAGAGTATTTTTGTACTTTTTCAAAATTATAATGTCTCAATATATTAAGAGGGAAGGGGGCTTTGTCTTGAGCGCCCAGTAAAACTTTAAATCAGTTATTGTATAAAATTTTAAATGTACAAATTTGATAAATGATACTTTTAAAAGTGAAAGTTAATATTAAGTTTTAGAGATTTAACTTGCTAATTATAGCAATTGCTTAATATTGAATTATAAGGGGGATAGATCTTAAAATTTTAAAGAATTATGAAATAAGTTTAATGTTATTGAAATTTGCTACAAATAAATCGCGAATTAGTATTATTTATATGTGCGTGCATGTGTGTGTGTGTGTTATATGGAATTTTAATTATAGAGATAATCTTAAGGTGTTATATATCATACAATATACCATTCAATAGAAATTTGAGGAAACAATTATTTTATCTCATTTTTAAAGAAATCAATCATTATCTTCATTTATAAATCTTTAGTCAAATTTAGTCTATTTATTTTTATTGAAAAGATTTTTCTCTCAAAATTTCCTATATTTATTTTATTTTATTATTAAAAGTGGGGAAATATCTCAAGCACACGGTATCAGAGAAAGTTGTGAATAATTACTGTCAAAATTAGAGTAGATAAACCAATTAAATCTTTAAATCGGACTCAAAGATATAAATTATGTTGAATTAGAGGATAATTGACAGGCAAAATAAATAAAACTGGGGATATGTTTGGGGCGAGGTCTTCTCTAAAAATCTGATGTCAAGTGAACACGCATCAATTCTGCTTTTCAATTATCGTCTGATTAAAATTATATATTTTTAAGAAGTGTATATTTTTGCTCTTTTGTAAATGGATCACTAGATATTAACTGGGCACACTGATCTCCTTCCAAAATCAATTGCTGCCAAAATTGTGCCAATTTAACAAGATTGATTCATACACCATGCTTACTTCAACACGTCTAGCTTGGAAGTTCCAATCCACACTTCAGACAATATTTCAGGTACAGACTTTTATTAATACCTATCCTGTCTTAAAAAAATTGCTTCTAATATTTGGATGGATAATTCTATTACCAACTTTTCTTGATATTTAATTCAATCTTAAAGAATTTACTTTTAATATTTGGATGGATGAATTTATTACAAACTTTTAGTGATAGTTATTCTATTTCAAATATTTTATTTCTAATACTTGGATGGATGAATTTATTGATAAAATATAAAAGAGATTAAAAGAATAACAATTGAATCGTATATTTGTGTATATTATATGAAAGACATAATAAAGTTTAAACAAGAATTCGTATTTTTCTTTAATTGTTATGACTAGAGTAAACTTTTGCGTTCTCATGAAAAAAAAACTGTAGCAGTAAGTTTGAAACATTTATTAAAGTAATCTAGTGAATTTGAAAACGAAATGAATGTTAACTAAATATATGTCAAATTATACTAGAAGTATATTATAATGAGTAATCTTATATGAATATTTGTTAAATAATTTACGAAGTATTTTGATGAACTTCTGTTCCAATTGAATGTAAAAATAATGGGAAAATAAACCGAAAGGATAACATAGTCCATAAGGCAAGGAAAGTTAAATTAAAATTTCTTATAATTCATAAGGAATAAGTGATATTACCAAGATTAACATTACCATGATAGTTTATTAATAAAGTGTAAAACTCCGGATAATAAAAGTAGCTACTATTACTATTATTAAAATGTGCGGTCTTTAAATTCGATTTTGTGCCAATAAACATTAATCTTTGGACAATTTCGAGATCGTACTGCCGTGACCATGCATTTTTCATTTAGAATAGTATATACGTGTTTTCGTTTTAGCATTGGATAATTTACGTTACAATGGAAAACTATTGCCAAGATCGCTGTGTGCCAAAAGAGACTTATGTAGAAATTTTCTTTATTATATTTCTTGTTACATTAAATGTTAGAGTTATTCTATTACATATTTTAGTTAATCGTTAACGTTTGACTCAATATTAGACCTATGTTAAATTTAGAAAATATTTTTATCCTTTATAAAATTGTATGAGCTCCTATTTTTATTACAAATGCTAGAAAAGTGTAAAGTATGAACAGGTTTTTAATATTATTATTATGATAATAATTTTAAACGAATGTTTTCATGTTGATTTAATTCTCATGTATTTTAGTATTTGTTGCTGTACCCCGGAGAAAGAGTGAGTTAGGTGAAATGTGTATTTTAAATAAAAGATGCCTATTTCTTAGCCTATAGAATTGACATTTTAATAAATTATTCATAATCGTATTAGACTAATCGGTTCATGCATCAATAATATTATAATCTTTCTGTTATGTGCGAGTGCAAATGACCTTTGTTTGTATGAGGTGAATGTAGTTTTGACCGCCTCAAAGGTTGAGATGAAGCATGCTCTCTCATAATTAAACATATTGATATTTGAAAGTAGATTTAGAAGATCGAGGATTTATTCCCAGCTCCATCCTTATCTATACATTTCGTAGGAGAAATAATTTTATATACGTTTTGTAGAATGTGGTGTTTTTAGCATGCCTCTTACATATGTGCAGTGACAAGTTCCTCACATACTTTATAGCCTCAAACAGAAGGCACACTCGTAGGTCTATGCTATCACCAAGAAGTTATTAATGCATTGTCTCTTACTAATGTATTATTATTATCACTACCCAGGAGTGAATGATAAGTTAGTGTTTTTCTATTAGTTAGGTTATTGCATATTACTGAAGAGTAGTTATTTGTTAGGGTATAATTTATACTATCATATTTCATAAATTGATGGACTGAGTAGCTGAGCTTAGCTCTAGTTTGTGAGCGAACCGATATTTATTCTAAATTTATAATTAAGAATTTGAACTAAGGCAAGCAATACGCATCATACCACGTTCCTGCAGAAGCAAGTCATCGCTGGACTGGTAAGAAATGAAAGAAAACTTACATCGGGCTATAGTATTAAATACATGTATGTGCGCGTAGATATAGATTATAAAACTATCACACAATTATCAAACATCAACTAAGTTTCTTGCATTTTCATCCACTCCTTCATTACCTTCCCCATCTATACACTACCTAGTATTAAGTTATGGGAATTATTAGCTCGCAGAATGCGTTATAAACTGACATGTTAAAATCAGAGTAATTCATTATCCCTTAAATATAAATTCCTTAGTGAAAGCAATATTATTATCTTTTAAAATACAAATTCCTTAATGGAATGAGTAAACATTAATATAAAATTTAGGTGAGCTATAAACTAATTATTAATCATAACAGTAATTATATTTATTGTAATAATGTTGAAGCACGGCTTCAGATATGGAATATAATGAATTTAAAAGTGATATATTACGGTCAACATAATTGTTAGAATCATTTGTATCATGTAATAATTTATTGTCCCAAAATATTTGTATCAAAATGGCATTTTTGCGTCGGGGCTATATACCAGATAGGATAAGCCTTACGAGAATGTGTAATCGTAGCTAGTAGAGATCACTTGCAAATAGTTTGTAATTATTATTTTATATTTTTCTTTGATTTGGGATCGCTTCGATGTTTATTTTAATAGTGTAATATTTAGCGTTTATTGTATCAAAAAATATTTTGTTTTTAAATTTAAAATGGTGTCTAGTGTCTCAATGATTGGGTATCCATGAATTCACATTATCCACTAATTTATTACTTTATCAATTTTAAAAATCCATTAATTTTAAATCTATGACATAAAAGAACTATAAGAAATATTTCATATGTTTGGTACAGATTGATCACGAGATATTTTTATTAGATTTTGTTGCTAAATAAATACGTTTCATTTGCTCAGATTTGGAAAGTTAAACTGATAAACGTATGAGTTAAAATATAATTATTATAGCAAACGGTGAGGAGAATGGTTTGATTGTAGATTTGATATTTAGTTATTTATTCATTGCACTTTGACTAAAGTTGCGAGTGGATATAAAATCCCTTCTCCACTCCTATTATTTGGATGCGTTCCCAGTTGAGAAATTATATTCGAAATTTATTAGAATAAGTATTTCATTTAATTAACTATTTAGCAGTTAATAATATTCATTAGTATTATTATGATTAGTATTGTTAGCTATAGTTCGATTAGACATTAGCTTGAAATGAGTGTATGTCTATTCAATTTGTATTCGCTGGGATAGTGTTCAGGGGGTCAGGAATGGATTTAAAAGTGATTGTTTGTTGCTCCTCACCACAGATCAACACCATTAGAACGAGAGTATTTATAATTCAAAATTTTTAAATAACAAGATTATTATTGTTACTATGCTACAATAGTTAAGTGTTATTGAGTTCATAGATTGTATATTTCACTCCTATGTGTGTGTAAGAAATGGTATTGTTGAGACATGTTTCGGGGAGAGGTGACTAAAACATTAACATTTAAAGTAAATAATTGTAGCTGTAGAGGGTGATCGATGCGAAGAATGAATACATAAGTAATGTGTTTGAAAGGGGGGGGGGGTGAATGGAAGTTTCTCCTTTTCTTTTATTTGAGTAATAAGATTTTAATATATTTATTACTCTAATTTTCTGTTTTATCTGCATGGATTAGTGATCCATTTCTGTTAATTTAGATATCAGAAGTACAGAAATGATATTAGTGTAGATGTCACTGGAGATCATATAGCTGTGTGGGTCTGTAGAGGATTGATGCTTTCAGTTTTAATAATTTGTCATGAATTTATTTGTGTAATAATTACTGACTTCAAAAATAAAAACTTAACACACTATTCATAATTTAACGTATTAGTATTATACTTTTCATTTGGAAAATTTTAATAATTTGCTTCCTTCAGGGACTTATAATTTATTAAGTGATGATTATCTCGGGTGAGCACTACAGATAATTGTTACAGTTGCAATTTGGCGTCTGTGTAATCAACTCAATACATATATATCCCTCTTTCAATCACATTATTTATCTCCACATAAGTTATATAGGATTTTGATTGGCCCGACCGTTTGCGAGAAAGTTCGTTGAATGATGGAGTAAGTAGGATCGTTTAGGTTATAGTATATATTATCTATTTGTGTAAAAATTGTTATGGCAAGTAAAATAAAAGCATTATCAAAAAGATATTGTATTGTGCTTCTGTTCTTAAAAAAGTCACACTCTAACCAGAGAATATAACACGAGAGACTCTTAAAAATGAATGCATGACTGAATCAATGGAATGTGGGCTATGCTCAGTGGTTGGTTGGTTATAAAAATAATTTAGCTGCAGAGATGTGAAGTTAAGTTAAAGGAAAAAATTAACAATAATAAAATAATCTATTAGAAATAAAATAAATAATTTGGGAAGAGAGAAAACTCCAATCATTCCCTAATCAATAATTTAAAATAAAGTAGATTTTCTCCTTTCATCAAAAACACATTCTCTGAGCTATCAACCTTTGCTCTTTTACAACAATAATATCGTCTCATTGACTCATGGGTATTTTCCAATATCTTACAAAGTATTAAATAATTTTCCAATATGATCTGGAATAAGCTCTACTCTTGTAGAGTAAAAAAAATATGGAAAGAACCTTTGTAATGGTACATTCGAAAAAAAATTACAAAACGTCTTGTGTCTCCACCACATTTATAGTTGAAATACCAAGCTGATAAGTTATAAAATAATAAAGAAATAATCTCAGAGAACTTTAATCCATCTTGGAAATTGTTTTATAGTGCTGTGTTGTCAAACAAATGACTGGCATCCTAGTAGGCCCTAGGATACATTCACATCACTTAAAAGCTAATGTATTATAACATTTAACAATAACAATATAATTATTTAAAAGGAGATGTTTAATATAGCTAATATTGAAATCAAATAATCACACAAAATTTTGAATAATTCAGCCTCTTATCCAGGATATCAGTCAAAATAATAGAAAGTTAACGGCACGTTTTATAGCCCCCTACCCTGGCACATTTTATAGCCCCCTACCATCCTTGACAACAATAAAATAATTAAAATTAATTTCAATAATTGAATTAATAGAATAAATGGAATAATATGCATTCTAACTAATGAGTTGAAATAAACTCATTCCGAAGCTAATTAAATGTCTGTTTTCAAATTGTAATCTTAAATTTTTAATTGAAACTTTAATGAATATCTATCACAAACAATAAAGTTTGAGATCTGCTAAAGCATGGTTTAAGTGATACATTAAGATTTCTGATATCTTAAGAATTCTGAACCCAAGACAACAATTTACATATAGAAAATACACCAACAACAAAATTAATTAAATAATATACTATAAGTTTATTAATCAAATAAAGTAAAAATATATACAACATTTATAGAATGTTACAAGCCAGCACGAGAGCTGTTATAAATGCAAAATTAACTTTATTGCATTTCGAGAGTGTCTTTTCTAATAATAAATAAAAAATATTTAAGTTACAGCTACTCTTTACAAAATAATGGTACATTATAATTCCATAGGTTTGGAATAAAATATCAAGTTAAATAGACAGGTTGTACTACACAGTTTAAATACCCCTGAACTATTTTTGAACTGAACTATTTCACTAAACAAACACTTAATGTAAATTGAACAATGGTAATGATAGCTTCAAATTAAATCTTATAGATATTCTATAAAAATAATCCCTTATTTAAATTATTCAAAAACAATCTTTATCGGTGATATGAAGCACAATAAAAGATAAGTAATTTTGGTTTAATTACCATGAACTAGATTTGAACTACTACTTTCTTCTAATAGTAACAAACTCTGTTACTAAATGGTTAACTGAATTATAGTTTATATTATTAAAATAAACTATAAATGAATATGAATTATTCATAAGAAGTCATACATGCAAATAATTATTTAAATTAATGTCCACATAAAACAACAAAAACCTTAATTATAAATCACTTACAAATCCAGCGACAAATATTTCTCAACCATTGACAAAAATATACATTGCGTATGGATATTCCTTTAATAATGAAGCACTTTAATAATAGGCAATTCAAAATTAATTCTACTCCGATGGTTTACTTGTGGACTACTAGCAAGGCTTAGTAGCACAACAGACATTGATCCACATAACTAAGGCTCTATAAAAGATAAAGTGTTCCCCAAGGGATTAGTACATCAACTCTAACCTTTCCCTGCCATGACTTAATATAACACAATAATCTATATCTTCTATGGTAGAAATATATTTTAATTCACATGAGGGACAAAATACTACATAACTCTTTAGATCAAAATACTATACTATAAGTATATAAGAATGGTGGCTTCCAATCCTATATTTTAGGCATAAAATGTAGGTGTGGACTTTGTCTCACCACCTAGTGAACAAAAGAAAAATACACCAAAAGATAACCCTCTCCCGGGATTAAGCTACATTAGCTATATCAAAATATATAAGTTCTGTATAGTCCTATCCATGGGACGTTGCAACATTGGCTACACACATTATACTGTAATAGTCTATCAGAAATTTTCTCATAGAAAATACACAGTCCTATGGGGAGGGAATCTCTATACCACAAAGCAAAATACATACTAAGCTAACAAAATATGCAGATACTAAGCATATAGCAATTCTACATAGACAAGATAGCAAAATATCACTAATAATAATATCAATTCTATACTAAAATGCATATATCAATCAATGTCTGAAATCAGTGAGTGAAAATACACATATCAAATGACTATAGAGATATGTAAAAATAGCATAATAAACTTAATTTTAAGTAAGAAATAATCAAACAGCAATGTATAATATATAACATATTTTAAAATTAAATGGACATAATAATAATAATAATAATAATAATAATAATAATAATAATAATAATAATAATAATAATAATAATAATAATAATAATAATAATAATAATAATAATAATAATAATAATAATAATTCAATTCAATAATAATAATAATAATAATAATAATAATAATAATAATAATAATAATAATAATAATAATAATAATAATAATAATAATAATAATAATAATAATAATAATAAAGAAAAATTGCTGATAAAACAATTTATAATGAAATAAAAAAATTACGTTGAAATCTTGTATGAAAAGTAGCCTAAAATGTAAATTTATGCACTTCTTATAATGTTTTTACCTTTCAAGATATATAAAAAAATATTATAAAACATTACATATATTGTAACCAGTTGGCTTACATAGCATACACTAATATAGTGTGTGTGCATAAATATATAAGTAAAATAAAGGAAAAGTAGAACTAAAACAGACAAAAATTATAGTAGATATTTTCTACATTCATTGAAATAAAAATAAATAAATAAATAATAACTCTGATCTAAAATATTGTTTTATAAATTAAACTTTTAAAAGGTCTGAATAAATATAAATATTGTATTATTATATTATTATTCTGATTGTGAAATGTAAAAACATGTTTTCAAAGTTTTTTAATTAATTAAAACATGTATATGTTTTCAAAGGGATTAAAGAGCTAAAAATAAAAACTCTGTTTTTAATCAAGATGTTATCACCTTAGATGATTTTATAAAAGGGCTGATAACAAAAATTAGCTCCAGTCTGGATAGTGATTTTAAAGAGAACAGTTTGGCTTGCAGTTTTATAAGAGTTAGCAGAAGAGCTAGCTGTAAAGTTGGCTCAAGTATTTTGTGAAGAGTTGGTAACTGTAGCAGAAAATGGCCATAGTAAAGCTAGCTGCAAAGATGGCTAGAATAATTATCAAGAGGACTGCCATGAGGATGTAAGAAGGCAAGATAGTAGACTGTTTTCCTTAGCAGGAGTTTGAATTTACATGGAGGAAATGGGTCAAGATTCTTTGTAATTCATAGCCTTAAAAGTGTTCTGGAAAACAGCTTGCTGACCTGAAACTTACAAAAACCAAGTATAAGTGGAACTGACTACAGAAGGAAAAAAAAGCCAACCATACCTGAATTATGTACTTTTACCTGATGATGACAACAAACCTGGATTACATTTTTATGATGACCAAAAACCCTTACCAAGAGAAAGCTTGAAGAAATTGGTGTACTGATGCTGCTTGCATGCAAGGAACCACAGATAAAAACATCGTGTGTGTATACAGTGAGTTGTATTTTTTACATATTCTTATAAAAGACATTTTAACTTCGTAACTTAAAGTAAAATTTGCTCGAGTCAAATGTCTAAAAGAGAGATGATTTGCTATATATATTTTGCTAAGAAATAATTTTCATATTCATTAAAAAAAGAATATATAATTTAAATGCAAGCATAATTTTGTTTGAATTAAAATCGAAAAAGCAAATCTTTTAAATTGGTCCAAAAATGCTGATAATTAATCCAAGTACTTGTTAAAAATTGACCATACTTTTTAAAAAAAAGAGAGAAAACTTATAAACTGAAACTAATTTGAAATTGTATCTATATTTTGTTTATACACATGTATAGGTAGGAAATTTATGTATTAGAAAAATATAATATTATTGTAAAAAGTTGAAATAGATAAAAATCGGTATACATGCACACTCGTATATGTAAAAATGTTAATCATTTATTGTATAATCATTTAAATATGTCTTTTTCTCAAATGTACTGCACTCTGTGCGCATATATATATATATCAAACCTACTTAGGTAAAAATTGATGTCATTTATTATTTTGAGAAAAGTTATATATTAGGAATTGGCGTTTGTGTGCACATTTATGTAAATCATTGTAATAATTTGAAATTTTGAATGGTGAATATTGTAAAACAACGTAATAACTTTAGTTGTGTATATAATTTTGTATATTTTTCAAAATCAGAGCCTTATCCTATAAGACCTTAAATATAATTATTTTTTTTGTTATTAATAAACTTGTATTTAATTGTTAAAAATTGTTTTCGTCATCTCTTGGTCACATACAGTAATATATCCTGTGTTCTCTGAGCTAGATTCAAGCACATGATGAATATATAAATGGGGATGTGTATTTAGTGCTTTGGGGCATCTAGAGATGATCAATCACCATCCTGGTTGGCACAAAAGAGGATACTCTTTAAAGCCCACACACTATATTTTATTTTAGTTTAGTCTTGTTAAAAAAATTTAAGTTTATAGTTGGCCAGTACAAGTGGCCAGAGCATTGATGATGATCAGCATGTTTTAAATGTCCCAGCATTATTGTTTTGATTTCTGACTCATGTATTTTAATGGATGGGCACTAAGCTGGTGCAGCCAAGTCATGTTTAAATCATTGCCCAAGGTGGCAAAGGCTCAATAGTTAGCCCAGTCTAAAGAAGACCCATTTTCAATTCAGCCACAAGATGGTCTGTTGATTTTATTCTGATTTATTGTACTAATTTGTTTATTTCCATTTATGATGATGAATGGTATTTTGAGTAGTACTCATACTTACTTTGACTTTACTTTATAATGCTGATTGATGATTAATTATTATAGTTGCTCTTCTGAGTTAGCTGGCTGATCTCTCACTGCTCACAGAGATTTCGATCTCATGTTTCTCTTAAAAATATATCTTACTTATATATATTCTGTAAAATATTGATATTTCATTTATTAAATTGACAGTGGTGATGATTTTCCATCACCCAGTTCACTTTTATTCATCTACCCCAGTGTTTCCCAACCTGTGGTACGCGTACCACTAGTGGTACGCGAGTTGCTGGTTGGTGGTACACGAAAAATAATCAATAATGGCGGACATAAATTTAAAAAAATCATAAAAATATCATAGAAATGTTTTTTTTTTCCTATAATTCATAAAAATTATTTTAATTAATAATATTATACAGTAAAGTTGTTAATATGTACAGTCGATAACGATCTTTAATGTTAATGATAAAATTGAAAGTATGATTAAGAAATTAGATTTTTGGAAACTAATATATATAAGTATCGAAAACTCTACATATTTTTTTGTTTGAAAATAAGGTTAGTCTGTCTCAAGATATACGAGAAAATATAATAGCACATTTAACAGGATTAAAATTGTCTTTCATGGAATATTTTCCAAAACCCGAAAACACAAATGATATTTGGATTTCAAACCCCTTCTATGCAGAAAATTTAGAAAAAACTACATCATTATCAATAAAGGATAAAGAAAATTTAATAGAATTATCATGTAACAGAACTTTACAAGTAGAATTCAAACGACACAATCTAATTAATTTTTGGTTAAACATTAAAGAATATGAACAACTTTCTGAGAAAGCTCTTAAATTATTATTACCATTTACTAATACGGAATTAGTAGGAATATGCGCATTAAAAGTAAAATTGCTACAAAATATAATTCCTAAATCAGATATAGACTCTTTATATTTAATAACACCATTCTCAATTTTATACTGATAAACAGATTTTTCAGTTTTATTAGTATAGGAAACAATGCATGTTTTATTAATGTTAATCTCCATGTTGTTATACCTACACCATATAATAAAACTATCTATATCCTTTTGAACCTCAATATGATCACTATAAGTAATAATTCTTTTAAATAACTTACAATCATCAGCATAAGTAAGTATCATACTATTTTTATGCTATGATCAAGATCACACATATAAACATTAAAAAGCAATGGTGCTAATATTCCACCCTGAGGAACACCTATCATATTATCAAAAAAAGAGAATTAGTTTTATCCATATGTACATAAGATTTACGACCCCTCAAATAATTGGAAAACCACTCAACTAAATGAGGACTAACACCCAACATTTTAAGTTTATACAAAAGTCTAATATATGAAACTTTGTCACATGCCTGAGTCATATCAAAATATACAACATCTAATTGCTTCTGATCAGATAAGGCATGAGCAATATGATCAGATATCATCATTAAATTAGTTTCAGCAGATCTACCAGGTAAAAAACCATGCTAATAACTAGGTAATACCTTAATCGTATCTACAATAATATTACTATAAATACACCTTTCATAAATTCTATCAAAAGGTGACAGAATTGAAATAGGTCTATAATTACCAGAATCAGATCTATCCCCTTTTTTAAAAATTGGTATAATCTTAGCTATCTTAAATATATCAGGAATAATAGTTTTCTCAATTGATAAATTAATGATATAATGCAATGGTGCTACCAAACATTCAGCACAACCCTTGATAATAAAATTAGGAATATTATCATATCCCATAGAAGATTTAGATTTAAGTTTAGAAATTGCAGTAAACACTTCAGGAATTGCAATTTTATTAACATCTATATTCCAAAAACTCTCTTTATTAAATTTAATATCAACCATATTATCATAATTTGAAGTATCTAAGTACATATTAGTAAAATGATTGACTAGATCATCCATAGAAGGCCTAATTACATTATATCTACAACTTTTACTTCCAACAATATTAAGATCTTTTATATAATTCCAAAACATTTGTGGATTATTCCTAAAATTTTCTTCAACTCTATTTAAATTATTATTATAATCTTTTTTCATAAGAGTTTTAGTATAAGCACGCAAACCACTAAATTTCTTATACAATTCTTTATCATTAGTTAGTTTATATAACCTATGATATTTGTGCTTTCTATTTAAGCCCTTACACAATTCTCTAGAAAACCATTTAGGATATTTGTTATTAGTATTTAAATAATGCCTAACAGGAATATATTGATCTAGACAATTTTGAACTATACCAACAAAATTATTTGCCGCTATATTTGGATCATTTTCCATCAAAATTACATTCCAATCAATGTCCTCAAAAGCTTTATAAAGGCCATAATAATCACCATGTTTGTAATCTCTCTTACTATTTACCATAGGCTTTATATGTTTATGAGAACCATCTATTACAAATTCCAAAGGTGGATGATAAGGATCAGGGGGCAAAAGAGCTTGATCAGCCTCTTTGCACTTCAAATCATTCTTAGTGCTAAACAATAAATCCAACATACCACCCCTAAAATTAATAATACTATTAAGTTGAATTAAACTAACTAACTCAACAAAAAAATTTAATCTATAAAGTTTACTATTATCAACATTCTTATTACTATGTCTTGAGTAATCAGCTTCATTAAAATCCCCAACTATAATAATATATTTATATTTCACCAATATATCCTCAACCTTAACTAAATATGCATCTAAATCATTCATTGACAAAGTAGGTCGAAGATATATAGTACCTAACAATATTTTATTTTTATTTTTTAAACTAACTTCAATCCAACAAGATTCAATATTATTATCATTAATAATTATCTGTTTATGCTTTATGTCTTTTTTAATAGAAATCAAAGTACCACCTCCTCTTGTTTCATAATTATAATTTCTATCACATCTATACACACAATACCTATCATCAAATATACTAATATTATCAATTTCTTCTTTTAACCAAGTCTCTGTTAAAAAGATAATATCATATTCATTTAATAACAATTCAAATTTAAAATCAATTGTCTTAGATCTAAGACCACGAACATTTTGATAATAACAATTCATGAATTGCTATTTATTACACAGATTATTTTGCAAATTTATATCTTGCACTATAGTGCTAATTTCATCAACATTATCAGTCAATATAATATCTTCTGTCTTTTCTTCAATAATCTTATTAATATTTAATATAGCATTATCCTGTGTACTATCAACATTAAAATTTCTTAAATATTTTAAATCTCCATAGAAGGGCAATATGACTGCTGACAAAGGCCAAACGTTACCAACCAAAACTTTATCAGATTCAGATTCCTCTATAGATAAATAAAATGAAGAATATTTTTTAGATTTTGTATTCAGTTTATAACACACACTATTTATATCTAAAACATTTTTCAAATGAGCAGTCACATCTTCAACAGAAGTGTCATTATCCATTCTAGTTAGAAAAAAATTTTTAAATTTCTTTCTTGTCTTAACAGCTTTTAAAACATGATTAACCTGATTTCCTATAATAGGTGAAGAACTTGAATTTTTAATATTTTTATTCTTATTTTTACGATAAAATACAGTTTTAAAACCATCCTTTTCTTTATCTGCACAATCTTTCAAATAAAAGGCATATGAGTTTTTAGAGGTGTTATCTTGATTAGAAATCCCAGACGATTCATCTGACGTTACATTTGTTTTCATATCTGACTGACCAACCTTCACTTTAATTGCTTTATTCTGCTGTTCATTAAATTTAGAACTTGATCTATCAGTGACACTAAAAACTGCCTCCTTTTTTAATTGATCAACTCCTTCACTTCTATTTATAGTAGAAAGTGGAGGTAAATTTAAATCAGAAACAATAAGTTCAGGCGTTTGCTTTTCTTTATGCTTTAAAATAAGTTGACTTCCTTTTTTATTAAAAACAACAGAATTTCTGTCTGTGCTTCTATAATCATTATTTTTATTTATATCCAAATTATTAACAGATGCATTTAATAACATATTTTTATCGTAATATTTTCTTTTTTCAATAATTTAATTTCACTTGATAAATCTGTAACAATATTTAAAATTTTATTCAATAAAAATGTAGATTTTTCACAAGATAAACAATTATTATCCATTTTAGATAGATTTTTTCTCCTTTATCAAAATCACGATTAGATATAGCATTAATTTCTATTAATTTAGAAATGTCATTACCTTCATTTCCTAATAAATTTTGACCAAAAATATCCAAGTCTTGCGAATAATTTATATCTGATACAATAATCTCCATTTTGTTTTCATTGACTTCCATTACGTTATTACTATTTGAATTATGATTACATTTATCACAAATATAGGACTCCATTTCTATTTCATTTTTATGCAATATTATTCCATTAGATTTCGAACATGTTTTATGAAACTTATTATTGCATTTAATACATTTAATTCTTGGCTGTTTTCCAAATATAATCACTGCAAAGAGCACATGGTGTACCTCCCATAGCACAGCAGAATAATAATAATAATAATAATAATAATAATAATAATAATAATAATAATAATAATAATAATAATAATAATAATAATAATAATAATAATAATAATAATAATAATAATAATAATAATAATAATAATAATAATAATAATAATAATAATAATAATAATAATAATAATAATAATAATAATAATAATAATAATAATAATAATAATAATAATAATAATAATAATAATAATAATAATAATAATAATAATAATAATAATAATAATAATAATAATAATAATAATAATAATAATAATAATAATAATAATAATAATAATAATAATAATAATAATAAAAAAAATTGCCAACCAAAATTGATAGGCAACTCACATATAAGGTTTTAGACCATTAACAGAAAAATTTTAAAATTTTAGGGTTATTTCATTTTTTTAGTTAAATACAGTTATTCATCATTGATACAGTATATTTTAATTACTTATACTCATTCAGAAGGTTACAAATCTCTCTTATGAAAAAATGAAATAAGCAAGCAACACAACAAGGTTATATTAGTAACTATAAAACACCACACAGCAAAATTAATTCACACCTTGAAAATTATGCATACAAAATCTACCTGCTCTAAAAAATTTAATTAGCTGGTACTTTAGTTGGATACTGTGTTAAGCTATGAGTTTTATAGGTACCTCTTGTTCCTTCTAGGGTAGAGACTAAGAATGCATTCTCACCCACGTGTCTCACTATCTCATAGGGGCATTCATAGAGATCTAAGAATAGGGTCCCAAAGTGAGGAACATTCCATTGAGGTCTTTTCTAATTTAATGCTCCAGCATTTTTAATATCAGTCACAACCTTTTTAGGAGTGGCTTATGCTATACTAGTGGATGGTTTACCACCATCATCATTCCTCCTTACAATTTACAATAGAATGAGGATTACAATAGGGCCTGCCTCTTATTTGGGGCTTTGGTCTATATATACTTCTGATTTTATCTAGTCTCTCTTGATACAATGGTGATCTACCTGGGATATTGATACTATTTGCAGATATAAGAGATTCTCTATTAACTCTGGCCTTACTATCACTTACTTTATCACTGATTTCAATGAAATCTAATAATTCCACAAGCTCCTCGATTGTTTGTCTATCTGAGGCTACACGACAAGGTATGTTGTGATTTCATATACAAACTATTTGTTGCTCAGATAAAGGGTAGGCAGTAAGGGTCTTGAGTTTCACAGACTTTTTCCTGAAGAATTGGGGATAGCTACCTTTATAGTGATTATATTTTTCTTGAGGAATTTGGTACTTTAAGTTATCTTGCCTGTCTTCTCACCAAAAGCTATTTAATAACAGATACTTAAAATCTTCATAGGTACAGGGTTTGTAAAACAAGGACTGCCACCAATCTTTAGAGGATGAATATAGATGGTTACTAGCAATGGCAATCTCCATTTCTGACAGTGGACAGAGTAGAAATAACTCTTCCAACCTCTGCAAAAACTCATAGGGGTTTTCTAAGTATTCCCCTTTAAAAGATTTAACAGTTAAAAAGTTAAATGCCATAGAATCATGTAAATCTTCTGCACAATTTGTCCTCCCTCTATCTGATCCTGACTTCTGCAGATCTACTTTACTATGATCAACCTCCTTTATAGGTATCAAAGAATACTGAGCCATGGGGCTCCATACACCTCCTTAGCCTCAGTGACACCCAACTCCCTAGTGCTTATCTGTCCTACTTCCAACTTTGAATCCTGTTTTTGATTTAAGGTGTCTTGGATATATTTCTCCAACCTTGTCTGGTAGTTCTTCTACTCACAACTCATCTCATCTCTAAGTTTATTCTCAGTCTTACCTGAAAAGACTTGCCTATCTACTGTACACTATACATCCTCTATCTTTGCTTTTAAATTCTGGTATCGTTCATTCACTTCATTTAATTTAACTGGCATTGTACATACATCTTCACCTCCTGTCTTTAGTTTATCTACTCTTTTAATGATCTGTCTAACTTGATCATTCATATCCTGACTAATTCCACCTGGGTTTAACTTCTGTGCTTCTACTTGCAAACACAAGTTCTTTATGCGGTTTTGACACTCATTAATCTGATCATCTATCTTTAATGTGTTATCAATACTCCTACTCTGATGTTCTATTAAACTCTCTCTGACAATTCCTAACCTTTCTTCAAACAATTCAAATTTCTGTTTGATTTCAATGGTGCATTCACTAGAGTACTTGCTATATAATGTTTGATATTCTTACCCTTTATTATTGATCATCATTTCTGTTTTAGTAAAATTTTCCTGAATTTCTTTCTTAAGTGACAACACTGAGTTTTCATTGTCTACTCTAATCTGCTGTAGTGGATCCTTAACATTTACTTCCATCATTAAAAAGAGGGATTTATTTTATATATTTTTTTCTTTTATTTCAAGCTGATAGTCTGTTATAAGCTAAAAGTTTATATTTTCAATTTACCATTTATTTTACCGTAATATTTGCATATTATATAATTTGGAATTATTTTTCACACTCTTATTTATGCATATGTACATCTGTCTTATGTAATTATTTTATTTAATTAGTAAATATTCAGTTTTATAACTGTTTCACTCGATTAATATCGGATAATGTCATATTTTAAAAGAATTGAAGGAATTAGTGATTTACTTGTATGTGTATTTATCTTTCAATGTATAGTATGAAATGTATAGTCTAGCTATGAGAAATAAAGTTATTCTTGAAGTGTTCTCTGTTTAAAAAATGGATTATTAAACAATATGGATCAAATATTTTGGATAAAATTGCAGAAAGGACTGAATTAACATTTTGGCCATAAATGATTTTAATATTTTTCCATGGATTACTCCAGATTTTAATGGATTTTAAAAGTTGATATTTGTATTTTTTTGAGGCACCAAATGAGTGAAAATAACTGTGAACAATATTGTCAGTGGTAACTAAGCAACAGGGGAGATCCCATGTCAAGCTATTCAATGTTTAAAAAAAGGACTTATCGTAACTTTAATCTTTAATATTTATTTTAGTATTAAGTTAATATAATACTTTGAATGTTTATCATTATTGATTTAGTATTAACTTATGATTAGGAAATACATTAAGATAATAATTTATTATTATGTTTTTTTATAAAAAATATTCAGAAAGTGATTTCTATCATAACTTTTATTTTGATGAATGGAGCTGAAGAAGCGGATCGCCAAGAATGATTTTATTGAGATTGTTGTAAATTTTATTGGCATAATTATTATAATTATAATTGCTTGAATATTTATTTCTTTTCATATATTTGAAAAAATATATGTTTTATTAATATTTATTTTAAATTATAATATGCAACGCTTGAATTTGATATTAATAATGGAAGAATGCATAAAAATGTTTTATAAAACTTATAAGGATATTTTCCTTACTTTACTCTTTAACTAAAATGTGAACCCTTTGAATATACGTAATTATATGGCATTTTCTAATTGTTGAAATGTTACTTTAATGAATATTATATAGGGTATATGAGCACAGACTTTCACACTACCCACCACTCTCCACTCTGTCTCATAATACTGATACACTTGAACACATATATGTCGAAAAGATAAATAATCACCAATATTGGTATTTCATGCTAAACCAGCAATCATCAGTTGGTCCAGATTACCATCTCTACACATATATGCTATAAGTGCTCAGATATATATTAAGATAGCCAATCTTCACACTTTAATGGACAGGCTTCAATCTACTCCACACCCCAACTCTTCAACTGTCCATCCAAATGAAAATCTGATGATGGAATGCTCAAAGGCCACCCTGAGGTCGAGATTCTTGTCACACCCATGTTAACCATAAGTCAATCTGACCCCTCATATACAGGACATAATCCATTTAATACACATACAAGGGAAGGACAGACATCTGTACTATGCAATAATTGAAACACAGGCTTATTATATACCTGTGTCTATATATCTAATATATAGAGTATATGAGCACAGACTTTCACACTACCCATCATGCCCCACTCTATCTCATAACACTGATACACTTGAACACATATATGTTGAAAAGATAAATAATCACCTATATACATACTTTATGCTAAACCAGCAATCATCAGTTGGTCCAGATTACCATCTCTAAAACATAGTATTGATCTCTACATTATTTCTTAATAAATGAGTAAGATATATAACATTTCATGAATGATTGTTGATATCATTTGATAATGAAAGCTTTTAAAAAAATCATCTTGTGTGAATTTAGATCATTGTTTTTTTCTATAGTATTGTTTTTAAGAATTATTTTTAGAATGTTATTGGTTTATTATTTTATGATGTTGAATAAATTATACACTGGGACAAATGTTGATAGTGATCAGGAAAGTAATGATATTTTGTAAAATCATGGTGCTGGGGTCATGTTGAAAGTTATTATTGGAGAATTGGAGTACCATGTATATTAAATTTTATTGAAGTATACAGATAACATAAGACTTTATATTTATTTTATAGACAGTTGAATTTCCTATATGTCTATAAGTGCTTTTATAGAGCTTTGACTTGATCTGAAATGCCCAATGAATATTGTAACAGTCAGAAAACGTGTGACTCATAAACATAGTGCTGAATTCGACCACCATACAGAACAGCAGCACCATCGAGTAGCGAAGCCACCCGTGGTACTGAGTTTGAACATAGTTTATCGGTTCCACAATACAATCCACGAAACAATGCATCTGATGTGACATTAGTAAATATTTACTTAGGCACGGTGGTCAGGGATATGCAAGAGATTCATGATTTTATTCTCAAGTTAGCCAATAATCAAAGTAATATTAATTAAACATTCATATTTACATAATTGAGGAAATATTATATAGAATGGGTATCGAATAAATGAAACGTAACTGCAGACATATAGTTTAAAATTATTTATTAATACATTTCAATAAAACAAATATTTACTAATAATATTTTGTGGATTTAAAGCTTCAGTAGCGGGATTTGTGACACTGGAATGTTTAAAAAGGAATTCACTTATTTGAAGGCGTAATCTAGCTACCTAAAATTCTCGAGTAAGTATTTCTAATGCATGCCTTGGGGAATTTACACCTTTGCCATGCAAGAGTCTAAAGTAAGATTTAAGAGTAGCGGCGGACATATATTTATTTAATTAAAATATTTATTTTATGTCTAAGGGCAAACATTTATTTGAGAGTGAATTATGAAGATAATGCAGAGGCGGAGTGATATATAGAATAATAAAATTCAGTAAAGGAACACGTGGTACACTTTAGAAAGGTGATATGGAATGGCAGTATATTGAAATGGCAATGCCACGAATAAGTTTATAAGAATGTCGGGCTGGTCTCTGCCTCAGCCTGACGAAGTAAGGTTCACATAAGCATAACCAGGGACAAGCGGTCCATGTCGCAGTTTTGCCGGCTGGCTGCATGACATTGTCAAGTCCTACGGGAGCACCCATTATGCCCGCTTGTGTAGGATGACTGGGGTTAATTTCAACCCTGAAGAAGCCGGAATATTTACGGTGGAATAGATCATCGCATCTTTAAAACGTAACACATGTATAAGTATAAACGATTATGATAAGATTTAAATAGATTTCTAATTCGGCCCTACATTATCAACAGTTACTAAAGAATGTTGGTGACTCTCAAAGAAATGTAATTTTCTGGAATTATTCATGATGATTTAATAAATACAAAACCTATATAAATTGGGAATTATTATAACTAATATGTCAGCCATTTGCGAAGTAGTAGACCCTGCATTACAATAAGTGATGCACTGAATGCGTGTCGATTTATATGAAAGTTAAGTTAGTTATGGTTTATAAGAATGTCGGGCTGGTCTCTGCCTCGGCCCGATGAAGTACATATTAATGAAAATGTGACACGCATTCACTGTTTCAAACGATCATAGATTTAAACTTTGAAAATAGAGACAATTGTGAGCATGCAATAATTAAATAATAAATATAGATAAAATGTAGATTTTAGAAATACGCACCCAAGATAGAATGAGGTAAGCTAGATTATTAGAGAAATTTACACATTAAGTTAATTATTCAGTTTTAGTTATACATATGGTAGTTTTACATTTTATAATTTAGATAAGTAGTATGAAGAAGAGCTATAGCATATTATTAGAGTACTCTAGAGTTTGAACACAGACAGGTACCTGTTTTATAAGAAGTTTTCTGATTCCATTAGTTTAGCAGCAAAAAGTTCACGAGTGGCAATTCTTTCTTGTATTTAGATATTTCATTTACTTTCACAGCAGCAGCAGCTTTCTCATTTATTTCAGGCAGCAGATCTTCATGGTGAATTTATGATGGGCAATGGAAAGTTCGGCATCCGATAGGCCATCTCCCGATGGAGAATAATCTAGGTGCTTTACTCGGTCATACCTTGGCAGGAACAAATTATTTTTATATTTTGGAGACTCTCAGTGATCGAGAGCAAAGCTAAAGTTTAAGTGAATGTCTCCAGCAAGTCTAAGATGGCCTCTTTTTTATCTTGATCTTTCACATTTTTGTTAAGGTATTTTTAGGTTCTACTTAATCTGCCCTGAGGATAATCAATGCATTTTGTTGGTTTTTAATTAAAGAAAGCTGCCGTTCTATTGTTTACATTTTACATTTACTAATTACACTTTGGGGAATTTTTCTTTAATTAATCTATTATCTATCACTGACCAATGCTTTTAAATTTCAAAGACAAAAAGGGAACATAAGATTATTTTAACTTTTAATTAAATATTACATCAGATTTTTTTAGAATTATTATTAAACGAAATTTAAACAAAGCAATAAATACGAACTTTATAATCCAAAATAAATGATTAAAATTATACAAAATTATATAACTAAAAGAAATCTAAATTATATTATTTTATCCCTATTTATTGCGTTTAATTTGAGATCGAAATGTGTGCGTGTTTATGCTGAATTCTACATATATTTATACATTTTTAATATTGCTACACACACAATTCGATACCAAAAAGTTTAAATTTGGGCAGGATAGACCGGTCAGTGAGAGACGACAGAAAAAGGTGAAACTTAAGATTCGAATACGAATCTTACTGTTTCATTTCCCCGTACTTCCCGTGAACAATTAAGGAAGAACAAAGGAGGCAAGAAAGAGAAAAAAAAATTTTACATTACATAATTTAAATACGAAAACATTATTATTGTTTGTACAGATATATTGAAATATAGAAAGCAGAGATTACATGAAGCAACAAACAATTTATATACCCGGATCTAGAATTTATAGTTTAATTAAAATGGCCTAATTTGGCCGTGTCTGGTTAAAATCATAGTAATAATTAGTTAAACTGAATGTATATATATAAAAAAAATCTTAGAATAGGATTAGTTAGTATAATATAAAAAAAAATTTTTTAAGAGTAATAGTAATTAAAACAATAATATATATATATATAAAATTTCTATCTAAAACCCTATTTGACTAAAGTACAATCCATTCAACCAAGTTCATTATATCAAGTTCATTTTAATATTCTCATATACGTTTAATCCGTCCTAAGAGTCTAATATTTTTACAACCCCGGGTCAGGTGGATAATACCTACATGGTTTGAGATTACGGGCATTGTATGTCCCTTTTATGGTATCTCCATCTTTTAATAAATATGCATTTGGGCCACATGTGCGATCAATTATAAAGGGTCCCCGGTACAAAGGAAAGAACCCTTTATATACTCTTTTATCTCGGTTACTTTGTTGAGAGTTCCGTACCCAAACATAGTTCCCGACCTGGAAATGTTGGCTTCTCCGATCTGCTCGTAATTTCCGTTCTGCCCTTTCTGTAAGGCAGCGGTGTGCCTTGCATCTGTCAGTTTCAATATTGATTTCACATTCATCCATGGGTAATGGCGTCTTGATCAGTAATGAGTCCGCTTTACCAAAATGCAAACGTGTTGGTGTCATGCTGGTGTCCATCTTCGTCTCTTTTTTACTGCTTTCACTCAACGGTTCTCGTGGGCCTTCATCTATTGGAATGAGGTTTCTTTGCTCATCACACTTTTTCATATTTACTACACTACCTGCTTGCCCTTCTACTATCATCGGTTTGTCAAGTATTTCTAATTCCCTTTCCTTTTCCATATCTTTAATTTCTTCTTCCTTTTTACTAACTGGGGATATTCCATAATGTTCTTTGATCATTTCAAGATATATCAACATATCCCTATCAATTTTCTGATGCTCCCTAACTCGTATCTCCTCCTCTTCCTGACTCGTTTTTGGTTCTTCATATCTTCTTCTCGCTTCCTCACGTATTTTCCTCCATTCTTCTTTACTCTGTCTAAATATTTCAAGTAACCTTAGACTGAAGTTCATTGATGCTATTCTGTCATTTTCTGCTTCCATTTTTCTTAATATTATTTATTTATTTTATACTACTAGCATTTGACTACTCCCCACCGGTATATTGGCCCTATAACACTCTTTCGCTGCCCTCACCTACTCTACATTGCCCTATCTCTATATTGCTGCGTTTAACATATTTAACATATATATTATAGCGAACTACTGGTTACGCGTATAATAAGCCACTGCTGTCTATGATATATATATTTGTACTTTAACAAAATATTTACTGTTAACATATATAACAAGCTTCTGCTGTCTATGCTATATATATATAACGGTGTTTTAATAAATTATTCAATGCTACCTGCTTTCTCATTTAGCGACTGATTACTTTTTTTTTGACATATATATATAAAATATTTCATTAGATCCGAGTATTTTCGTTCCTTCTTAACTTACACACACATCCCTGCTTTCCTTAAATTTGTTATTATGCCTGCTGTCCTTTCATTCACTCGACCCACATTATTTCACTCGATTTATTTTTTTTCATTATTTTTATCAAAACAAAATCGTATATATATAGAATAATTAGCTAACTCGAGTAACGAACGCTAAAAGAAATTTATATGCGTTATATTTTGCTCAGGGTATATATGGGTTTTTTGTATCGAAAGCTCCACGTTGGAAAGCGCCAAATGCTAAAAAAAAATTTAACTATGTAACAGTCAGAAAACGTGTGACTCGTAAACATAGTGCAGAATTCGACCACCATACAGAACAGCAGCACCATCGAGTAGCGAAGCCACCCGTGGTACTGAGTTCAAACATAGTTTATCGGTTCCACAATACAATCCACGAAACAACGCATCTGATGCGACATTAGTAAATATTTCCTTAGGCACGGTGGTCAGGGATATGCAAGAGATTCATGATTTTATTCTCGAGTTAGCCAATAATCAAACTAATATTAATTAAACATTCATATTTACATAATCGAGGAAATATTATATAGAATGGGTATCGAATAAATGAAACGTAACTGCAGACGTATAGTTTAAAATTATTTATTAATACATTTTAATAAAACAAACATTTACTAATAATATTTTGTGGATTTAAAGCTTCAGTAGCGGGATTTGCGACACTGTAATGTTTAAAAAGGAATTCACTTATTTGAAGGCGTAATCTAGCTACCTAAAATTCTCGAGTAAGTATTTCTAATGCATGCCTTGGGGAATTTACACCTTTGCAATGCAAGAGTCTAAAGTAAGATTTAAGAGTAGCGGCAGACATATATTTATTTAATTAAAATATTTATTTTATGTCTAAGGGCAAACATTTATTTGAGAGTGAATTATGAAGATAATGCAGAGGCGGAGTGATATATAGAATAATAAAATTCAGTAAAGGAACATGTGGTACACTTTAGAAAGGTGATATGGAATGGCAGTATATTGAAATGGCAATGCCACGAATAAGTTTATAAGAATGTCGGGCTGGTCTCTGCCTCAGCCTGACGAAGTAAGGTTCACATAAGCATAACCAGGGACAAGCAGTCCATGTCGCAGTTTTGCCGGCTGGCTGCATGACATTGTCAAGTCCTATGGGAGCACCCATTATGCCCGCTTGTGTAGGACGACTGGGGTTAATTTCAACCCTGAAGAATCCGGAATATTTATGGCGGAATAGATCATCGCGTCTTTAAAACGTAACACATGTATAAGTATAAACGATTATGATAAGATTTAAATAGATTTCTAATTCAGCCCTACATTATCAACAGTTACTAAAGAACGTTGGTGACTCTCAAAGAAATGTAATTTTCTGGAATTATTCATGATGATTTAATAAATACAAAACCTATATAAATTGGGAATTATTATAACTAATACATCAGCCATTTGCGAAGTAGTAGACCCTGCATTACAATAAGTGATGCACTGAATGCGTGTCGATTTATATGAAAGTTAAGTTAGTTATGGTTTATAAGAATGTCGGGCTGGTCTCTGCCTCGGCCCGACGAAGTACATATTAATGAAAATGTGACACGCATTCACTGTTTCAAACGATCATAGATTTAAACTTTGAAAATAGAGACAATTGTGAGCATGCAATAATTAAATAATAAATATAGATAAAATGTAGATTTTAGAAATACGCACCCAAGATAGAATGAGGTAAGCTAGATTATTAGAGAAATTTACACATTAAGTTAATTGTTCAGTTTTAGTTATACATATGGTAGTTTTACATTTTATAATTTAGATAAGTAGTATGAAGAAGAGCTATAGCATATTATTAGAGTACTCTAGAGTTTGAACACAGACAGGTACCTGTTTTATAAGAAGTTTTCTGATTCCATTAGTTTAGCAGCAAAAAGTTCACAAGTGGCAATTCTTTCTTGTATTTAGATATTTCATTTACTTTCACAGCAGCAGCAGCTTTCTCATTTATTTCAGGCAGCAGATCTTCATGGTGAATTTATGACGGGCAATGGAAAGTTCGGCATCCGATAGGCCATCTCCCGATGGAGAATAATCTAGGTGCTTTACTCGGTCATACCTTGGCAGGAACAAATTATTTTTATATTTTGGAGACTCTCAGTGATCGAGAGCTAAGCTAAAGTTTAAGTGAATGTCTCCAGCAAGTCTAAGATGGCCTCTTTTTTTATCTTGATCTTTCACATTTTTGTTAAGGTATTTTTAGGTTCTACTTAATCTGCCCTGAGGATAATCAATGCATTTTGTTGGTTTTTAATTAAAGAAAGCTGCCATTCTATTGTTTACATTTTACATTTACTAATTACATTTTGGGGAATTTTTCTTTAATTAATCTATTATCTATCACTGACCGATGCTTTTAAATTTCAAAGACAAAAAGGAAACATAAGATTATTTTAACTTTTAATTAAATATTACATCAGATTTTCTTAGAATTATTGTTAAACGAAATTTAAACAAAGCAATAAATACGAACTTTATAATCCAAAATAAATGATTAAAATTATACAAAATTATATAACTAAAAGAAATCTAAATTATATTATTTTATCCCTATTTATTGCGTTTAATTTGAGATCGAAATGTGTGCATGTTTATGCTGAATTCTACATATATTTATACATTTTTAATATTGCTACACACAATTCAATACCAAAAAGTTTAAATTTGGGCGGGATAGACCGGTCAGTGAGAGATGACAGAAAAAGGTGAAACTTAAGATTCGAATACGAATCTTACTGTTTCAATATGGACCTACTTCTTTGATTTGTACTGTGCTTGCAGTGATATTTCTTTTGGAACTCTCTTGATTTTTATTCTATGTCCTACCCTTATTCACTATTCATTTCAACAAGTATCATTGTAAAAGATAGTTTATGTTGGAAAATAATGACTAAATCATTTTCAAGTAATTATTTTTGAGACGGCAAGATGTAGTATGCAAATTTTTTTTTCAAATGATATCGAGATGCTTAATGAATTCTGTAATGTACAATATAGTACTAAAATAATTAAAACCTATATAAAAATTAGAGATCACTCATTAATCAATGCATATTCAAATGAATTAATGTGGGTAAAGTGAAAATGAGATGGGAAATGATGTGATGTGTAAAGGAACATCAAGAAATCCGATTTATAATCAATTTTCTTAAAATATTTACTGCTAAGTTAGTTTTAGTTAAATCTAAAATTAATAAAACTTACTGCCGAATATTTTTCTTTCATAATAAAGTGATTTTCAGTTAAGGGACATATTTATGTTGTTATGAAGGTATTTTGTGAAAAAATAAATATCAAAATAATATTTCATAAAACCGAAAGATAATTTTTAAATTGTTTTATTTAATATGTTACTCATATTTTAAAGATATTATTAGAATGTAAACATGCGCTGGAATATTCATATTTTAAATGGGTTATCCCATGGTAAAATAAAACTTTTCATTTTATTATATTATATTTTCACAAATAGACAGAATAAATGTTATTTCTGATTTTTAAATTATATATTCTTATGTCATCATATTGTAATTATTTTTCTTTAATTTGTGCTAAATAATGTAAATATACTTTTCTTTGTAAATATTTTAATTTGTTTTATTGTAAAATCTATTGTTAACTTGTTAATAAATTTGATGTTTTTTTATTAAAATTACAGTAGTCCAGTTGGAATTTATTTGTATGTTAATTATTGATTTATTACAATGTATGCATGACACACAAAAATTAATAATTGATTATATATTATTTATTCAACGTATAAATTATTAGGATTTTTCTTATACATTATTTAGTCATATCTGATTTAGTAACCAAATATATTTTATTATCATCTTAAAGGATCTAATCTTTATTAATGATTTTGAGATGATACAATACCTATGAAAAATGTTTGATATTATCATAGTAATATTAGAATATTATATTTTTCTTTAACAATGCCACATTAAACATGGTAAAATTATACAATATATTTACTTAAATTTATTATATTTTATTATATTATTCCTGTATTTTAACCATTAGGTTATTATATTGAGAGTCATGAGGGTATTTAGTTGCTTATTGCTATTATTATTTTGTAGGAATAGTTAAATATCATATAAAATCTCATATCATATATAACTACTAGGTATTAAGACATTACTTTGATTTATTAATTTGTTAAGAGATGAACCTGAAATGATTATCATTATTTTTCCTATTACCATGAGTATTATTGGCATTATGATTTCTTTGATTACAATTATTGTTAGTGGTATTCTGGAAGATTCTTATTAATTAATATTTTAGTCAAGGAATATTAAATAGTTTGTTATTATTTAAGTAAAATATTTATAAATTACGTTTTAGGATTTTTATAGATTTGTATTTAAGACATGAGAGTATTACGTAATACTTTTTATTATATGAATTTGGTGGGAGTAATGCTCTTATGCCGTTGAGGGTGTATCTTTTGGGGTGTATTTTCAGTGTTTTATCTAGTGTACATTACTGAACGACTCATTTTAGGATTTTTACAGTTATATTTATTTATAGGAACATAATCTAATTTTGTTTACAATAATTAGTTAGCTATAAATTACATTTCTTGGTAGATAAATGGATTAAGTAGAAATGTTTAGACCCCTACTTAGTTATTTCAAAACTAAGTGCTAGGATATTTCTATTATTCTAATACGGTCTTGAATTACTAAGTGAAAATTTTTATTTTATTAGATATTAGATTTTGAGCTAGTCTTTATAATGTATTATTTTAATAGTTAGCATTTATGCAACTCAATTACAATATATTGTTGTTATTCCAGTTAGCTGGTTAATTGTTCAATAGTATTCCGTTAATGAAGGGTACACACACACACACACATATATATATATATATATAGTACCCTCACTTAAAGGAAATATAATTTTCCGGCTAATTTTTGAATAACTATAATATACTACAATCCAGGTACATAACTAATGGCTAATAAAGATAATTACAATTAGGACTAGCTCAAAATACACTACAAACATATAATAGATAATAAAATCAATAATTCATACTAATTAAATATAATAAACTAGCCAAATGAAAATACAATAATATTTATATTCACAATAAACAAACACTGAGCTCATACATTTTATTAATAGTTTCAGTTACAACTAGCGCCACTAGCTCATTATTATAATTAAATTATGGTTTCATTAAAATGCAAATACAATTTTGAAAACTCTTCTCATGAGATATTCAGCAAGGTACAATTGCTTAAACATTGAGAATATATTCCTAAAGATCCATTCCTAATGTGGCATACGAATATTACTCCTGCTTGTTTGATATAACAAATCTATCTCGTAATAATCCCATGTTTTAAAATATACATCAAATACACCTGGGTCTCATTTTACGCGATAGATAGGTTCCTCAGGCACACGGAAATTGCGCAAAAATAGACGTAACTTACCTTGAAAAAAGGGGGATACAGACTATGATTTTTCAAAAATCGTGTAAAGCAAAGCACCAACATAAAATTACTTTAAAATTCGTGCAAAAAAAAAGGAAATAAAATATAACTAATAAAAAATTTCAAATTTGAAAAAAATTGATACAAGACAAACTTTTATTAACTATAATATTTAACTTTATTCAAAACAATATATTTTTATGCATAATTTACAGTAATTTACATTTTTTATACAAGTTTTAATTATTATCGATATTTGCCGATAAACAGGTTCGTTTGCAAACTGATAACAAATCAGATTCTTCACAAGAGGAAATACAACTAGTGCCAACGTCACTCTCATGTTGTGTTAATGGTTTTCTAATGACAATGCAATTAGTAATTAATCTAACAACTAAAAATTAAATTTTTATTTTTGTCTTTAATTTTTTAATTTTCAATTTTAATTGTGCCCATCTTTTAAAAATAAACTTGCGGACACTAAATGATTAATAATTGATTACATTCTTTTTTAAAAAGCAAAAACAGAATGTGATTTAAAATGCAAAATTAACACACACAATGTTTGAACAAATTTACATTATAATCTTGTAAAATTTAATGTGTGTATACAAAAAAATGTGGAAATCATGATTTTAATTTCATTATTGCATAAAATCTTACTATTATAAAGCACTAAAAATATTGAAATTATTAAGATGAAAATCAAATTCCAATAATGTGCTATTACTTTCAATATGACATAAGTGCATGAAATTTATTATTTAAAGTAATAGCGCATTATCGGAGTTCGAGTTCCGGAGAAACGTGAATCGTGTAACTTCAAAATCGCGTTAAATAAATCCACGTAAAAGAGACCCAGGTGTAATCCTAACTTATAATTTATTAAAACATATTATGGCAATACAATAAATTAATTGTTATTCCTTATAAAATATTATTTAATAACTGACATTAACTGATAATTCTTATGCGTCATCATTAATACAACCCTGTAATTATTTTAAAATCTCAAGTTCATTTCTAACACTAATAATAATACAAATTATGACTCTGTAGTTAAATATAATAAGGGATTTTACATAATATGTAACTACTCTCACAAAAACAACCACAAATAACTATAATATTTTAATGACTATTAACATTACACATCTGAATAAAACAAATAAAATCATATGATTCTAAGAAAATATTATACAATATTTTATTTATTTTCTGTGACATTCGTAGAATATATGTTTTGATATAATTGCAATATTAAATATCTGAAATTGGTATTGGATCATTTTAAAATAATCATCAATGATTATGTCTTCTATAATAATAAAAAATATATAATGTTTATAATCAATCATATGTAATAATAATAATCTAAATAATATTTGCAAAATCATGGGCAAACACATAATATTTCAAACCATTAATCTTTATAGATCATGTATGTGGGAATGAAGAATCAAAGAAAAACCAGCAGACAAATAAAACTAAAAAAACAATGTAATTTTAAAATATAAAGAATTTTATTATAGCTTAATAACAAACAGTATAATTATAATACAATAAAATGATAAAATTTGAAAAATATTTACAAAACTACAGTATCACAAAAAATATTTAAAAAAAAATATTTACATACTTAATATAAAAAGTAAATAAACATAAGATAGCCTTCACTCCGACTACTTATGATGGAAAATAAAATCATACAGTATTACAACAGTGATATACTATTTTTAAAAGACAATAATGTACTATTGACTCTAGGGTGATAACATAACAACGGTAAATATTACGATTTATTAAACCCAATGCTATGTTTTACAGTATTTCAAAAAATATATTTATAATTATAGAATACTTATGAGTATAAATTTAAAATTAAAACACACCTATCTAAACTTAGCATAAGATATAATATCTAAAATTATTAAAACACTTTTTTTTGCATTTCAGTAAAGGATTTATTTTAATGTTATGATATGCTCTAATATTTTAATACCGAAATTTTAAATAAAGAAAAATATCGTTTTGCTTCCATTCTTAAATTAGTTACTTATAAAGAATATTAAAAATACAATTTCATAGCTTTTCTCACTTTTATAAGTTCATATTACTTATAGAAGATTTTAATATATATATATATATATATATATATATATATATATATATATATATATATATATATAAGGAATAGTTATGATTCCTTTATTATTTTCATCATCAGTATTAAAATATTCAAGATCATTTGCAATTTCACTTTATTCAACACCTAACTTTAATTCTTATAAAACAATTCATCATTTTAGGTTTATTTATTATTCTACTTTCAGAATACAAAACTCTATGATGCATTATTAATGAAATTAAGATAGTGATATAATGTATAAAATATGAAAGGATAACTAGGGTAAAAACTCAATAGTATAAAATAATCCATTAATCCACCTGGAAAGCTGTGTGAAGCAATAGGTATGACTTAATCTAATACCCATAGAAAATAATGTTCTGGATTTCCTTTAGCATTTACAGAGTATTAAAATACCAATTATGAAACAGACTACATTAACTGTATTTATATAACATCTAATTCAATAAAATTTAGGTTGATCATCCTATGTTCTTGATACATCCTACAAATATAAAGATCAAGGGTTTCATTTCCTACTTTCCTGTTCTTTATCATCTAAAAAATTCCAAATAGATTTAAACAATCTACATTGCAAAATAAATGAAGCAATTTTCCCAATAACAAATAAAGTTAACACATTAATTTATCAAACCATGAATACTATAATAAGTGGTTTCACACACTTAACCTTAGTCCCAAATACAAATGACTTTGATTAAAACATTCAATCAATATTCATATAGTTATATATATATATATATATATATATATATATATATATATATATATATGGTTTTACTTAGCAAACAATCATTTAAAGTTATGACAATTGATAAAGTCATAATGAACTTTATAATATAAAACAAAATATACACATATTTTTATTTATAACTTATATCTCTTAATAAAAATGTATAGATGTTATTAATTCACACATCTGTACAGCCATTCATTCCTGTAGCATAATATGAATATTTAAATTCCAAGCAATTCTTATATATATATATATATATATATATATATATATATATATATATATATATATATATATATATATATATATATATATATATATATATATATATATATATATATATATATATATATAATAAATAAAGTTTGATATCTGTATTCGTTTCACAATATATGTAATATACAAATCAATATATATATCAAAATTAATATAAATTGTACTGTATTTTGATATATATATATATATATTGATTTGTATATTACATATATATATATATATATGATAATTACAACAATTTAAATTACCTATGTGATTAAAATATTAACCCATCTTGATGTTTTCTGGTCCAAATTACATAAAAATACAAAAACATAAATTGCATTTACACATCTCTCATTTGAAACTAGCATACCTTAAAAGAAATGTTTTCCAAAACATTTTTTAAAAAAATTGTTAAATGATTTTAAAATTAAAATTATGATAATTAAAAGTGTCTAATAATGCACCTAATCTAATATAACCTAAAAGTAAATTATAATTATAATGTTAGTATTTTTAAAAAATAATAAATGAGGACTAATATCAAATTTTAAGTTATGTATTCCTCCTCTATTTGCAAGTCCTTATTTAAAAGTTCTGCTATTAAATTGGGAGCGGTACTCTTATTAGGCAATGAGTATTGTTTAAAGCTCTTTTTCCCTTTCAAACTTTCCTCCCCGGAGCATAAAAATAATAAACTTGTTGACTAAAAATCTAGTAAAATCCTTGAAAATAGTGTTCATCCTTCTATTAAAAGATATTCAATACAGTTCATTTCTCTAAATCTTTTCAGGATAACAATTATTTATTCACAAGTATTAAGACATTCCATTTCGAAAGGTAAGTCATTTTTCACCAATGTATGTATGTAGTTTCCAATTTGATCAGGAACACATGCATCATTCATGGACATATCCAATGACCTCATAGTATAAAATAAACAGATATATTCACATATCTGCATTTTAATCCAATAAGGCATATAATAAGTCAATAAACTAATCCATGTTTTAAATAATAAAAAATTCCTTATTATGGATAAAATATATTTTTTTCTGTTGACCTTTTTCTTCTTCTTTAAGAATAAAATTATAGCAATTAGAACAGCAGGTAATTAGATTTTAATTTTTGCTTATTTTTTAATATAACATTTTTAGCAATTATATTCTTTTATAGCATTTATCTCTAATGTACTTTGCTTTACAAATCCAAATATATAATTTGTTTCAAAGATAAATATTTTTTAAAAAAAAAACTGTAATCCTTCAAAATAATATCATAAAATATTATACAGAGAGTAATATCTTTCAAGCTCATTTCGAATGACATATGAATTTCAGAGGTAAATTACATTTCAGTCTTTTCCAATAATTTTTTTTTAAATAATGTTTTTTTTAAGTTAATTTTATAAACACAATCATATTCACTATATGTAGCATACCTGTGGATAATATTCATATCCCACTTTAAAATACTAAGCAAAAATAAATAGATAAACTTTTATATGGCACTGAAAAAAACATGACCCTATAAATTATTCAGTGTTCAATCTCTAATCCTCCCATACATGAGACCATAATAGGTTTCTTTTTCATAGTTTACCAATGAATTTTAATCAAGCTTTAGAATAGTTGACCCATAGGAAATTTGGTGGATTTATTCACACATTTTGTTGAACTAAATATTATTTTTTAATCCTTTGATATTTTTTTAGAAATATATTAAAATTTTTAATAATTGACTGTTAGGTTCGATATATTACCAGCCTATAGTAATATAACTTGATACTGTTTAAGACTATAGTTACTTCTTTCTATAACTGTAATTTTATAAAAAAGTGCTTCCCAAATTAATTACACAGATTATTTATATCTGTTTTTAAACAGATTTGATTGGCATAAAAATAATCAGACTACAGACTTATTTACATATTTTTCAATTATGTACTTTTAAAAATTAGAAATAAAATTATGAGTCACCTTTCTAAATAATAATATAAGAAATATTTAATATCTAATTTAATATATAATTAAAGAGAAATATTTAAAATAACATATTTTATTAATTCTTACTAGTTTATTAAATTATAAAAAATAGTTAGTTTAAATGTAGTAATTTTAATTGATATTTATTAGTTTAAAATATCTTTAAAAATTAAATAATATTTACTTAGCTTTATCTTATCATGTATAAAATTCTTCCATTTTCATAAATAATTTTAGAAAGCAACATATGGCTTACAATATATTGGTATATATATATATATATATATATATATATATATATATATACAAATTGATATGTAAATGTGGCTTACAATATATTGGTAAATCTAAATGTACATTGGAGAAAAAATAAAAGAGCACACGCTATTACATAAGAGAAATCAAAAAGATTAAAAAGTCAGGAAAAGATGTGATGTAAATGAACCTTCATCTGTTATATTTGATTATAATAAATCTTGTCAATATGGATTTAAATTTGATTACAAAAATATAAAAAATATTCAAATTGAACATGGCCACAATAAATGTAAAATAAAAAAGGCTATGTTGATTTTAAGATATCATCAATGGTATTTTCTGTTTAAAGTACATGTATTTCAAATCTTACTTCAGTTTAACAATTGTTTTGAATAAATGATAATGATCTGTACGTGTATAATTAGGGTAATCTTATCTTTTATATTTATTTAGATAAAAAAATATGAGGATATTTTTTAAAACTTTATTCCATGTACACGAGAGCTAGCATTTCTATGATTTTATGTATCTTTCAAATTTATAGTGTTATGGAGGCTGTGACTTGAGGACTCAAATTAGCAGAAAGTTTACCAAAGTCATTTATCTCAGATAAGCCTAAATTCAACTTTGTATTCAATAGAGTTTCTGTTTTTTGGGCATCTTATATACATACTTTTTACATTCATACCATTACAATATACATATAATTCTAATATTTTCATAAATAAGTGATGACTTCATATTATTATTATTATTATTATTATTATTGTTGTTGTTGTTGTTGTTGTTGTTGTTTTGTTGTTATTATTGTTATTGTTATTATTATTAAGTTGTTACTACTACTACTACACTACTACTACTGTTGCTGCTGCTGCTCCTGCTGCTGCTACAACTACTGCTACTATGACTCCAATGATGACAACTATGACTATGACTAATACTACTAATCCTACTACTACTACTACCACTACCAACACCACCACTACTACCACCATTATCACTATCACTACAACTACCACTACAACTACCAGTACCACTACAACTACCACTACCACTAAAACTACCACTACCACCACCATGACTACTACTACTACTACTACTACTACTACTACTACTATTATTATTATTATTATTATTATTATTATTATTATTATTATGTTTCAAAGAATTTTATTAATCAAATGTTACATAGATTCTTTACAACAAACGATTGTATTCTGTTACATAGGCAATCATAGGACTTTGGAACAAGTTCTAAATTTTAAAATCAATTGTATTTTACATTTTAAATAATCTGTTTGATGGATATTCTGTTATAGGTTTGATGACTATCTTATTATTATTATTATTATTATTATTATTATTATTATTATTATTATTATTATTATTATTATTATTATTATTATTATTATTATTATTATTATTATTATTATTATTAATTATTATTATTATTATTATTATTATTATTATTATTATTATTATTATTAAGATATTGATAGAAATGTAATTTTGATGGAAAATGATCCAAATATAGCTGCAAATAAGTTTGTTGTATAGTTCAAAATTTTCTAGATCAATATATTCCTGTTAGACATTATTTGAATACTAATAATAAATATCCTAAATAATTTTCTAAAGAATTGTGTAAGAGTTTGAATAGAAAGCATAAATATCATAATTTATAGAAATTAACTAATGATAATTAATTGTATAAGAAATTTAGTGGTTTGCATGCTTATACTAAGACTCTTATGAAAAGAGATTATAATAATTGATATAGGGTTGAAGAAAATTTTAGGAATAATCTACAAATGTTTTGGAATTATGTTAAGGATCTTAATATTATTGGAAATAAGAGTTGTAGGTATAATGTAATTAGACTTTCTATGAATTATGTAGTTAATCATTTTACAATTATGTATGTAGATATTTCAGATAATGATAATATGGATGACATTACATTTAATAAAGAGAGTTTTTGGAATATAGATGTTAAAAAATTGCAATTCCTGGTGTGTTTAGTGCAATTTCTAAACTTAAATCGAAATCTTCTATGGGATATAATAATATCCCTAATTTTATTATCAAAGGTTGTGCTGAATTTTTGGTACCACCATGATAATATTCCTAATTTTATTATCAAGGATTGTGCTGAATGTTTGGTACCACTGTTGCATTATATCATTAATTTATCGATTGAGAAATCTATTATTCCTGACATATTTAAGATAGCTAAGATTATACCAATTTATAAGAAAGGCGATAGATCTGATCCTGGTAATTATTGGCTTATTTCAATTCTGTCACATTTTGCTAGGGTTTACCAAAGGTGTATTTATAGTTACATTACTGTGCAAATGATTAAGGTATTACCTAGTTATTAGATTGTTTTTCTATCTGGTAGATCTGTTGAAACTAATTTAATGGTGTCTGTCTGATCACATTGCTCATGCCTTATCTGACCATATGCAATTAGATGTTGTATATTTTGATATGATTCAGGCATTTGATAAAGTTCCATATGTTAGACTTTTATATAAACTTAAAATGTTGGTTGCAAGTCCTCATTTAATTGAGTGATTTTCTAATTATTTAAGAAGTCATAAATCTTATGTGCATATGGTTAAAACCAATTCTCATTTTTTTAAAAAATATGATAGACATCCCTCGGGGTGGAATATTAGCACCATCACTTTTTAATGTTTTTATGCATGATATTGATCATAACATAAAAATAGTATGATACTTACTTATGCTGGTGATTATAAGTTATTTAAAAGAATTATTTACTTATAGTGATCATATTGAGGTTCAAAAATATATAGATTGTTTTATAATATGGTGTAGGTATAACAATATGGAGATTAATATTAATAAAACCTGCATTGTTTGCTATACTAATAAAACTGAAAAATCTGTTTATCAATATAAAATTGAGAATGGTGTTATTAATTATAAAGAGATTGTATCTGATTTAGGAATAATATTTTGTAGCAATTTTACTTTTAATGCATATATTAAATATATTATTAATAAAGCATAGAGAAAGATGATCTGTATTTTGAGATATGGGAGAGATTTACCTATTTCCATAAAATATAGATTATTTTTTCTCTTGTTGTTACACTTTTAGAATATAGTTCTTTTATATGAAATTTCAATTTGATTAACCTTCAGTCTAGAGTACACAATGTTGAAAAAAGGTTCAATAAATTAATAATGGGAGAATGTCAAAATGTTAAAACGGTATTGAAAGAAAGGAGAATATTGAAAGATATGATATTGTTGAAAATGTTGTTTGATGGGGAAATTGATGTCAATAACTGCATATCAAATATAGAATTGAAAGTACCTAGTCGTTTATTAAGATAAATTCATACTTTCAAGTTTAATAAATGTAAAAATACTTTCTTCACCAAGTCAGTTATTAATAGATTGCAAATAGTATATAATCTAACTTTTATTAATATTGGTACTTTTTATGATCAGTTTGTTATGAATGTTAGAAAACAACTAAATTTATAATTATGAACATATATGTATATATAATCTTATGCATGTAGTTTGTATTTGCTTATAATTTTTTTATTATTGTTGTTGTTTTTTGTTTATTGTGTATTTCTGTTAAAATGCACATAATAAATAGATATTGAATTATTATTATTATTATTATTATTATTATTATTATTATTATTATTATTATTATTATTATTATTATTATCATCATCATCATCATCATCATCATTATTATTATTATTATTATTATTATTATTATTATTATAAATACTTACGAGAGAGTGCAAGTCTCTCAGCGCTTGTGATTATTAATAGCCAATCAGATCGTAAATACTGGGACAACGATTTAACAAGAAAAGAGTGGTAACCACTCTTAACTTTACTTGTCTGTCTATATATCCAAGCCGGTCCAAGTTAAGAGTGGTTACCACTCTTTTCTTGTTAAATCGTTGTCCCAGTATTTACGATCTGATTGGCTATTAATAATCACAAGCGCTGAGAGACTTGCACTCTCTCGTAAGTATTTCAAATCATCTGCGCTTTGAAAATAAATATTATTTACATATATTTCTGCAATTTATAACATCGATAATCTACTGCATAGTGAATCTAAAGATTTCATGCTGTATGTTTGTAATTTGAAGTCAGTGAGTAGTATGTGAAGGTATTTAATATTCACACTTTCAGATATAAGTACTTTGGACTGGCTTGGATATATAGACAGACAAATAAAGTTAAGAGTGGTTACCACTCTTTTCTTGTTAAATCGTTGTCCCAGTATTTACGATCTGATTGGCTATTAATAATCACAAGCGCTGAGAGACTTGCACTCTCTCGTAAGTATTTCAAATCATCTGCGCTTTGAAAATAAATATTATTATTATTATTATTATATTAACTTTAATGATGTAGATGTGAGGCATAGTGTACAGCCATTATTGAAGGAAGACTCTCATCATCCAGCAATTGAGTTTTTTGTTTATGTCAAACACATATCATTAAATAAGGGTATGATAACTTCAAATAGAAATTATAAACTTGGTGATTATTATAATTTATATTGTGACATCAAGTATTCTGATTGGGACCAAATATATTGTTCCCCAAATGTAAATGAGGCAGTACATCTGTTTCAAAAAATTATGCAAAACATTTTAAACAATAAAATACCATTATGCTATGAATCATCTAAAAATATTCTCCTTGTTTCTCTAAGAAATTGATTTGTATTTACAAAAGAAAACATAAGCACCATAAGTTGTTTAAGAAATCAGGATCAATAATATGTTATAATAACTTTATAAATTTTAGAAGATTATTTAAAACCATAGAAAAAATTGATTTCAAAAGATATATTGAGAAACTAGAGGACAACATAAAGTGCAATTCAAATTACTTTTGGTCATTTATTAAAAAGCATTCCGGTGTAAAAAACAAAATGTCAATTGACAATGGGAGTTTTACAGCTGATGATTTTGCCAACTAATTCTCATCATGTACATAGAAAAATGTGCCATCTAAACCATATATAGTTAAATCTGCTTTTAAAAGTAATGATTTGATAGTTATTGACTCATTAAATTGTAATGAAATTTTATTAGCAATAAAACAGCTTAAAATAAAAAAAGGTTTGGATATGATATGATATCTGTTTTTTATTTATAAAGGATGTGCTGAACTGCTAGCTCTAGTGCTTTGTTATATTTTTAATATCTCTTTACAGCAGGGTATTTTTCCTGATTCTTGGAAAGTTGCAAAAGTTATACCAATACCAAAAGTCAAATCAAATGATGTTAGTAATTATAGACCTATTTCATTATTATGTATAGCTGGAAAAATCTTTGAAAAATGTGTGTATAATAAGATAATAGATAAAGTATGTAAATCTTTATCTAAAACACAACATGGTTCTATCCCAGGTAGATCTGTTGAGACTAATTTGATACATATTCAAGATGCTATTGCAAATGCAATTGATAACAGATTACAGCTAGATGTGATTTATTTTGATTTAAGCAAAGCATTTGACCGAGTAGATCACTCTAGATTGATTAGTAAGATGCACACGATTGGTTTTAGTTGTGAACTTTTGCAGTGGTTTGTATCTTTTGTCTCAAATAGACCTAATGTTGTATCTTTTAGGTCTTCTAAATCATACACATATTTTAGTAATGCTGGAGTGCCTCAAGGAAGTATACTTGGACCACTGTTTTTTTCAGTTTATTCTTTGTATATAGAGCAGTGTATAAGTGGTTCTGACATTCTCTGCTTTGCAGATGATATTAAACTGTATAAAACTATTAAGAATTTTGATGATCAGAAGATTTTGCAGTATGATATCAAAAAATTTCAGGATTGTTTTGTTGGAAACTATATGGGAATTAACATTGAAAAATGTTGTGTCATATCGTTTTCTAAAAAAAATCATCTACAAGTCTGTTTAATTATACACTAAACTCAAAAAGTATTTCAAGAAAAGAAGATCATAATGATTTAGGTATTATTTTTAATAATAATGGAACATTTAATAATAATATTCAAAATATTATTACAAAAAGTTATAAAATAATGGGTTTAATTCTCAGAAACTGTCAAATGTTTAAGAAAAATACATGTGTGTATTTGTTTCATACATTGGTCTTACCTATTTTAAATTATGGATCTTTGATCTGGAACTCATCTAAATTATATAATAGATTAGCACTGGAAAAGGTTTATAAAAAAAATTTCCGATACATTAAATCAGAAATAATATGTGACAACAATGCACTCTACAAAAGACGAATCTATACTGATATGAAGTATTTAAAAAAATTACATCAGTTATAATAGATGTGAGACGTTGCCAAACAACATTATCATTTAAGGTAAAGATAAAGGATACGAGATCAAAAAAATTGTATAATATTCCAAAATTTAAAAGTGAAACATTAAAAAATTCAGCATTAGTAAGATTACCTAGATTGTACAATAAGTACTTTAATACTGTTAATATACTTGAAACAGATGATAGAACATTTAGGACTACTGTGCAAAAAACTCTGCAAATGCTTTGTGAACTAGATTAGCTGTGCATTTTTGTTTGAATGTAAAATCTGTTAAATGTACTAACTTAAATTAAATTAAACTAAATTATTATTATTATTATTATTATTATTATTATTATTATTATTATTATTATTATTATTATTATTATTATTATTATTATTATTATTATTATTATTATTATTATTATTATTATTATTATTATTATTATTATTATTATTATCCTAATTATGATCGTAATACATATATTTTGTTCTCACCTGATAGACTAATTAATATGTTTCTAAAAAAGCATCAAGATGATGTCACAAAAAACTTATGTTGGAATTTTAATTGTAATTATTATTATGTAATTAATAAATTTATTAATAATTATTTGAAATATTTATAGTGAATTTATTTATTAGATTAGATTGTTAATTTTCATTTTATTATTAGTCAATAAAATTATTGTAATCGAAAAATAACCCCTCAGATTTATATAAATTTGAGATATGTTTATGTAGAGATCTATACGATTATTTTTTTTACATTATTTAAATGTTGCTAATGTCGTGAAGATGGCGTTAAAATCCACATACTTCACTTATGTTTAATGATAATTGATTACTAATTTATGTGTGGCCAATACATGCAAAATACTAGATGCCCCTGAACACTGATGATTATCTGCATATAATGATCTCAATACCTATACATCATATTTAGGATATGATTGGTTTATGAATATTTATACTTGTTCTTTAATAAAATTATTCGTCATGATTGGTATTGTTTTGATAATTATTAGAATAAGAGTATATATTTTTTAATTTGATGTTTCTTCTGCTGCATGACTGATTATTTGATCAAATGTTTCATTCACTTATACATAATGCATCTGTGTGTCACGATATGCATTATGACATGTTAATAGGATATTATATAGGTTCTTTATTTATGCCTACATTCCTTAAATTTATATAAAAATATTTATTTTAAAATGGATATGTTCATGAACGAATAGGTAAACTTATCAAAAAAGAAAAAAACTCGAGACAATGGAAAGTGCCTTACAAATAACATCTAACAGCGACAAGAATTGGAATGTAGGTAAAATTAAAGATATTTCATATTTTCATGCAAAATGTATCAACAACGCAATGTATTACACTGAACTTCACCAAAAAAATAAACATCATGACCAGACGATTTTTGAGAAACATGAGATATGTGATAGAACAATTAGAAAATACGGGTAACAAAATATCACGTGACTTTTTGTGTTTACATTCAACATATACTTTTATGTTCAATAATCAATTTATTTATTCTTCTAATAAATGCTTAAGTTTGAGAACAAAAAATAAATTTTGTCATTTATTTAATGCCTTTTCAGGCACAGTCATGTGTTTTTTAATAACTATTTGTACCAGAAGCACCAAGAGACAAGTTCAGTTATGTACATTAAGTTAATCTATTATGTCCACATCTTTCCTAATCTGGTAATATATTGTTTATAGATATTAATCTTATTATATTGAAATCTATTATCTACTTCTTTGAAAGGCCATTTAAACATTAGTTTAGATTTATAATCATTTATCTTTAGTCATTTTTTTTAGTCATTTTTAACTTGTGTCAGATAACTTTTAGAACATTTCCCTCAAGTTCTGAATAATATTTGCCAAAATAATCACATCATCTTCCAAATAGAGATGCCTTAAGATTCAATTTATTTTTATTCTCATAATTTCAACAAATTATTTCCTCAAAAACTGTTATAAAATTTTTTTGAGATAACTTTGATCACATTTTTTTGAAATGGTTACGATTCACATCACTTGCAAAATCAAGATGACTTAAAGTTCAATTTATCTTTATTGCCTTAATTTTTATTTTATTTTGCAAACATATCTTGTTGTAATATGTTTTGGTGAGATAGGACCACTGTGTGTGCCTCTTTATCCATGATAATGTTTCGATAAAAAAAAAAACACAGATCAACAATTCTAACAATCAATAGATAGATTTTTTTTTTATCCATGATTTAAAAGCATACCCACTTTTACTTTAAGTATATATATATATATATTGTACCGGTCAAAACATGTTTATCCATCTAACATGATGAGCTGGAACTCACAAAATGTACTTCAAACCCAGTCAAACCCGAGATTTAGGTCAGGGACCAGCCTGGATTCTAACCCACTATCTAAGTCCCAGATCTAACACCGAATGGATAACATAATAGTGATGGCACATGAGAATTAATTTTAATCTGGCCGACTAGCAAAGCTGAGCAAAACAATGAGACATCTATTAACTATGACAAAACTAAAATATATATAAGCATGGCTGTAATATGTGGAAGTGGAGAAAAAGAAATTCTAACTACTCAAATAAATTAGATAATAAAAATATAGTTTAATATAATAACAAATTATTTACATACATTTATAAATTAAGTACATTAGTATGTGGTGAATGAGCAAGCAAGCGGTCTACCAAACGATAGATAATTATATATCGTCATTCACGCTATTATTTCTCATATGCTCTTTATTAGCTAAATAATATATGATAAATAAACACACATCTTTGGTGGGTCCAACATTAAGATGCCAATCAACTATTACAAAATATTACCATTAACGCTTTGATTTACGGTTTTGAAACATGGTGACTAACATATTACTTTGGGGAGCGTTCTGAGATTCATTACAGATATAATACAAACTATTTTCATGCCACTGAGGTCGGGAACATAAATAAAATACATTTGAAAAACATATTTGAAAATGACATTTGATTATATGACAAAATATTTAATGAAACTTCTGTTAATTAGCGCTGGTAAGAAGAACGCTTTATTTTTCCCAAGGCAAATACTCTTAAATAGATAAATAACAAAATAGGACGATGGGATTGTATAATAAAACTAAAATAATATTAGTAATTAATCTAGCTAGTAATATTTGGCATTTATATATATATATATATATATATATATATATATATATATATATATATATATATATATATATATATATTGAGCAGAGCACACTTTTAATATTAGAGCATTAAAACTGGGTCATGAAGCAAAAAGAAATAATAATACGAAGAAGTTTGTGGTGCTGACATAATAGCCTAAAAATAACAGGAAAGTTGTGCTTCTGGAAGAGAATGAAGCGGATGGGTATGCCGTGGTCATCGCCAATTGCAGGCCTTTGATACGAAGAAGTGAATATGCATAGCATGTGGCAAACTTACGGGATCACTGCCATAGGCATTTTATACAAAATAAATGTGGATGGGCATAGTGTGTGCCAGACTTAGGGATCACTGCCAGAGGCCCTTTTATATGACATAAATGGTTATAATGAGAAATCTATGGGTTAGATCTTGTCGTAACCTCCAGATTAGATTAGAAGCACGTAATATATATATATATATATATATATATATATATATATATAACTCATGAACATAGGCCAAATGTCAGTAACACAGTACAGATAAATGTCACTAACGACATTGAATAAGATTTACTGCTTTAAAATAAATGACCCCTATTTGAATGCCATAATTTATATAATTAATTTGCTATGCCACTAGAATATATATATATATATATATATATATATATATATATATATATATATATATATATATATATATATATATATAGAGAGAGAGAGAGAGAGAGATTTCCCTAAATAAAATATATGTTAAGATTTTCTCTAGTAAAAGAAACAGTAAGATTCACCCCCTTCCCTTTTCTGTTATTTAAAATAAATCAATCCCAACTTCATTGATTTTACAATAGCTGGAATATTTAAATACTGTATTTGATATTTTAAGAATATGGAACAATAAAATAAAAACTAGCAGTTATATATAGAAAACAATAAGTCATTCTTTCAGAATTAAATAAATAATATTTTATAAGATTTCAGAGCGTTAATTAGCTTGAGTTCTGGATTCACCCCGGGTAAAAAATCCAGAGTTGAAGAAATATATTTTTATAATAAACCAACATAAAATGTTGATTCGAAAAAAACAAACTAGCAAACATATATCATATAATATATTGAGGGAACGTTAAAAACCTTAATTAATGGAGATTTAATTGAAAAACAAAAAGGATTTTAGAAATTAAGTTTGACAGGTTGCTGGAGATTAGCATATTAATAAGCAAGCAGATATAAAAATCAAATAATAAATACATATAAATAAATTACCACACCAAAGTTAAGAAAAGTTAAGAGCATATAAGAGAGAATTAAATTTATAGGAATTACTTAAGAGCAAATTACATATTAAAACAAAAACAAAGTTAAATAATACATCAGAAGAAATCTTGATAGATTATTTAGGCTAGATTTAGTTTGAGGTGAAGGCTTGAAAAGTTACCTTGCGGTTTTAAGAGTTCAATTTAAAATATTGCACGTGCACGGCAATTGAAATGAAAGTTCTTCAGTGGCAGCAAGCTTCTATTACCATTCTAAAATTCTTAGGTCAGGCTTTTAATTCACTCTTGGGCAGCAGGATGGTACGGCCATGGAAGATGATGACCCAACAGTGCTGAGAAGCATGGTGGATTTACTACTACATCATTTTAAGTTTCAAGCGACATGTAATATGTTTACAATCAGTTCTCTCAATAGTAGCTAATCTAATCTGTCATCCAAAATACAGCCATTTTATACTTTTTCTTTATCAATTGTTTTTGAAGATGCAATAGTAAGATAACATCCAAGAATAAATTCAAATCTATTTCCAGATTAGAAATAGATTTGAGAAAAATGTTTATAACAAAAGAAAATCTTAATCCCATTTTAAGTAAAAAACTTTAATTAAAAATACCCTCCTCAGATTAAAACAATAGTGTTTCCAACCCTTTAATTATTTTTAGACAATCAACTGTAGCACCTTCCATATTGGATTTTACAAAATATACAGTTTAAAAGAAAAAATACTTTCAAAAAAAAAAAAGTTGTACAAATGACATATAATAAAATATTTACAAAAAAATCAATATTTTGTTAGATTTTGCTCCTATATATATATATATATATATATAGCCACACCTATGTATTTTAATAAAAAAAATTAATAATCATAAAATTAATAATAATAAAAATGTTAATTTAAAAGTTACAATTTTAAAATGTAGGTGCACATATCAAATGTATACATAAAATATACATACACGACAAAAGGAGTGGGATGGGATATAGGGTTTAAACACAGGTTAGTAGATGGATCTATGAAGCTCAATCTTAAGCTAAGATTGACTGCTTCAATATATATATATATGTGTGTGTGTGTGTGTCATATTATTATTACTATTTGCGGGATATTCCGTGTAGTGAAAAAGCTAAATGCTGACGTTTCAGTACAATATCAAGTACCTTCCTCAGAGCATCCTCTTTCTCAAATCATAAGAATGCATGTGAGATTTAAAATCGTTTTTATCGTTTTCTTTCTCCTCATATTTAAATTCTATTGGTTGAGAAGTTTTAAAATTTATTTTCTCTTCCAATAGCTTCTTCCAAATGTTGTTAATCTTCTTTAACTCACACCTTTCATTTATGCTCTTGGGCCTTTTAAAAATCTCTATAGCTTCTCTTAGCAATCTCTGGTCATATTGTTCAATTTTTGCTAAAATATTTGTTTTTTCAAAATTGATATCATGATTTGTTAATTTAATATGAGAATAAATAGCTGATGAATTGGATTTTTCTCTCACTGCCAGAATGTGTTCTTCCTTTCTAATATTTATTCTACGATTAGTCTGTCCTATATATGTATGTGGACAGACCCTACATGGAATTTCATATACACCATGACACTCCAAAGCAATTTTATCTTTAGGAAGTGGAAATATTTCACTAATTTTTTTATAAGTAGTGTAAATTGTGTGAATATTATTATTCTTTAAAATGTTACCAATTCTATCAGTTACTCCTTTAATATATGGCAAAATTGTCTTAATTTTTGATGTATCAAAATCTTTTTTCTTTTGATATGTATAAGCCCTATTAATAATTTTGTAATTAAAACCATTATGAAGAAGCATTTTATTAGAGAAAAAAGAGCATCTATATGGCTGAGGTATGTTGATGATACCTTTGTTATTTGGCCTCATGGTAAGCATGCTCTTGATGACTTTTTTAATTTTTTAAACTCTCTTCACAACAATATTAAATTTACCATGGAAATAGAAAATAATAATCAATTACCTTTTTTAGATGTTTTGATTGAAAGAAGGGAAGATGGTTCTTTATCCCATGGTATATATAAAAAACCAACACACACTGGGAGATATCTGCATTTTTCCTCTCATCACCATCCTGCACAACTATTTTCAGTGGCAAAGACATTATTGGATAGAACAAAGAGACTTTCTGATGATAGCCATTTTCACCGGGACCTTTTTGCTACTAATAAAATGCTTCTTCATAATGGTTTTAATTACAACATTATTAATAGGGCTTATACATATCAAAAGAAAAAAGATTTTGATACATCAAAAATTAAGACAATTTTGCCATATATAAAAGGAGTAACTGATAGAATTGGTAACATTTTAAAGAATAATAATATTCACACAATTTACACTACTTATAAAAAAATTAGTGAAATATTTCCTCTTCCTAAAGATAAAATTGCTTTGGAGTGTCATGGTGTATATGAAATTCCATGTAGGGTCTGTCCACATACATATATAGGACAGACTAATCGTAGAATAAATATTAGAAAGGAAGAACACATTCTGGCAGTGAGAGAAAAATCCAATTCATCAGCTATTTATTCTCATATTAAATTAACAAATCATGATATCAATTTTGAAAAAACAAATATTTTAGCAAAAATTGAACAATATGACCAGAGATTGCTAAGAGAAGCTATAGAGATTTTTAAAAGGCCCAAGAGCATAAATGAAAGGTGTGAGTTAAAGAAGATTAACAACATTTGGAAGAAACTATTGGAAGAGAAAATAAATTTTAAAACTTCTCAACCAATAGAATTTAAATATGAGGAGAAAGAAAACGATAAAAACGATTTTAAATCTCACATGCATTCTTATGATTTGAGAAAGAGGACGCTCTGAGGAAGGTACTTGATATTGTACTGAAACGTCAGCATTTAGCTTTTTCACTACACGGAATATCCCGCAAATAGTAATAATAATATGACATCTTTTTATCCGTGAAAACATTAGAATTAACATATACATATATACACTCACATTAAATTCTCTTTCCTATTAAAATTGTTTTTATGTAAAAAATTATCTGAAATTGAATTTAATACATCTATCTTTATCATCTATTTTATTAAAGGGGATTTGAACCCAGAATTTTAAAGCTCCCTTTGAAAGTCTGGTTTCACATCCTCTATAATTACATCTAGTATACCTATATTTAATTCAATTTTATGATAAATTTATGGACTTATAATATGTTTAATTTATCATTATTACTTATTCATTTAGAGTGTTCATTCGGTATTTTATTACTTTACACACTTTTTTTTTTTTTTACATAAAAAGAGATAATTCTTAAAGAAACCTCAGTAGTTTTTTAAATATATGAATAAATTAAGCACTACATGCATTTATGTATTGACTATGACAATTCAATTTCATTCGATGTTAAAGATTAATTCATTAATTCAATGCGATGCGATCTGATGCGGTTTCTCTTTTATCGAAGTCAGGAATCTCTTGACCATTATGCCCAGAGAAATCTGTTAGCCATCTTACCTTCTTTTTTGCTTCTTCTATTCTAAGTTTTCCCCATATTCTTCCCTGTCCTACTCCATCTCATTTCCACATCATCATCTTTGTGCAGTCTATAGCTTTTATATCCAGATCGCCTTGATCTTTTTTTCCAAATCCAGCTTAAAAAACCAAGTACTCACTTTCTGTATAATCACTTTGTTTATATTTATTCCCCGACAACTTCATTATTTGTACCCTTTCTGCTTGTGGTATTTACATAAAATTAGCAAATGCCTAATATTTTTTATGCCTTCTTTACATAACTTGCAGACTAAATCACCAACACTTTTCCATTTACATGCATATTCCCTTGTTGTTAATGATCTTGTTAGAGCCTTAAACAGTAAACTACTCCGCTTGCTATTATCGTTAAATTAAATCACACACATTATTCTGTTTACTTCTATAAATATTTGAACACTTTTTACTCTCCATACTAGTTCTCCAACTTCCTATCTTTTATTAGTGCATCTATTCTTCTATCCCATTTTATGCCACTATAACATTCAACAATCCTCCTAACACAATCATCCCACCTTTTGTACAAGTATACTGACATAAACTCTTTATCCAAATCTTCTGCATATTCTACTACCTTTCTCAAAGTTCTTTATAAGGAAGGGATGCCCTCTTTTTTCAATTTTTCTGGTTTTCTCGTAACATTTTTAGACATTTAATATTAAAATGTTTCAAGGTCTTCTAATGTTTATCTTCCCTTTACTTTCCTCACAAATTAAACAGGAGTTTCGTTTCAGCATTGTCATCTTTAAGCTTGCAAATGTACTCACATTGGTGGCATCACCCATCTGAGGCAATCATTTTAACCTCTATGACTTTTATGATCAGCCTGCATATATGAATGATATTGGTCTCATAGCATGGGAGGTGTCTAATTTCCAGAAATTACTGAACTTATCCAGAACGATGAGACCCATCAGGGTTAAAATTTAGTGCTAACAAATGTATGGATTTCACACATACAAAAAGGATATGCTAACACTAACATCAATTCTATTCCACTTTTACAAGGTTAAAAACATTATTAGTAATTAGAAAGTGCTAACATAATTCCACACTACATGCTCACCATTTCTTTTGCTTGCTCATTACTGTGTGGGGAGTTTTGCCTTTTATAATTCCACACTGCAACTTTCATAATAGTTTACAAATTCTCATTTAATGCAGTCAATATTTTGTTGCACATAAGCACTTAATTTTACCTATGAAATGGGTCATTAAAGAAAAGTACTAAAAAGGTTTGACTGACTATTAATCTGGAGTGAAAATGATAGCTTATTGTATTTCAATTAACACGAATAGAATAACCATATATTGACTATAAAAAAGTAGAATAATTATATTGCTGACGACAACTATCAGTAATGGTATTGAAATTATCCAGGGATTCAAATTGCATTTTCTCACACACATGATCCTTATCAAAATACTTCTTTCTGATAGTGGTAGGTAGATGGGTATGTGACATTTTGCTTTATGGTATATTACTTATTATTTGGAGCAGACTCCACAAATATTTTTATTATCTTTAAAAAATAGCCAATATGATGGAGGTGCAGAGGAAAAACACACTTTAAAATTTAATTGACTTTTTTTAACTGGCTTGAATTGAAGATAGGCTATGAGAACTGTGCTATATATAATAATTAGTGACTAGAAATCAGAAAATAGGAAGTTATTTGTTTTCTATAACTACATGCAAAGAAATGATTTTACCTGGTTTGTTGATTATCATTCTGTGTCAAGAATTGTCTAAACTGTGAAAACTGTTAGTGACATGTTTTGTATGCATTGAAAATGCTTCCATTAGATGCCACTACATAATAAACATAATAAAAAGTTTTAAGTAATGCATTTCACCACATTAACCCTAACAGATCTGGGAATTAAGCTACAGAAGACCACTGTATTTATATATTGGACTATGTCCATCATCTAATATAAGAATTGAATGTCTTTAAAAAATGTAACTTTCATTTATATATTTCAAATACATTCAATTGTTAGTAATAGCACACAGATAAATATATGCACAACGTTTTGGGAGGGATGATTTACCACTCTTCTTCCCGTGTCGCTGTTTTGACTAGTGACAGTATTTGCATTGGAATCGAACATGGACCATCCTACCAATGACAACAGCCAGTTGAAATTTTATATACTTATCTATAAGATTTCTCTAGATTTCTCCATTCATTCCTAAGAGCAAAGTTGATTAGTGGTTTCCATATAGTATGTATAGTCACACTATCATATGATCACATTTCCTATACTAGCACATTAATTGTTGATAAACAGAGCAAAACTCTCCATACATTATTGCCACCTGTGCTAAACAGAGTAATCAATGGATGCCAGAAGGCTTGTGCATAAAATCCCTATCTAATGCCTACTCATCCAATATCCCCAGACTAGTTTCTGGCTTGTGGCCTTCATCAGTGAGGAGCTTTGGATCTGAGAGCACTGCATCTAGATCTTAGGATCTAATGCAACCCTCTAGCAACCACCTTTTATCTTTACTTAACTACAAAACTATGAGAATGAAATTGAAAACACAGAAAATATTTTCAATCTAAGCTCAATAGCTTATATAGTCATATGGGTCTGAACTCAGTTCAGCACCCATACATTTTGGTGTCTTTGGCTCTTTTACAACCATATCCACCACTATCCTATTAGACAGGATTGGTGTTAAACCATTGAGTATCACATGATCACATTTCCATTGATTACTGTGTTTAGCACAGGTGGCAATACTGTATGGAGAGTTTTGCTCTGTTTATCAACAATTAATGTGCTAGTATAGGAAATGTGATCATGTGATGCTTAATGGTTTAACACCAATCCTGCCTAATATAATAGTGGTGGCTATGGTTGTAAAAGAGCCAAAGACACCAAAATGTATGGGTGCTGAACTGAGTTCAGACCCATATGACTATATAAGCTATTGAGCTTAGATTGAAAATATTTTCTGTGTTTTCAATTTCATTCTCATAGTTTTGTAGTAAAGTAAAGATAAAAGGTGGTTGCTAGAGGGTTGCATTAGATCCTAAGATCTGGATGCAGTGCTCTCAGATCCAAAGCTCTTCACTGATGAAGGCCACAAGCCAGAAACTAGTCTGGGGATATTGGATGAGTAGGCATTAGATAGGGATTTTATGCACAAGACTTCTGGCATCCATTGATTACTCTGTTTAGCACAGGTGGCAATACTGTATGGAGAGTTTTGCTCTGTTTATAGTCACACTAGGTGGACTTATGGGGTTGTTCACCATTCACCAGCTTTTTAAAAGCAACGATACCAATTATGCCTGAAATCATTTAAAGACATGTCTATCAGCATCAACTTAAGAGTATCTAAATATAATAGAACTTTTCATTCAGATGTGCCATGTGTAGATAAGCTGAAGAAGCCAATCATGGGACCACCTCATGTAAAATATAACCTGAGGCTTTTTCAAATGACGTACATTGGCTTTTTTGTTTTGTTATAAAAAGATATGGATGCTGTGGGAATTTGCGATTCTATCACTCACATATTTCTGCAAGTCTAGAAATAAATAGGAATAAGCTAATATGCTGATTGATAATCTCTGATATTATTCAATTTAATACAGATATCTGTTTGAAGCACATTTTTGGCATACAAAATACATAGAATTCATACATTTTTAGGTCTATAAATCTCTAGCTCACAAGTTAATATTTTATATGTGTACATATACAAACAAAATACAGTCTATACCTAAATATAAAAAAATATTTAACATATAAAAAAACTTAAAATATTTTGTTTATCAACATAATTTTAAATAGGTTTTCCGTTTAGATGTAAAATATTAAAATGGAATACAATGTTTGGGGTTTACAGACATTTCACCAAAGACCTTGTGGTATTTCAAAAAACTGTACATGTCTCTTTCAGGTGATTAAACAATTCACTATGGTAAAAGATAGTTTATTTTATGATTACATGTTTATGCATAAATGGTCAACAGGTAATTTGCAAAATTAATCTTCATCTTGATAATCAAATGTGGCATCTAACCATTTATTTATACTTGAATGTTATACTTTCATACATATAAGCATTCTTAGTACTTAGATAAAATTTTCTCTATGTTAAATCCTCTCCTAAGATTCTGTTCTCTAAATCAACAAAGCGATTAAAAATTAATCTAAACACTGTCTAAACAATTATGTATTTTTATATTTATTCAAATTCTTAAATTAAAGGGGATTTAAACGCAAACATTTAATCTTCCTTCAGCTACCCTCTCCATCTTATATAACCAATATATATATATATATATATATATATATATATATATATAATATATATGACCACACATATGTGAATAAGATAAATGATATTCAATATATGAATTTCATACTGAACCACCACTCATCAGTGGATCCAGATGATCATCTTCTACTCACAAATATAATCTGCGTTAAGTTTATATTAAGATAGCAAATCGTCAAACCTTAAAAGGCAGACTTCAATCTTCTCCACCCTCCAAGTTTTCAGCCATTCATATCATTGAAAATATAATGATGAAATGCTTAAAGTCTTTGTTGATGCAAATATAATTGTCATGCCCATATTGACATTAAGTTACTTTGACTTTCATGTATAGGATCTTACTATGTCCATTTAAATAGAAAAAAGTGGGATGAGTATAATATAAGCTGAATACGTCATCTTTAAATACAAGTATATTGTCTACACAGAATTTAATATAATTAGAAAGGATTTTAGCTCAGATTTTCACCTCCGTACATCCATCTATTCACACTCCATCTTATACAATTGATATGTATGACCACATATATGCGAAATAAATAAATAATCTCCAATATATATTTCACATTGTATCAGTAGCCATCAACTGGTCCAGACCATCATCTTCCACACATATTTATAATCAATTCTCAGTTTATATTAAGAAAGCGAATCTTCAAACTTTAATAAACAGACTTCTATCTTCTCCACCTTCCACCTCTTCAGCCATCCATATCATTAATAATATTTGCGTCACATTATGGTATAATAGATACTAAGCATGAATATTAGATACATATGCCTGTCAGACTGTTTTTTATCCCATTTACTCTGAATCTGCATGTAAGGTTGCTTATGCGTAATGCGTAGCACATGAATCTTTCACTAAATTGGCTTATATAGTACTGTAATATATTTGTCACAGTACTTAAATATTTCAGTATTCTGGCTTATTGTCATATCTGAGAGATTAAATTATAAGGTATAAGCTGGCAGTCATTGACTCTCTTAATTTTCAATCTTTACTAGTGGCAAGCGGTTCACTTTCCACACGTCACATTATAAAACATTGCAGAAAGACTTACATTTCTATTTCTCTGGGATATCAAAGTTTACCAATATGTAGATTAGCAGCAAATATTCTTTCTTTGAAACTAAAATGCACTCTCTCTACATCTGATTTTTTGTAACTAAATTTAATATGTTATCTTTAATTTGAAATCGACATTTGTAGCATGCAGTTGACATTTACAATCATTCTAATTTTAAGAAAGCTAAATTAATATTTCATATAAGAATCTATTGGGCATCAGGAAAAAATGTCATGATAATTCTAGTTCTTTATTTCTGGGATAAAAGTAATGAATTCATCAATTTCATGTTTGTTTGTCATATGAATGTTCTGAGATATAAGAAGAATCAAACATGAATAAAACATTTAAAAAAATTGCCATACAACTGTTTAAAATTTAACATGCAATATAGAAATTTTAAAAAAAATTATATATAATGCATAAGCAATTTCCACATGAGGAAATAGATAATAATTAGCAACAAAATTAAGTATAAAACAATATTTATTAACTGCTAAGCCAATTTTTAATACGCTGACATAGGAGATTAGCTTTTAACCAGATTTAGTAATGAACTCTATACTAACCACTAAGAAGGTTGGACATATCAATGCCGACAAATAAATTTGATATGGTGAAGTCCAATTTAATTTTTTTAAACAATATTCAACTTTGAACCAAACGGAATATGTAAAATCTAATTGTTCCTCAATAAATAGGGCAGCACAACTAGCCAATCCGTGAGAGCTATGTTTCTGGTGTGCCAAAAGGATCCTTTCATCTGTGTCTAAGAAAAGTAGACTAATTCGTACAAAAAAAAATAATAAAACCTTTTCGGGTTGAGGACGTCAATTAAAACGTTTTGCTAAATATTATATATATATATATATATATATATATATATATATATATATATATATATATATATATATATATATTCCAATTATAATGAAAATATGCATAATAACACGAAACAATACAATAATTAATACAGTAAACAATTTGTTTTAAAAAAAATATCAACTATATATATATATATATATATATATATATATATTCCAATTATAATGAAAATATGCATAATAACACAAAACAATACAATAATTAATACAGTAAACAATTTTTTTAAAAAAAAATATCAACTATAATTTAAAGAGAAGTACTTTCAACAATCTAAGTTGTGTTATCAACTATATCCAAATTCTATTACAAAAAACCGTTATAAATATATACAGAAACAATTACGTCATAAATCAATTTTCCCACAATTCATTAATTTTTATATTAGCAGCTTGTCTATTTATTAAATGCTGCTTTCCATATTTTATTAACATAGCTTCCCTAATTTTACATTTATTATTATTTATTTCAATACATATAATTTTAATTTTATTAAAATCAAAACTGTACTTACATGTAATGTTATGATCAAAAAATAGAGAAGATTTTATGTCATCATTTTTAATCTTAGTTTTTCGTGATTTTTATACTCGTTTATACAACAATAAATGCTCCATTGATCTCTTCTCCAATGTATTTAAGTTTTTTTAAAATTTTGTTTACTATATTAATTATTACACCAACAAATGGCTAAAACCACTGCACATGCGCTTTACAGATGTAACACTATTTATAATGAATACTCTCACTTTCAAACACAAGATAAAGTCTCTTTTAAAAGATAGAATGAATCCACTCTATCCTTTATCACCCAAGCTATATGTATGTTTAAATTTCTATCTAATAATATATCATAAATTGTAATAATTCATTGATAAAAATCATATGAAAAGTAATTTAAAGTGAATAATTAAACTTCCACACTCTCATCTCCAAATGCTTTATATTGGCCCATACATATAGCTTGGGTGATAAAAGATCAATTGGATCCATTCTATCTTTTTAAAAAAGCCTTTATCTTGTGTTTGGAAGTGAGAGTATTCATTATAAATAGTGTTACATCTGTAAAGTATGTGTGCAGTGGTTTTAGCCATTTGTTAGTATTATAATTGATAAAAACATTGTGTTATATAAACCAAATATTTTTATTAATTATTGTATTGTTTAATGGAATTATATATATATATATATTATAACGATCGGGAAGAAAGTGAAGATTGAATCTAACCGCAAACTACGATATCTGCTCTACAGGGCACCATCTAGGCATTTAAACCTAGAAAAATTTATAGAGCAGGAAGATACGCACTGTTAAGATTCCACTTTATTTAAATATTTAGATCATTAGCTCAAGTCACTAGCTCAGTGGAACAGCAGAGATTATAAAATATAACTTTATATCTCAAATATAAAAAAATAAAAGCCACTGCCAGAAATTAACACATAAAAATATTTAATTTACGCACATATAAAATCATTCTAATTTGAGGAATAAGTTTAACATTTTAGATGTTTATATTAATCTTTAATTTTACATTTAAATAGATTTCAATAATGAGTTTAATATTTATTTAGTGAGTCGAGTATGAATAGACTATATAGATTGTATTCGGAAAAAAAAAAGTTCTATCCCTTATTTCACCTTAGGCCAAAAAGTTTGCAGTCAAACCGGCACCAATCCATCTGATACATTTATGTATTCAATGTAGCATAAAAATACAACAACACAAAATACGATACTGTCAAGAATGTACATCTGAACAGTAAGTAGAGTTAGAGAAGACATTGCCTCTCCACCAACAGGAATGCTACATCTGTTGGTGAGTAGAACAAAAAACATAAAACTCCATAGGAATGGGTTGCGGTCCTTTGCCGGCTTACAAACCCATCCAAAGGCAAACAGAAGGTGTGTGGCATATATATGCAATCCTGCCCATAGCGGATCAAATACTACATCTACTAATTACACAAATATATCCAATCCATTGAGCCAATTCAACTACGAAACGAATAACCTAAGATTACCCTCTCTTAAACTATATATAACTTTACAAATCTATACAGCCATTCATGCCCAAATTAAATTTAACATTTATTATGTTCCCACAGATGAATTTTATAAAATGTGTTTTAAAATATTGAGTATAGATCGGCTGCACAGATTCCATGGTTAAAAACATTCCAAAATAAACATAACCGATCAAAATACAAAGTCATCGATAATGTCAATTGCATAGGGAATACAAAAAAACCCAATAGCATTCATCGTAAGATGCCACAGTGACATTGGTGACTTATATATTCCAATCGACTATGAAACAGCAACACAATTAACCGCTAACGAATCTATGCAACGTCCATATCCAACTTTAAATTTCATGCATTTAAATAATTTATATGACAAGTATTAATACAAATAAAAAAACAATAAAATGGAAATGATTTTTTTTCAAAGCAAAACATATAAAATCAAACATTATTAATTGATTTTAAACTTAAAAGTCAGACATAAGTTCATAAGCTTGAAGGAAAGTTCTTAATTATTTTTAAATTTTAGAGTTCATGGCAATAGCTTACAGTAGAAGAATCACTGCTCTTGATGTATATTTCCACGGAGTCTTTATTTGAAAACCCGGTCAGATGTTCCAGGTAGCATTAGCTGGTTCATTTCGGTATCACAGTCAGTTCATTTTTAAAATAGAGAGAGAGTGTGTGATATGTGCGTCCTATCACGACCCTCAAAAACAAGCCGGAAAACTGACTGGAACTCAATATTTTTCTTTTTATAGTCCTCCTATGGATTCCATGAACAAAAACGTCACTGTTCCATTTTTTTCGTTATGGTCCCGGCCTTTATTTGCTTCCATTGGTCAAGCTAAAATCTCTTTCTTCTCTTATCTATTTTTCATCTGACTTTTTAATTACACAGCTTTTGGATAATTAATAAACAATCATTTCCATTTACAGATTACAGGAATTAATTAATACCTGTTTTTATTTTTACTTACGTTATTTCTTTTTTAAACTATTTTTATATTTAAATCTTTTTTTATAAAAAAAAGTACGTTCAAATACCTTTTTTTATCTATATATAAAAAAAATATTTTTAAAGTTTAGTATCTGTGCGAATATATATATATACGTTTAACGAACATTTTAATTTTAGCGTTTAGTTTTTTTTTTTTAATACATTTATTTTTATTTGCGAACTTTAAGATTTTATTTTAAATTAAGGTAACGGCATATTTATATATCGTTACAATATATATATAATAGTGGTCCACAGTTTTCTTATACATTACATTGTGTAAATTCCTTTATGTTTTATAAAGTTATAATACTATTCAGATATAAATAGTTTAACTTATTGGAAATCTTTACTGAATAATCAATCATCAGCTTATACGAATTACTATATTTTTTTGCATAAATTGTATTAGATTTTTTCATTAAACCAAAGCATGTGGCAAATGTAAATGTTCAAATCTATACAATTGTTCATAATTATAATTTCGTTTTTATAATTAAATTTTTAATATAAATTACAAAATGGTAATGATTATCGTTATATAGTTTAAGATGAAATAGTATGTTTTAGTGTTTTATTCATAAAATTTACTTGTTAGCTATTTCTATCTCTTAATATAACAGTTAAATATTTTTAAAAACATTCTAACTTTATTATATATGTTCCTTAATTCATTCAGCTATTAGCAACTATGAGGACTTAATATGGAACGCAATGTTTTAGGCTTTTCTGTTTTTGATGTGTTACTGATTTTATTAGAAAAAGAATACAACTGTGAATCGGGGATCTTTAGATTCATTAATATTAAATTTAAAGTGATGGTGTAATTTAGCAGAGTATTCTGCTAAAAACAAGTTAGTAGCAATTTTACATATGTGTGTAAGATAGTTTTCTAGATTTTTTCATTTAATTTTCCTTTTAAAGGAAACCTAACTAAATGTTTTCCAAAAGATATGCTTATCATACTAGGTTGACTTATATATATATATATATATGATCAATAGATGGCATCTTTACCAAAACCGCCGAAACAAGTGTAAAATATTTTTACATAAACGCAAAAGGAGTCAGAATTAACTACCTCTTTCATTTTGCTCACCTCCAGATCAGCTGATTTCAAGCTGGTTTGCTTTCGTCAGTGGAAGGATAGAGCTATAGAAACTAGGTCTAAAGACTGACTCCCAAGCGCTTATGCAAAACGTTTATATCAGTTTGCAAGCGTGAATTTTTCAGACCGGTAAAGTCTTCAAACTCAGCCTAGCAAGCTAGATATCTATATGGGTCTGATCTCAGTTCAGTTTCACCACATAGTCAAAGTCTCTGCAATATATATCATTGCAAGAAAACTTTAAAGGTACATTTATGAAAAATAAAAACAAGTTAGTCACGTAACCTGCTATCACTTGTTATTTATGATCAATAGATGGCGTCTTTACAATGTTTTCACTCAAACATATTCTCTTTAGTACAGACATGGCCGGCTACTTTAGATACATGTATTATCTCTGTCTAATCATTATTTGTTTTATGTTTTCTTATTTTTTTATTGATGAGGCGCTACTTTTATTGATAAATATTTCCCCATATTTACATAATGATTCCCACATGCAATTTATGACTTTCATCAGAACAAATCATTTGAGAGTGGAAGAAAATCCGTCAGTGACCCTAGATGCTCCATTAAAAATTGATATAATACAAAATAATAACTAAAAAGGAAAGAACAGATATGTCTAAAACAGCAAACCATGCATAATCCATGAACATATGTTTGATTAAAAATACACACAGGTATGAAAAACTAAAACTAAAAAAAAAAAAAAAACATGTGTATAATAATGGATAATCTCTTGAATAAACCTACTGTGACGATCCATAATATTTTTAACGTAATGACTAACTTTTCCATTACAAATTAAAAAAAAATGCAACAATCAGAAAAACCCCATAAATAACAGTATAATATACTGTAACAGTCAGAATCATCTATCTCGCTAACACACTGCAGAATTCAAACCCCAGACACAAAACTGAACATTCCAGGAGGGATTGCCTTCTAGATATACTAAGTTCGAATCTAAAGTCCAAATTTCACAGAGCCATATATATATATAGAGAGAGAGAGACAGTGATAGGAATCAATAAAATAAGAGATCAAATTTAGTTTTAAATGATTTCACAAAATTTATTTATATAATATATATATAACGCCACTGTCTGCTTATATGAGACAGGGATACGTATTAAATAATTGTTGGCATTATATTTCAATAAATGATAAAAAGGTTTTAAAGCAAAGTGATATATTCTATTCCTCGGGCTAATAGCATTACGATAATGTGCTTGACGAGATAGGAACATGTGCGAGGTGCTTTGAGTAATTATACAAGTTTAAGAAAATATTTGAAAATTAAGTGTTCTAAAATATTTATTGATTTCGAGAATAGCACGGACAAAGATTACTAAGCAACAAAGTAGGAATGTGATCAAAGCATTTATTTGAAAATAATAATAATAATAGAGTTGCATTGGGAGGTCAGTATTGCTGATAATGAATTTATTAAAGTTGGAGGGTGTGACACGTTTAAGTCACGGATGCTTTGTAAAATAAATATTAAATAAAACAATATTGAATATCCAGAATGATTAAGGAGGGCATCTCGCCGCTAACCCGTAGAAAGTATTTTGATGAACAGCTGAAACTTAGCGACTGGGTGACGATTGCATTTAATTTCCAGGTGTGTCATTTGTGGATACACTCTACCTAGAAACTGCAATAAGTGAAGAGAACGGACTTGGCCGTGTAAAGAATCCTTGGAACAGTAAAACAAAGTGGTCTCAACAACCAATTCATTTACCAGCAATACGAGACTAGTGTATATAAAACATACTGAATGGGTTTTACTTGGATTAAGAGAAATACCCAATCAAATTCCCAGAAATTCATTTAAAAGAGTCCACACATTCTCGATGTCAATGATGAACTTTGTAATTAAAGTAGAACACGGTAATTAAAATAGGAAAATGCATGCTTGCGGGTTTGAAAAGTAAGTATAGATTTATATACGCAATCATGCATTAGGGGACACATTTAATCATTGACCTGCACATACTCTCATATTAGATTAAAATCAATAACATGTAGATTTTAAACTATGTGATTATATTATATATTAAAGAAAAGAATCACCCTCCAACGAGTGATTTGCAAGATAATAAAATTGGAAAATTATTTAGAAGTTTAAAATATGCCTTCATAGTGGTGTCTTATTTTCAACAAAGAGAATAATTCACTTGGTCAAAGACGATTCTGACACATTATCATAATAAAATAACAGAAAGCTTAATAAATAAAAAATATTAACCCAAGGATAGAGAGTAAAATGTTGATTATATTTAAAAGAAATACATAATAAAGTTATGTGAAATATCAGAAAACAATTTAAAATAGCTATAGCATGTTAGTTATCACAAGAGCTCTTGGGTTAATTTAGGGTTACCTCTGGAGAGGCATTTTAGGTAGATTGATGGTCGGCATGTTTTTATATAATTTAACAGCAAAATCTGGAAATGTTCATATTTTTGGCAGCAGCAGCAGTTCCGAGGTTCCTTGTGTGATAACTTCCGATGGTCTACGGCAGCATATGACCATTCTGGAGAGAAATAGCCTTCTTGCGTTCTACTCCGTCATGTCAAGATTTAGAAATTACTACAATAATTTTGGTTAGAAACATTAGACCTCAGAATGATGTCTCTTAGAAACATTAGAATGGAGAACAAAAGAAATCCCTTTTATATTAGAAATTAACAATAGAACTGCCCTGGAGCGTTACAAAATATATCGGACTTATCAGCTGTAATTAAATCTATCCGAATGTCTAAAGGAATTCAACATTAATTAATTTCTTTTGTTAATTTCCCTGTTGACATTCCTATTAAAAACTAGATTTAATTAAAAATTACTTTTACTAATTAAAGAAAACCTTAAGTGGACATATGCTGTTTTTAGATAAACTTATAGAACATTAACTAATTAAACTATTGTCCCTCATTTATTTTAACAGAAATATTTGGAATGACTTTTTATTAAATTAAACGAAAATTATTTTACTTTTACATTGCAATATTTGAATCTATTTACTAAACGAATATTTACTAAATGAATTTTATTTTAAATCAAAAATATATTACGACTGGTAATATATATTTGTAAATAGATTCAAACAAAACAACTTTAACAATTTATAATTTTGATATGTTTTAAATAATATCATAGTGTGTGCACAATTACGACTTATATAACCTACTTTTAAATAAATCTAAATTATGTGAACAAATACATAATCTATAATATTTTATTTATTTGGGAATGAGTTATATATATAATCTGAGCATTGTACTCGTGGTTTACAATTAGGCGGGATTTTCGGTATATAAGCGTATTGCAGACACACTACGATAGATTGGGGTTCAAACTAAAGTATGAGCGTAGGAAATAGGTCAGAAAAGGTGAAACGAAGATCTGCAAAGCAGACTTTACTGTTTCAATATATATATATATATATATTAACTTTGGAAAATATTCTACCAGGTTAGAGCATAAGCAAGTTTTGGGAAAGTATTAATAAAGTTTGAATTATTCTTTAAAAAAATCATTTAATAGTTGTAACAGATGATAGAAATGGTGCAACATAAAATTATCAGTGAAAAACCATTATCACAACCTTTTAATCAGATCCTAAAATAATTTTCATTTTAGTAACAAAATATGGAGCTGAAAATTGGTTTTGCAGCATAAAAAGGTAGAGTTTTTAAATACAATGTATCATTAACAAAAGGTATATAGTTTCATTGGTCGGGAGTTTATGAGAAGTTCAAGCGCCAGAATAGAACCTGTGACCTCACAATCCCAAGATGGAGATTTTATTAGCTGCATCAACCAGCACAAAACCTCTTTGGAAAATAAAACTTTATTTAGCTTATTAAATCTAAGCGCAAGAGTAAACGAAAATCTATGTATAAATATAATATTAACATCATCTATGTTCTTTATTACCTTTTACAATGCTTTTTTTACAATCTACTATTGACAGTTTCTATTGTGCCAGCAATCTTCTTCAAAACTGTAGCAAACACAATACAAACACATGAATACAGGTATAAATGTATTTGTATTGTATTTGTTATAGTTTTGAAGAAGATTGCTGAGGCAATCGAAACAGGTTCACAATGAGTTATGAAAAAGCATTGTAAAAAGTAATAAAGAACATAGATGACATTAATATTATATGGATTTGTCAATGCAATAAAAAAAATAAAGTTATAATACCATCTACACATATCTATATTCCTTAAATTTTAACCAAAATGCATCTTATGGGTAACAAGCTGCTCAAAATAGAATGTTTATTGATTATAGTCTACATGCCATAGACAAATGTTTTCAATTTTAACCACATTTATTTATTTATTTAAGTTTTAATCCTGATAGTTACTAATTTGGAAATTCGTAATTTAACATGAAGAGCCATTTGTAAATGATTATTCCTTTTTCAAAAATTAAAAAAATGGAGGAGGGGGTTGTCTAAAACAACAATATTGTGCACTTAACAGAAGAGCAGTGACTAGACTTCAGACCACTCAATGTAGTGTGGAAAGATGTATGTTAGGAGTAACAAGAAGAGATCGAAAAGAAATACATGAGTGAGAGAACAAACTGATATTACTGATATAATTGAAAGTATAAAAAGACTGACATTGATTCTGCTTGTCATATTACTAAAAGAGATGATAATAGGTGAACAGTTAAAATCTTAAACAGGATTCCAAGAGATTGTCAAAAACCTAGAAAGAACACACCTGTAAGACTGATTAAATAAGAAAGGATGCTGAAGTGATGCGGAGAAGAGAGTATAGAAATCGGAGATAATTTGAACTTGGAAAGACTTTCATCCTGTAGTGGATTGATAATAGTTGAAAACGATGACGATAAACCATATCACGTGTTGATATTTTAGTTTGTTTATTTGAAATTTGTGAAGCTGTATTTTCTGTTAATGCAAAAAAAAAATTATTAAACACTTCAATCCATGATTTCTTAGTGGTCTTTATTGTATTTTATCCTTATCCATATTGTCAAAAAAAAGTTTACATTTTATAATAATCATTCTTACTTTAATGTGGTTTGTTTTCACTATGAAAATGATCATCGTCTTAGCATAATCTACATTTTAATATCATATATTTTTATTTTAAAGTAGCAGAATAATGAAAATGATTAAAAATATACATAAAGTTTGTTTTTATTTATCTTGCCTTTGTTAAAAATAAAATTGTATATTGCCTTTATATTAAGATGAAAAATATTAAGCATCAGTAGCCGAGAAATCAGCGCAGTCGCCTTGCAAGCAAGCAGTTGCTTGCAGACGCTATGTCGCGGGTTCGCTTCCCGGCAGATGCTTTGACATATGGGGGAGAAAAGATAGTTCGTGATTCATACATATAACAAAGTTTTTAATATACATGCACCATTATTATAAAATATTATTTCTTTAACTTATTAGTTGCTTTAGACCAGCCAGTTCATGTTACAGCAACATCCAAATTAACTTTTCGCATAAAAAGTTATTAAAGTATTTAAGTCAGTTCGCATTTTTTTTTACATCTATTCACAACATTGATTGTTGTAGGTTTTCTTTCATCTTCGAATAACAAAGCATCAAATATTATATAAAACATTAATTATTGAACATAGGACTTTATAAATTGGATACAAAATATTTCAGATATGTTGTGGATCAGTTTTAAAAAAATATAGCACCTTCACCAATAAATTGTAATTATAAAAGACAAAAACTTAGTGATTTTAAACAATTTAAATTAGAATCTCCATCACTAAATCTTTATTTCAGAAATCGTCTCTATTTTCATAAGTCTAAAATTGCCATGAAAATGAAAAATAAATAATAAATAATATTTTATATGAAATTTAATTACATCAATTTTATATCTATAGTTATAATAAAATCAAATCGGGAGCGTGTGAAGCGCTGGAAAGAGTAGCTATAATGAATATAAATTATAAAACGATACAATAATCAGCAGCTTAGCGCTTTCGATGCGAGTTGCCTCATATCCATAGCAATAATAATAAATGGTGCAGAAAAGAGTGATAATGACAATATGCAAAACACATGCAAATTCTTTACGTAGACCACCGTTTGGAGATATGGAAGCAAGTGTCACGTCTATTGATGAAGTTTTTATTACAAGTAATGAAATACACTACTTTAATTTTTCGCTTGCAGTTGTACTCCCTTATATAAATGAAATTAAATCCACAGCCAAAAAGTCTCATTCTGCTAGCTGAAAGAAAACAATAGATCGGGCGGGTTTGCTAGTGTTTTCTTTCAGCCAGCAAAGGCAGTCTTACTGGTTGCTGCATATCAGTAGACCTTGGCTGTGGATTTAATTTCATTTATATAAGAGTTCCCATTTACTAAATAATCTATATACATATGTGTGTGTGGGTTAACTATTATTATTAGCATCACCACCATCATTATTATTATTATTATCATCATAGTTAGAACTACACGTATGTGTTTGCATATCATATACAAAATTGTTCATACATGCCAAAATTATTTTTTCCAATATTATAAACCACATATTTCATTTATTTTCAATACAGACACTTTTTCGAATTTGTTTTTGTTTTACAAAAACGTGCAATCAAGTTATGTTTTTAAAAAATAAATTAAGTCTAATTACTATTGAATTAAAATAGTTTACTGTTTAATAATTTAAACAAAATCAATATATTATTTTATAATTAAACATTTTTATTTTAATTTAAAAGTAATTAATTTTATTTAATTAAGTTTTTAATCCCATTTATAAATTAATTTTGAATAAATTTAATTTGCTATATTTATTATAAAATTTACTCTCAAATAATTCCTGGTCTCATTAATGTTCCAACTCTTAATTAAAAATTATGACATCAATAAATTAATAATTTAATTTTAATTTTTTATTTTTTAAAAACAATTGTTTGTGAAAGTTTATATAATACAGATTGAAAATTTTATTTATGGATAAATTGATTACGTAAGTAATATTTATTAAGGCTATAGCCTCAAGAACATGCGTATAAAAATGCAATAGTAGGGACCTCTACATGTCTTAAACCATAAGCTTACTCCAAAGAGTAAGCTTGTGGTTTAAGACCTGTAGAGGTCCGTACTATCGCATTTTTATACATCTTAATTTGCATAAATTAATATTAGGTACTTGGATCGTCTCGGTAGGTAAAACTTGATATTTTGCAGATTCTATCAGATTTAGGATATTGCCTTCAGATAATCTAATTCTATCATATAATCACCTATTTTTTAATGGTTGGGTGTAAATTTATGGCAATCTAGCATAGGAATTGAAATTTAATTAATACATTTTTTTTTCTATTTGCTATTGATAAATTTACATCAATTTAATAAATTTTCAAATGGCGTAAAGTTCATTCTTGTCAAACATTTCAATGATTGTTATATATACACAAGTATGTTTGTCTTTTTTAGTTCTATAAAATGAATTATTTATAAGCATATATTTTATAGTTGTTTTGTTTATTGTTTTAAAAAAATCGAAAATAAAATTTAAAAAGCAATAAGTTATGAAATATTATTTTGAAATCTGATTTTCTATTTTGAATGTTCATTAATGCTGTTCGAACCCCCTTCTCCTATATAACCAACGATTCATTCTATATCACTGAGTACTATAAACTGACGATTGAACTTATCCCCACCACATACCAATTACTCAGTATAAATGCTAATTACTTTGTTATAAAATGTAAACAGCAGCTGGTAAAATTTGATCTCACTTCTATCTAACTCATCATAGATATACAATGATAATGCTTATTTACACAACCATATATAAAAACCAAATCTAAATTATCCTGATATATTTAAAACCCTTAATTAAACGGTCTCAGTTTAAAGTATAAAAGCAGAACAAAAAAGGGGTTCAAATATGTAATTATTTCCTCTGCTTTTATAGTTTACACTTAGATATTTAATTTTATGCTTTACTTATATCATAGTTGTTTAAAATGTGTCTCTAATTTATGATTGCTTAAATATATCTTTATAATTTTTTTATATATTTTTAATGTTACAGAGAGATGGGAATATTTTCTAGTCATTTATAATTGTAAATAAGTAGCTTGGCTTCATAGTCCATATCTGATACCGATATTTTAAGTGGATAATTTCATTATATGTCTGTTTATCTACTTAGTTTTATATTTATGTACAAAAAATACATCTGAGATAGGAATAATAAGCTCTATTCTAAAAATAAATGAAAAGTAATAATCATTAATGTGTGTATCAGAAGTAATTGAAGTCCATATTGATGTTATGAAGATAGAGCTTTTGATATATATATATTACCGTTAAATTGTTTATTTTTATAACGAATATTATATATATAAAAAGCGCTGAAATTTTTTAAGTATTAAAGAGGAAGTCAATCTCCCCGCTAATGCGCAACATTTGAATATTATAAATATCCACGCATTCGACAGCCAGTAAGAGTTTTAAAAACTTAAGTGACTCACATATGTTTAGAGCTTATCTATATACACACCAACTCCTATTGACCATGTTTGTTGCAGGTCTTGAGACTTACCAGAAGACTCACAATGTTCTTTTATGTACATAAGATAAATATTGATAAACGGTATTTAAAGATATCTCATTCTACATACATAAGTGTTTAAAGTAGATTATGACTCTTCAAATTTTTTGAAGTGATTCTTATAGTATAACAAAATTAGAATGGCAATTCACAGAAAAAGTCAGTATGTTTTATATAGAATATTTTGTCATTTATTAATGCTTTGGGTTTAACAGAAAAATTTTTAAACTTATTGTAATTTGATTATATATACATATAATAAAGAAAAAAATGAGATTATATCCACATAAGGAGATATAACTTTTGACTTTCTTGGCAACATCAAAATTAAACGTTGTCTCTGTTTACACAGGTACAATCTCATTCCTATTTTTTATTATAATATCAATCCATGGAGATATTTAATCCAACATATATAAATTTATATAGTGTAAGAGGATAAAACATTAAACATTTATGATGACAGAGCATGGATAAAGAATATGCACTTTGGTTTCCTCATTTTAACGTAAATGCTAACTTTTGATATATAAATTATAAAACATTTAATCTATATGACAGGAATTATTGATGCAATCATTTTTAATTTATGATGCCATGCAAATCAGAATATTTACCTAGTTCATACCCATGTTAAATCATCCTATTCTTGTTATGATAGCCCTTATGAAAAACATGTTGGCAATATAAATTATGAGATAAATTTTGAGTAATAAAGAAAGATCAAAATTAAACCACAATACAAACCATCAGAATAATTATTACTCAAGGATAAGTAACAAACATAAAATAAAACAATTATAAGAATGAGAATAAAAAAGTTAAAAGTGATCACCTTCACTTGAAGAATGATTGCACAAATTGGAAAAATTGTTTGGTATTAAATGGGATATTGTACCATTTAAACAGAAATAATATAATTTTATTACAAAACATACATAAATAAAATATAACACAAAATAATTAATAATTAATGAAAGCGAAAATAAATGATAACAACAACAGCAAAATAATAATAATAATAATAATAATAATAATATCATCATCATCATCAACAACAACAACAACAATAATAATAATAATAATAATAATAATAATAATAATAATAATAATAACAACAACAACAACAACAACAACCAGATGTTAACCTTTTAATTCATCTATCTCAATTTTTCATCAAATATTTTAATTTAGAATATATAAATATATTGAAATTATTTACAAGAATTGTTTATATATATATTCATTAAAATCATGTACAAAAAGTCAATGATTTATAAAAACAGTAAAACATTAACACATACTATTTAGAACATGCTTTCAAATTATTCACCATGAAATTGTTTGTTACTATAGTACATGTATGCTGATTTGTAATAATATTTTTTATCTCAGAAATTCTGAAATGCTATTTCAAATTAATATAAATGTTTATAATATTTTTTATAAATTTTCACAAGATGAAATTATTTCTTCAAGATTCGAAAAACAAAAGAAATTGGGTGCTATTATTAATTTATTATTTTAGAAGAGAAATATCAAAAGAATATAATAAATATATTTCTCTTTTTGTTTTTATAAAAATAAATAAAAATATTTTATTTCTATTCATCGTTTATATAAAATATAAATATGATTATATTCATCCACAATATTATCATAGTTATTAATACACTCATTACTACAGAAATAAGATATGTATTTTTTAAGTTTATATGGTGTTTGCAATAACTATCTGTTTGCTTAAATCATACATGAAACTAGAACATTTATGCATTTAACATAAAAATGCTAACGTTAGAAGAAAGTTCAACAATGATTAACAAAATAAGTAAATAAAGAAATGACAAATAAATATGTCTTTTATTAACTTTTATAAAATATCTTCCCAGTTTCATTTTTTTAAAAAATCACTCTAAAAGTAATATTATTTTATTATCTCGTTTTGCTTTATTTATGCCTGATGAAAAGATATTTCATCATTACTATCATCATTGTCAACTATTATCAATCCCTGCAAGATGAAGGTCCCTCAAATTTTAATCAATCTTCTTTGGTATCTAGCCTTTCTTCACTACATCACCCCTGCACACTTTCTTATTTCATCTATCCATCTCACATGCTTACATGCGGTCTCTTTTTGGGTCTTTTACAATCTCTTGGATTTATAAATAAATATATATTTTTTTCCAAAAAAATATATTTATAAATGTATATTTTCTTAAGTTTCGTTATTGTTATTTTAATAACCAAAATATTACACAAATATTATACCTCTAAATGTGTATGTTTATACCAAATTATTTTTGTAAAATCTTGCAAGTAACAGCTAAAGAATACATGTTTAATTTAAGATTATTTAAAAGTTATTTTTGGAAATTGATTTTTTTTTCTATAAATTTAAAAATTAATAGTCATTAAACCAAAGTGAAAGTTATTCCCAGAAATTTTATTTTAAAAATTAATATGTATAATTTCATATTGTAATGGATAAATAATACCAATATTATAATGCTACTGTTTGCATTACATTTTTTACCAAATGCACTACTTATTTTGTCCAATTCTTTAAAGTTGTGAAATATTTGTTCTTTGGGCGATTTATGATCTAAGAATCATACTTCAAATGACATTATTCCACAGAGTAAAATAACTATGAGCTTTGATTGATATATTCTAATATTGTTTACATTATCTCCACAATAAAATAATTAGCAAATTACTTGAAAGACGGAAGAGGTTCAAGTTTGAAATTAGTTATTAATTCCTCCGATTGTAAACGGCGAATGAGATGGGGGAAATTTGTTCTTTCATCCCAGTGCTTCAGAAATTTATTCTACTCACAAATATTTAATTAAAAATGCTTCCTTATTAATCCCAAAAATAAATATTAACTCATTTACCACTGCAAAGCTGGTTTTTATCTTTATTTTGTATTAGTCACATAGTGCTCTCTTTTCTTCCAAAACGTAAGCTTGTGGTTAAGACCTGTAGAGGCCTCTACTATCGTATTTTTACGCGCGCATATTCTTGATGTTACAGCCTTAGTAAATATTAAAACTGATTATTGTAAATCAAATAAATGTTTTAATTTAGTATTTCTTTAAAAAAGTAATTGCGCAGAATGATTTATATTTTTTTTAAAAAAGTACAAAGATTTCTTATTAATACTACTAATTAATATAATTATGTTGTCATGTGCGGGTTTATATTTATTAAACAGTAATGTGTACTTCCACTCTTCTCAAGAACAAGTTTCTCATCCATATTCAGAATACAAGTTGTGTATTAATTAAGGTTTTAAAATTATTATTTACCTATATTTATATTTTGGACTATTTCCATCATCTAATAATAAGTATTGAATATAAACAATTCAAAACAAAGCAAAACTCTCCATACAATAGTGCCATCTTCTGCTAACAAGAGCAATCAATGGATGCCAGAAGGTTTGTGCATAAAATCCCTATCTAGTGCCTATTCATTCAATATCCCCAGACTAGTTTCTGGCTTGTGGCCTTTGTCAGTGAGGAGCCTTGGATCTGAGAGCACTGCACCTAGATCTTAGGATCTAATGCACCCCTCCAGCAGCCACCTTTTAACTCTACTTACCTACAAAACTGTGAGAATGAAATTGAAAACACAATAATATTTTCAATCCAAGCTCAATAGTTTATATAGTCATATGGGTCTGAACTCAATTCAGCATCCATACATTTTGGGGTCTTTGGCTCTTTAACAACCATAGCCACCACTATCACAAGATGGCACTACTGTATGGAAAGTTTTGCTTTGTTTTGAATTGTTTAATAACAATTATGTGCTAGTATGAGATAGTGATCATGTGATGTTTAGTGGTTTAAGTATTGAATATCTTGAAAAAAAATTAACTTTATATAATTTTTTATTGACATTCAACTGTTTGTAATAGCACACACTATATACAAACCTGTGGGCTATTACTAACAGTTGAATGTAATTGAACATTTAAATAAAATTCAATTTCTCTAATGACATTCAATACTTAATGTAAGGTGATGGGAATTTTATAATTTTGTAAAATGGTGTGACAAAATATTGCCAATCATATAAGAAACTATAAAAGTTTCAAGAGTATAAAACAACATTTTGATATTGATAAGAATCTTATATCTACAATGTATAAATGAATTCTATCAATAATTATATACTAATAAAGAACAAGCATCTCCTACAACTACTATATTTTGTGAATTGGTCAATAATGCAACTAAATTTATCGAGAGAAAATTTCCAGGTTATGATGGAATTATAATTTATATCTTAAAAGAAGCAGGTGCAGGAATAGAAAAAGTTTTAGCAAAGTTATACACCAAATATTTAAATAATAAACATATATCATAGGATTGGAAAAAATACAGTATTAATATTAATATTTTAAAAAGGTAATAAAGAAAATATTACAAATTACAGACCAACTGTCTTTTATCAGTTCTATATAAATTTTTTATCAAGATATTTACAGTTCATCTATAGAAAACTTTGCATCTCAGTCATTCAAACGAAGAAGCTGGATGTAAGTGTTTTAGTACAGTGCATCATATCTATGTATTGAGAACAGTTATAGAAAGGACCAATGAATAAGACTTGCCATTATGCTTTAGATTTGAACTTTATGAAAGGGCAATTGATTTTATAAGCATTTTCTCAGAGATTAAAGAATTGGATAATCATGATACAAATCTAGGATATTGTCATATTCTAAAAATATTTATAAAAATGCAATATCAACAATTAGATTACATATTGATACTAAAAAGGTTAGCATTGAGAAGGGTGTAAAACAGGGTGACTCCATATTTCCAAAACTTTTTACAGCAGTACAGCAAGAAGTATTTTGTGATTTAAAATGAAAAAATAACAGAATAAAAGTAAATGGGGATTATTTAAGTCATTTACATTTAGAAGATGGTGTAGTTGTTTTTGTAAATAGTGCTTCAGATCTTCAAAAAATGTTGCAAGAGTTATGATGAAAGGAAGAATGTAGGACTAAAGGCAAACGTTAAAAAGACAAAAGTAATGTTCAATGGATTTTCACAAAATATAAAAATAAACATTTATAATGGTGAGTTATAAGAAGTTAACCACTTCAAAATTCATTGGCCAAATTATCACTATAGATGGAAACATAAAGAATGAAATTAATCATAGAATTAAACTTGGTAGTAATGCTTTTGGAAGAAATAAATTGATACTAAAAAGAAATATGCCTATTTGTTTTTGAAAAGGAAGGTTTTTAATAAATGTGTTTAACATTTCTTACTTATACACCTGAGAGTTAGATACTTAATCGAAGAGCAATCCAGATATTTCAAACCTCTCAGAAAAAAATGGAGTGATGCATGTTAGGAGTACAAGAAGAGATCAAAAATGAAATCTATGGGTAGAGAAAAATCAAGTGTCATTGATATCATTAAAAGAATTAACAGAGTGTGTAGTAGAAATAGGCTAGACATATTGCTAAAGAGATGATAATAGATGAGCAGTTGAAATTTTAAACTGGCTTCCAAGAGATTGTAAAAGAACAGAAAGAGACCACATGTGAGATAGATGGATGAAATAAGAAATATGATAGGGTTATTGTGGATAGGAGGGGCTAAATCTTGGAGATGGATTGAATTTGAAGAAACTTTCATCCTTCAGTACATTGATAGTGGTTGATGATGATGATGGAAATAGACCAATGTATAAATACAATTATAATTTCACCATTACAAACCTTTTGAAAAAACATTTTTATTTATCTGTATAATAAAATTTTGTGAGTTAATTAAGTGACTCATTTAAATTTCACCCCCTATCCCAATCTTATTTGAAAGACGGCCATATTTTTTTTTCTTTTCTTATTGAGTGTAATATTGGCTATTTATAAAAAAAATATTAAATGAAATATGTTTTATTTGAATTCCATCTTTAAAGTAGAAATGAATTTTAGTTGTGTCAATGTAAATGAATTAAAATGTCCTAATATTGAAAACAAAATTTATTATTATTAATATTTCACAAAAAATGTCTTCATGTGCAGCTTTTTGCAGTTTTGTCATAACTACAAATTTATGATTTATTTTTTAAAAAATAAATATTTTCAAATAAGTCTAACTGTAATTATGCCTTTTTTTGGATTTAAAATAAATAATTTTCAAACATGTAACATAAATAAGTTTAAATATTAAATAAATTATTGAAAATTACATTTTTCTTTCCAAAATACTAAACAATAAAGCACACTATAAAATGACTGGTGCAAAATAATCTACCAATTAGTAAAGCTGTGTGTATCTTCATATTATAATCAAAATTACTAATTCACAACTCAACCAGACTAGCCAGGGAAATAAACTCTAAAGTACTATCAATTGTTTCACTGTTACAAGCAGACTTCTCAAGTATAAATAACTATAAAATAACACCATATATAATCTAAACATTACCCACAATTCTACTTACCTCCGATACACCCTTAATATTAAAAGAAATTTTAAATAAGTTAATTGCTTCAGAATCATATTTTTTAATAATAAAAATTCTTTAATTCTTCTTTTTATTTCATTTCTCTCAAAGAAGACAACCTTAGCTTCATCAAAATCAATAATGCCGCCTGTATTATTTACATGTAAAAATACTTAAGCAATTAGGTTTTTAAAAGTTCTTTTAATATTAAGGGTATATGGGAGATAAGTGGAATTGTGTATAATGTTTAGTTTAAAAATGTTATTTTGTAGTTCTTTACACTTGAGAATTATGCTTGTAGCAGTGAAACAATTAGTAGTGATTTAGAGTTTATTTTCTTGGGTAGTCTGGTTGACTTGTGAATTTGAGGTCATTTTGATTATTTATTGAGTAGTTTAGCTTTATGATTTTAATGTTTACATTTTGATGAGATTCTTTGTATTATAATACAAATAATCATGTCAATTCCAGTTTGCTTTCAAATTTATGTGAAATTTGCATGAGGTCTTTTATAATAATCTCATGTTTAGACTTTTTTAAAGTAATAGTTCTAATTATGATTTCTATACAAAAAATGCCTACAGGTAAACTAACATTATAAATATAAATGGCAAAATAACACCTCAAAACTAATGACTTTGTACTACTAAACTTCAAGAAATTAAAAAAAAAAAAAGAGTCACTTAGTATCTCTTTTGTTTTATTTCATCTGTTATTATAACCCTTTTGCTTACTAGATTGTCATTTTGAGCTAATGTTTGCAATGATTTAACATATGCATATATACAGTGCCTTATCTGCTCCTCTAAGCTCCTGTGGTTCAAGATATAAAAGGCAAGGTTATGGTTAAAAGGTTATAAAACAAAATGTAACAACTTACAATTCCCTTATACATGGCCAAAACAAAGGATCCCTATAAAAGTGGACTCATTCCACAGCCTGACTTTCTGCTATTCACAAAAACTGACTCAGCAGTATGTATTCATGCAATATAACAATATTTTTTTGCACTTTTTCTTCTGACATTAAAAATAAATAAACTTTGTTACATTTTTTTTTCATAAATAAAAATATGTTAATGTTATATGATAATGTGTGTGGCATCTATGGTCATGGCCATCTTTGCCATACCCTAACTATGATATATATATATATATATATATAATTAAGAGTGTGCTAATAGCTCTAAACAAGCTTTTTTTTTTTATTTATGATAAATGCTACTACAAGAGAAGACATTCAAATCATTTTTATCTTGGATTGTCCCCATCCCCAGACCGGTTTCGACCTATTAAAGCTTGTTTAGAGCTACTAGCATGCTCTTAATTTTACATATTTGTAAGTGCAAGCTATATATAAGTCATGTGACATCTGACTTATTATTATTACTATAT
>JAQFVV010012748.1:312334-417030 GCA_028023455.1 Epiperipatus broadwayi | reverse complement strand
GAAATGATTTATTGTAAATAAATATTTAATTAAAATCATAAATACATTTAACTGATGTGGTTATTGTCAAAGGTCTGAATACAAGTCATGTAAAAGTTATAAAGTAAAAAATAATTATGAGGGAAAATAAAGAATTCAATTTATTCAAGATTAATTCAAAATAGATATGATCGGAGATCATCTCTTTATTTTCGTTCATTAGAAACAACTCATAGGTTTGAGAAAGATAGTGCAAAAATGATTAATTATACAAATAATAGAAATGATAAAAAATTAAAGAATCAATATTGATTAAAAATATAAAATAAAATCTTAATAGGGATTTTCGGATAGAGCTAATAATTTTAAAAAGCATTATTATTAATAATAGTTTGAATATGACAAGAGTTAAAAGAATAAACTTAAAGAAAATGATTATAGATGGAGGTGTTAAGCAAGTATAAAAAATTTGAAAATTTTGCCAGTTGTTTTTTAGAAATAGGATTGTAAAGAGGTGAGTAATTTGTAATGAAAATGGTAATTTGTAATATAAAAAAAGGTAATATATAATTATAAAATATATAATAAAAATAAGAAAAAGTTAGAAGTTGATTAAAAATATAAGTAAAAAGATAATAATATGTATTAAATAGTAGAAAAAAAAGTTAAAAGTTTTAAAAAATTATAATTATAATAAATACATTTTAAAATAATCTAAAAATAAAATACAATGAATGTTAGTAAAATTAATTAAGAATAAAGTAATAAAATGGAAAATGATTATTTATAATTTTCACATTAAAATGTATGTTTTCTTTGTGTATTTAATTATGTATATAAATATGTGAATAAAATATATTAATTGTATAATTATATATTTGGATATTGTAGGTCTGATGATGACTGAAGGACAGTCAAAACTGTAAGAATAAAGTTTTAATATAAAAAAATAATGTTGTAGAAGTGAAGTGTTTAAGAAAGTTGTAAATCGTATGTCATGATTTGCCTCTTGAGAGATTCTGAAATTCTCTATTATAAAATTGTTTGAAATTGATTATAAATGAATTGTTATTATTTGGTATATTATATTACATAAATATATCCATAGAAAGAACCAAGTATTAATTTAAGCATAAAAAAGAAAGCTGGGAACTGTAAAAGAAGGATGTTAACATTATGATAGAGATATTTTAAAACATATTGGGTTAGAATTTAAACGTATATGGTTAAAATAATGTCAAATACTTAATCATTTTATTAGTTATGTAATGGTAAAATGTGCAAAATATGTTTGCAATACAAGAGTAAGAAATTAATGTTACATAGAGAATGATGTAGAATATATATAAATTAAAAACAAAACTTGCTGCCATTGTTAAACTTTGATTTAATTTAAATTTGTTTGTAATACAATCAATATCACTTTGTCATTTACTTTAATTAGTTCTATAGTCTCTCTAATTATCTAGATAGATCAATTTTTATTTAAGAACTAATTTAATATTAAACATATAACATTTTATAAAGCTATTTACCTTTTAATTATTCTGACACCTAACTTGGCTATCTTTAATTGATGTCCACTGCTTTTTAGGGACTTAATATTTTGTTATGTCTGCACTTTACTAAATATTATGGCCCGGACCCTTATCGGAGTTTACTGTTATTTAATGGAAATTACAATAGTTTACCCAATAATGATTCAACACTATAGCCATTAAATCCAGTGCATTTAATAAATTTAACTCACAATCATTTAATACCTCAACTGACAATAATGATTAAATTAACATTACATTTTATATACATATATACACATAAGCCCTTAGATGTACAAAACAATAATAAAGATCATTTCGACCATTTTATTCCCTATTGCTTTCTGACATCTGGAGGCAAACTTTCTATTCTAGAAGCTATTGGGTAAAGGGTGACATCCAGCACCAAAATTTTAGTTCATCCACCCGTTGAACTCATAGCTAACTGTTTGTTTTTCTCATTCAAACCACCTGTCTTCTTTCATTGTTTTCTTCCTACAGCTGATTGGCTAGTATTCCCGCTCATTACAGAAGGTTAACGACTTATTATGAGGCTTAAGTTCTTATTATCAACGACAAAAATCTGACTCTCATTCCTTTAATTGAATTTTTTATAAGTACATTTTTAATTCATTAGCACTAATTTTACTTTTTCGATATAATTAGAATATAATCTGTATTCTAATCTTATAACTTCTAATTATTTTTTAGTTCCGTATTTAAAAATTATATTTTTTTTTAATTCTACAATTATTTTTTATTTATTTACTATTAACTTTATATATGTGTGTGCGTGTACCCACACACATACATATCATATATGTTATTGGTAAGCTTTTTTTTTTAATTTTTGACTGAAATGTATTCATGAAGTCAATATTTTTAATTATCAAATATACTTCTTGTCTAATTTCTTCTAAGTAAGACATTACTATAAGCAGTAGCTGAAGGATTTAATTTTGAAAAAAATAAAATTTTAAAGAATAGACGTCACACTATTACTTTTAGAGAGTGGAAACTTGTGACAGTTTTTATACATTGAAAAACGTCTCTGTCACTGCTTCAGGTATTTTATTATCTGATATTATAATTATCACATGATCATCAATTCTTATGCTTACGCAAGCTGTTTACACAGAGGCTAAATTCTCCATACAGTAGCGACACCAGTGCGCAAATTTTCTTGCATCCATTGATTACTCTGGCTTTCACTGGTGACACTACAGTATGAAGAGTTTAGTCTGTGTATGTTATGCTTATCCACTGAATGATTTATCTAGAATATAATTAGAGAATAATATTGATTTTGTACATGTACCACTAATAATGATGATGAAAAATGCTGATTCTCTGAAAAAATTGCTCAATTATAAATATATTTGTAAATATTCTAATAGGCAGTTTTTATGAAATGCATAAAAACTTTTTCAAATCCCTTATTTTCTATCAATTTAGTAAATGCTGATCAAAAAAACAAATCTCTATCATCAATTGATATCATAGGATTCAGAGATCTGGACAATGCTATTCCATATTAGAAATGCCCTCATGAAAATGCTAATCATGTTTGCCTTTCACATTCCCACGTTCTGGTAAAAAAAAATCAAATAAGGGACAACAATAATATTTAAATGGTAAATTGTGTCTTGCTGTTTGACATGACATAAGAATGTTATTTGAACCTTTTTGGTATAATTTTTATGTTTTTGTGTTTACAAAATTTAAAGAAAAACACCTTTGAAATTTTGAAGAATACTTTATCTCAATTAGATGTTATTCTATTTTTTTATATATATTTTAGCAATTTTATGACTTAGTGGGGATACAAAATGTTTCATTTAATCTTGGCAATAGTGATTATAAAATGTTTCTTAGTTTGCTTCATATCCTAGCTTTAACAAAATATGTCACAAGTCTTAATGAAATGTGTATCTAAAAGGATACATACATTTTTATCTAATAGAAGTATACATCGTTATTGTAGCCTAAATGAGGTAAATTTTGTGTAGATTAATTCTTATTGACTTTATGGTTTTGGTTATTATTATTATTATCTCATTCATGTTAAAACAACATTATAGAAGCATATTTAAAATTGTTAGAGATAAGGTACAAGAAGATTATGAAATTAATGAATACAAACGATAAGAAAGAAGTAGAAAAGAAAGTCCAGAATGTTGAAGACAATGTTATGGATGAAGTAGGGAAAGTAAACTATGAGAAAGTATTGATATAAAGTTCACTAATTAGAGGATGGGCAGATATAACTGCAAGAGAAAATAGAAACAGCTATGTAGGAATATGTTTGTTTGGAGCTATAATTTGGAGTGTTACAGATACAGTAAAGAAACAAAGGAGTAGAGAAGAGTATGTTTTGGTAGAGACAAATAATTTGTCAGAGCATCAGTGAGAGTAATGGATGAGTATATAGAATTGATTAATAATTTGAGTAAGATTAAAGGAAGAGTAGGAATAGTTGGATTATTACTAAGATTCAACAATAAGTACACGTTAGATATGACATGTTCTATAAATGAGCGATTATAAAAATTGTGTGAGAAAAATGATATAATGTATGTGAAGGTGTGGGACTTTTTTTATTAGTAAGATGGAGTTATATAGAAAAGATAGTTTGCACTTAGCAAAACAAGAAAGTGAAGTTATTAAGGAGTTTGATTTATAATGAATATTATAGTTTGGGAATCTTATAAATAGGATAGGGTTTTAAATTGCAGTATTGTAACAAAAAACACAGACCGGATGGAAGAAATAAACAAAGGGTAGATGATTTGGATATAAATGTAGACGTGTAGAGAGAATGAGTCTGTAAAATGAATGATAAACAAGTTACTTACAAATATAATAGAGAAAAAAGATTCAAAAGAATTTATAAAAGAATAGGAAATAATAAATTGTTAAAATTGGATATTTGAATATGCAAGGTGGTAGTATATCCAGAAAAGTGACTAGAATTAAACAAAGCAGTTAAAATGAAGATCATTAAGTATTAACAGTAGTGAAAACACATCTAAGAGAAGAACCTATATTGAAAGATGTGTTATGGCAAGATACAAATAGAAAAGAAAAAAGATGGTGGTATAAGAGTAATATCAAAAATATTTAAATAATGTTAAGTGACAAGAAGATTGGTGGTTTGAGATAAGATTAGGAACACAAAAATGGATGGTGGCTATAGCGTATATAACCATTGAATGAGGTCAAACTATAATGGAGTTGAACGATAGCGTATATGAATGTGTAGTTAAGAATATACAGAGTTTCAAAAAAGCAAGAAAATAATGATTATAGGGGAAATGAATTGACATATTGAAAAAATTGATAACCCAAATAACAAGAATGGAAAGATTTTTAAGAATATTGTCAGAGATTAAATTTGAGCATTGGAAATTTATGAAATATTTATGAGAAACAATACACATGGTCTACAAATAATATATTTCACATAATAGATTATGTATTATTATAGAAAGAGGAAATGAGTAAAGTATGAAAAATTAGTGTTTGATAATTAAGAGACGGTACGTAATAGTGATCATAATTTCTTTATAATAGAAATGGTTAATAAGATGATGAAAACTAGGAATTAAAGTAGAAAGGATAGTGAAAGATATGGATGGACAGTATATGATAAGAATGTGAGAAGGATATAAAATATAAATAGAAAAAATCACGGAAGAGTTTGTTGGGTGTGATGAATTAGAAAAAGTGGAAAATAGGGTTTTAGGTGAAAACATTCACAAAAATAAAAATAAGAAAATTAAGAGTTAGTAAAAGTGTAAAAGAGAGAGGTAAAAGCATGCAGAGAATATAAGTGTGCTATTAAAAATAAAAGTGAAAAAGATGTTAATGTTAAATGGAAAAATTATTTTAAAAAAGAAGTTGGCTGAAATAGATAATTTTAGAAAAAGAATTAAATTAAATGGTAAATTGTTGGAGAATATTAATAAAAGTGAAAGAGATGACAGTAAATAATTTTGGAAATATATTAAAATAAGGAATATAGGGAAGATATAAATAATATTACTAGTTGATGAGGGAATAGTGTGTAGCTCTAGAGAAGAATTAAAGAGAATATTAAATAAATATGTAATAGATATAGAAAATTATTAGATGTGAAGGACAGAGTGATAACAAACAAGAAAGCATATAGTAATGAAAATATTAGGTTTACAGAAAATGAAATGAGTGAGGCAGAAAAGAAATTATAAAGTGGAAAATGAATAGTTCAGATAGATGGGCAGCAGAAATGATGATGAATTTAGAAAATAGGACAAAATTAAACCTATTATCATGTTTTAATAAGTGGACGCTGAAAAGATAAATTCCATATAATTGGAAGAATACAAAAGTAAGGGTACTTTTAAATGGAAAGAGACACAACCGTAGTCAGTTAAACAATTATAGACCGATAGTAGTAAGGTCTTATAATGTTTTTGCATATTTGGTAGCAGGAAGGGTCACAAAATGATGGGAAATATAATATATAGAGAAATATGCAAGGAGGTTTTAAATCAGATAGGCATATAGAAGATAGCTTATTTGCAGTTACACAACTTATAGCTATGAGTAGGAATATAATATATATAGACAGTTATATATGTTTTTTATAGATATAAAGAAGGCATATGATAGAGCAAATACAAATAGTTTATGGGTAAATTTAATAAATTTCGGAATGAATGGAGCTTTAGTGGATATTATTAAGAGATTGTATGGAAATAATTACTATATGTATTAATTAGGAAATATAGAATCAGTTATGGTTAAAAATGGGGTGGAACTAAGACAAGGATACCTTATGTCACCAATTTTGTTTCTGTTATATTTAAGAGAAATCAAGAGGGCAATAGAAAGACTAGGAAAAGGGTAACAATACCATTTGTAGATGGAAAATAGTGTATACATTATTAGGACTTTTATTTGTTGATGATATTTTTTGGCACAGAAAATAAGGAAAATATAGAAGTTTTGCTGAAGACAGGCAGAAGTATGGGTAAAGAGATGGTGATTAAATTTAGTGAAGAAAAGACAAAAGAAAGAATTTTTATTGAGGCATATAAAGTTAAATGTGATGTAGAGGTATAACTATTTGGGAATCGTTTTAAGTAATAAGAGAAATTGTTTGGATAAATGAGAGTAAAACAATATAAAATTAAGCAAAGAAAAGAAAGTGACTGATAAGGAAATTATGAGTATTTTAATATAATAAAGATGATATACCTAGAATTGTATTGAAGGTAGTGACAGTAGTAGGTTTAACCTATGGTAGTGATGCATTATGTGTTAATAACAGGTGTTACATTATTTAGAAAAATTTCGAAGATAATTAGAAAGACAGGCATGAAATGCACATGCGTGAACGGAAAAGAGACAATTCAAGGAGAAAGGGGCAGCGCAAGTTTTATATGAGAAATGCAAAAAAAGTAAAATAAAAATATTCGGTAGATTGCAATTTATGGATAAAAAGAGAATAGTCAAAGTAGTTTTAATTTGGTTATGAAAATTGCCAAAGTAGAATTTAATTGGGTTATGAGTAAAGTACAGGTAACATGATGGATGAGAAAGATAATATAGGTGTGTAGAATATTTGGATAAAGAATTTATGTCAGTATATTATGGTGGCATGAAATGGGTTAGAAGAATATATCTATTAATAAAAATAGGGATTTGGAGAGATGGAGAACTAGTATGATAAGTAAAAAGTTTAAATACATTCAGAAGTAAACAGAATATTGGAGAGCAAGTTAATTTAATATAATAGTAAAAAGAGTAGTTTAGTGTTTATGGTTCAAACAATATTTTTACAAACAAGGGAATATACATATAAACGAAAAATATGGGTGATTTATTCTGCAAGTTATGTAAGAAAGGCATAAAAAAATTTTAGGCATCTGTTAATTAAATGGAAATACCTGCAAGCAGAAAGGGTACAAATAATGAAGTTGTGGAAGAATGAATATAAACAAAGTGATTCTAAAGAAAGTGTGTTTTTTTTTTAATTTTTATGCTGGGTTTGGAAAAGATAAGGGGAATTTAGGGATAAAGGTCATAGAGTTGTCAAAGATTATATTGTGGAAATGGGATAGAGGAGGATAGTGAAGAATATAGGAAACGTTTTATGTCTGGAATGGAAAGAAAATGAGGTAGCTAACATATTTTTCTGGGCATAGTGGCTGAGAGATTGCTGACTCTGAAAAAGGTGGTTACAGTGCATCACATCACATGCAAAAAGTAAAATGAAAATATTTGGGAGATAGCAATTTATGTATAATAAGAGAATATCAAAAATAGTATTTAACTGAGTTATGAGTAAAAGATAGGCAATAAGATGGGTCAGAAAGGTAGTACAGTATGCAGAAAATTTGGATAAAGTCTATGTCAGTATACTTCTTATACAAAAGTGGGATGGTTGTTTTGTTGAATGTTATAGTGGCCACGAATAAGATAGAAGAATAGATGCATTAATAAAAAAGAGAGTTGGAGAGGTGGAAAACTAGTATGGATAGTAAAAAGAGTTTAAATATATCTAGAAGTAAAAAGAATATTGAGTGTGAAATAATTTATGATAATAGCAAGAAACGTAGTTTACTGTTTAAGGCTTTTAACAGTTGTGTTAGCAACAAGAGGATATGTACATAAATGGAGAAATATGGGTGATTTATTCTGCATGCTATGTAAGGAAGGCATAGAAAATATTAGGTAGCTGTTAATTGAATGTAAATACTCCCAAGCAGGAAGGCTACAAATAATGAAGTTGTGAGAGAATAAATATAAGCAAAGTGATAATATAAAAAGTGAATTTTTGGTTATTATGCTGCATCTGGAGTAAAATAAGAGGGATTTAGATACAAAGGTCACAGAGCAGACAAAGATAATGTTGTGAAAATAAGATGGAGCAGGATAGAGAAAAATTTAGGGTGGGGATGAAAAGGGAAGGAAAGTGTTTAACAGGTCTTTCTTGGTATAGTGGGTGAGAGATTCGTGACTCTGAGAAACGAGAAGCCAGAGCACATCGAATGTGATTGAACAAGAGGAGATATCTTGATAAGGTTTCTATCATAAATGAAGTTGTTTTTTTATCAATTTTATTTAAGATTTATTATGTATATAATATTTACTATAACTAATACTTTTGAAATATCTTAACATAAGTCAATGAAAGCTAGTAGTATTTCGTTTGCACAATAGTACCCGTGCTCAGTTTATTACTGCTCTCAGAGGGAAAAAATGTTTCTAGCTGCATAGCACTCTACAGCAATACGATTAAAATATCAAATTATAAATTTGGGGGAACCTAATACACATTTTGATACAAATAATACATTTTGATCAGAATAATTGAAAATAGTGAGTGCTTCTAAGATTGCTTTCATTGAATTTTTGAACAAAATATAAAAAAATCTATCACAAATATCTTTCTTTCGGCAAAACTTTTGTAAAAAAATATGGATTCATCCACACTCATACAATAACATTTATTTATTACATTATACTTAAAAGAGAGCCAATTTTGACATCACATAATCACTTATAAGGGCATATTGTTGATTGAATTATAGATTAGATTAAGTAATTGTGCCGTTTTTCATTACTATGATTTATAGGGTTGAAGTCAGTAATTGAATTTGCATTTTTCCACCCTCTACTGATAAATTTTCCTGTTTTTCTTACAGCTTTAAAATCCTCTATTTTATCTAATATTTTAATTTTACAAAAATTCACAAGATCTCAGTATAACTGAATAAGCAGGTTTTCAAAGTGTCTCTACTCTACGATGGTGGGTGTCTTTTATATATTTGCAAAACTCAGACATTGTAAAATTACTTCAACAAAATAGTCTAAAAACTTGATTTTGTAGAAAAAATGATTATAATTGATGACAATTATTGGTAATCAAAATATATATTATTACGTATTTATTTTTTTTACAGAAATGTTTTATTTTTAAATATAAAAGTTTATATTCTTCTGAGTAATCTTACTATGGTGATTACAACTGCAGGAAATTCAACAGTCTAGAAAATCTTCCCTAAACAAACTGTAGTGATATAAAAAATATTAATAAATTGTATACATTTAAAGTATAGTTTGATTTACTAATTATTGAAAATAATTCATTCAGGTTTTTTAAACAAACATTAAACAAAAATATTTTAATCATTTTACAAATTGAAGGAGCTCCACACGAAATTAAATGACAAAACGTTTTGTTTAATCAAAATCTAATTTTTAAAATAATTCTGAAAATCAAAGGTGATACTAAACAAAAATATCTACCAAATGAGGTCAAATATGTTATATTTTGATAAATACTAATGGTTTATTATTAAAATGAAAGTTGAAAACTTAAAAGTAAAATCAAAGAAATCTGTTACAATACAGGAGCCTAATTTTAATATATTCACAAGAAAAATAATGTTCCTCCTTCTATAGTTTATACAAATTAGTGCTAAATAATAATAACTGCCACTAAAATTTTTAATTTGGCTTCCGGTATTGCCATAATGTTGAGGTGTGGAATTTAACTTAAGAAATGTGTATTTAAGAAAATCTATTCATTAAAAAGAAGAATCATGATTACTTATTTGACTTTGATATTATTATTAGTAACGTGATTAATAATTAATATGGCTGATTTAATAAACATAGAGATTTAATGACAGAAGTTAACAGCAGATAAAAAGGTTCAATAATTATTGATGAATAAAACTATAAAAAATGTGTATTATTTGAAATAAGGCATTCTTCATATACTTGGAGCTTAATTGTAAATATAGGGTATTTAACACAGACTTTCAAGCACTCATCAATTATTCACACTATATCATACCATAGATAGACATGACTACACACATGTAGAAAAGATAAATAATCACTAATATATGTATTTCATGCTGAACTAGCACTCATAATTTGGTCCAGATTATTATCTCCCACACACATATATAATCAGTGCTCAGTTTATATTAACATAACAAATACTCATACCTTAATGGAAACGCTTCAATATACTCCAATGCTTCAGACATCCATATCATTGAATATCTGATGATGGAAAGCCCAACTCTCATGCTGATGCCAATATTATTATCATTAACCATGGCAATCAGATGGCTGAAGAATTGGGGGTTGGAGTAGATTGATGCCTGTCCATTAAGGTGTAAGGAATATAACTGAGCACTGATTATATATATATATACACACCTGGGTCTTGTTTTACATGATAGATAGGTTCCTCAGAAAACACATGCAAAAGAAATCGCGCAAAAATAGATGTAACTTACCTTGAAAAAGGGGGATAGGGACTGTGATTTTTCAAAAATTTCATAAAAGCAAAGCACCAACTTAAAATTACTTTAAAATTCGCGCAAAAACAAAATAAGGAAATAAAATATGACTAATTAAAAATTTCAAATTTGAAAAAAAATGATACAAGACAAACTTTTTTTAACTATAATATTTAAAATTATTCAAAACAATATATTTTTATGCATAATTTACAGTAATTTACATTTTTTATACACGGTTTAATTATTATTTATTTGCCGATAAACAGGTTCATTTGCAAACTGGTAAAAAATCAGATTCTTCACAAGAGGAAATACAACTAGCGCCAACGTCACTCTCATGTTGTGTCAATGGTTTTTTGGTGACAACGTAATTTGTAATTAATCTAAGAACTAAAAATTAAATTCTTATTTTTGTCTTTAATTTTTTAATTTTCAATTTTAATTGTGCCCACTGCTATTACTCACCTTTTAAAAATAAACTTGCGGACACTAAATGATTAATAATTGAATACGTTCTTTTTTAAAAAGCAAAAACAGAATGTGATTTAAAATGCAAATTACATTATAATCTTGTAAAATTTAATGTGAGTATACATAAAATGTGGAAATCATGATTTTAATTTCATTATTGCATAAAATCTTACTATTATAAAGCACTGAAAATATTGAAATTACTAAGATGAAAGTCGAATTCCAATAATGTGCTATTACTTTCAATATGATGTAAGTGTGTGAAATTTATTATTTAAAGTAATAGCGCATTATCGGAGTTCGACTCCCGAAGAAACATGAATCGCATAACTTCAAAATCGCGTTAAATAAATCCGCGTAAAATGAGACCCAGGTGTATATGTGTGTGTGGAAGATGATAATCTGGACCAACTGAGGAGTGCTGGTTCAGCATGAAATATGTATATTGGTGATTATTTACCTTTTCTACATGTGTGTGGTCATGTGTAACAGTGATATGAGATAGTGTGGATAGTTGAAGGATATTGAAAGTCTGTGTTCAAATCCCCTATATTTAAAAAAAATAGATAATTTAAGATCGTAGCCACAAATATCTTTTTTATGATTCTTTGAAACAAATATATTGATGTGAAAGAGTTACCAAAATCGTTTTACAATCACTAATAAAATTCTCTTATGTTTTGTTAATGCTATTTTCAATCGATGGCTTCAAATATTTTATCATCGTTAAATAATGCTACAAAAATTGAAATGACTTTTAATATGTTCATTTTATTTACTCATTTAGGTTTTTACCAAAGGTATCAAACTCAGATACCATAAAAAAAATTAGAACTTTTAAAAGCTGCAGTTCATAATGAGATTCCTGAAGACGTTTTAAAATGTTATCGAGACATATTAGCTTCAAAAGTATGGTGAATTTACAGAACTGTATAGGTAAACTGATAAAGTTATATAGCCTGACCCTAAAAATGTTTCTACCATTTATCTTTTATGACTGGTAATGGTGTAGATTTAGATATAGTTAAACATTTTCAACTTTCAAGAATTTGATAAATATTTTTCAGATATAATGCTATCTACAGAATACTGTTAACTACTCTACAGATAACACAATGTATAAACTACTTTGTTAAAATTATATATATTATGGTGATAACATGCTTAATTCTTATAGACATATGCAAAAATTTGATTGAATCATTATTCAATTTTTAAATTCTTACCCAGTTGATATCCTGAGTTTTTCAATTAGCACTATCATTTGACCTAAAAAATAGTAGTAATATATTTTTCAGTAAATAACTTAAAACCTATAATACTGAATGATAGTGATTTAAAATACTTGTATCCAGTCATCTCCAGCTCATGCCAGAGCAAGAAAAAATGTGTTTATTGAGTCAAATAAGCGCATGTATCTATTTTAGCATTGAAGGATACACTTGAAATATGGTATTGATTTTGTGAATCAGATAATTTGTTCTCAATGTATGAATTTTCCCACTGTTTTAATTCAATGTATTCTCACTTGCTAATATTTAGATAATACATCTTTTTACTGTTAAAAATTCAACTTTCTACTATATATTTTTATATGAAAAGTGACAACCTAATTAGCACAAAGGGGACAATAAAAAACTTTTAAATTGCTGAGAGAGTATAATATCATATGCATCTAGTTTACAGAAAATTTAGGATTAGATATAAAAAAAAAAAGATCCCAATTTTCAATGATATTTTGTTCATGTCAAACATTATATATCATAAAAGAAAAATAAAGAGCAATTTTAATAAATAAAAAAAAATGAATAAAATTAATAGACAAACTGCTAACATTAAAATTTGGAATTCATGGGATTTGAATTGATGACGTTTGTTTGGCAGTTGTGGCAGGTTAAGGAATTAACCAAAAGTACTTCTGCAGATTGAAAGACTATATATAATAGTTAATTACTGTTATATTTATTATTTTTATTGCTTCATGCTAATGCAGTTAAACAACACTCATCATCATCAGCACTCTCACTCCATACTATAGATTCAGGTCATAAAATCGATTTTTCTAGTACCAGGATCATATCCAGATGTGATAATCTCTACCAGTGCAAAATTAGAGAAGCCGTTGAGATACTTAAAAGGCCAGAGTGGATCAATAAGCTATATGATACATGTAAACTTCCTCCTATTTGGAAAGATTTTTTTAAAAATCATTCTTAATTTAACATTTTTGCTATTGGTGGAACTTTAACGTTTTTTTTTTTTTTTTCAAATCAGTGATTGTAGCGCCTCTACAACCGTTTTTCTACCTTTTATCACCCAGTGGATGATTTGTGCGATCAACGTCGGTATATCAATATTTAAATTTTTTAACACGGATGAACCCGAAAAATATGTCTTATATATATATAATGAATCAGTGTGATATTTAGAATTGTTATTATTGATAATCTGCTATTGTTTTATAATTGGAGATATATTTAGAATGAATTTGATTTACAAATATTTAATATTTGAAAGCAAAGACCAGGAATTATAGATTATTGTACAATGTGAAAAAAAAAAAGGATTAAACTACATTTTCTTTAAATAGCATAACTATTTTTAATCATTAAGCTACAAACATTTTATTCATGTGATTTATATATTTAATTTTATTTATTATTTTCAGTTTCAACTTTTCTGTATTATTAAGATCTTGAAATATATAGAAATAATATGAGCGCAGATAAATAACATCATCTTCAGTAAGACTAAATGGATTTGTATAAAAATCCTACAAAATATTGTAATCCCACAAAATTTTCGAGTCTGAAAAATCTTCCAATAATGTATTAAGCAATTTTTAAATACGATACAATCGTAAATGTTCATTATTCAATTTCTCCGGCAAGCTTATCCTCACACATAACTGACCGTGCCTAGCTATACAATAAAGCTATTACAAACACAGAAGCAGCATTATTTTTTCGAACATTTCTCTGCAACTGGACATCCTTTTGTTCCCATGTCCATTGACATTGTGTGCACTGACCGCAGCAACAGCAAAGCAAAAGATTAAGAAGGTATACCATATATCAAGTAATAAGCATACCATCAACAGGAAAGTATCTTGTATTCTCATATTAAAGAAATGGCCCATTGGCAAAAACATAGCATTCATATGTTAATTTATGTAAATTAACATAATTAATCTCTCTCTCTATATATATATATAAAAAATTTTTGCGCGTCTCCTTTAAAAACTATTCTATAAACATTGTGGGGTTGGTTTGTGTGCAAATAAAAGTAAATATATTTTAATTTAAAATATTAAAACTAAAATAAAAAAATTTAATTTATATATTTAACCCCAAACTTTTATATATATATACTCACTCTCCCTTTACAGCCATTGCTATGTTTATGACTTGTATTAGTCGAAACCTAGTTAAGCCTAGTTATTTAAAAATACTTTTTTGCTAAAGCTTTTTCTCTATATCTATGCATATAGTCATTTACATGTATCAAGATAAAGTTCTCTACTATAAATAGGTTTTGTATTTGGGAAGTGCGTTAACGGGTAATAACGAATTTTTTTATCAAATGGAACTTTAACAATGCTAACTTACAAATGAAAGTATTTACTCCATTAATCATGTTAGCAATATGTTGATTTCATATTGCAATTAAAGGTTAAAGCCTTTACTTCAAATGCAATTTTAGATTTAATGATTTAAATTTTTGTCATTATATTTGTCAATCTCAGGTTCCCTTAATCAATCTTTGTTTTCTAATTCTTCAGTGAAATTCACTTCTTGAGGCATTAAATTCTTTTATTTGCAGCAAAAGCTACTTTTATTAAACCATCTCTGGTATATAAAATAAAGTTGATGAATTGGATGGCAGTCTTCATGTTCCAAAATTAATCTAAATAACACGGGTAGCATTATCTTAATCATATGGAATTAATATTCTTTGTACGATTAACACTACGTGGTGTTGAAAAGGGACAGTGTTTTGGCATATTTTTCCTCAAGTATAATATAATTTTAAAAATAAAGACTCTAACCTAAATAAGAAAATAAATTCATTTTCTTCCATTCAAGTTAATTTTTGCATTACTAATTTTTTAATTGTAACATAGATTTAAAAATGAGAAAATATATTTTCCTGTCTAGTGGAAATCGATGATAAAGCTTATTCTCCTATGGAAATGACATAAAACTCAAATTTCACTCAAATTGCATATTGTAATTTATCTATTATATCTAATGATGTATCCAGTTGTCGACAAAAGTAATAACATTTTTTTATGTTATTGACTACTTCTCTCTCCAAATGATCTGTTACTTCAATTCTTCTAGCTTCTGATGATAACTATATTTTATTTATAGCTGAGTCTATTTTCGATTTATTTTTAAATTCTTGATAAAATGAATGGGCAATTATTAGAATGTTGTTTTTTCTCTAATTTTCCATCTATACGCATACTGACCAAATGCGACACTTTAAATAAAACCGTCGTTATTTTTTTTTTTAGATTGCCTTAGTTTGTGGAAGTGATTAAGTTAACAAAATACTTTGTAGATTACTAATGGAAGATTTTAAAGAATAAATCTTTTTTTCTATTTCAAAATATATTGAATAGTCGGAAACAAAATTCTTATCGACTGGTTTGAAATGTTTTCCAATATTATTTTTCTTAGGAATCGCGGTATTATTTTGGCATAATTTTAATATATACTTGCCTTTAAAATCAGTGAAATAATATTGATTACCGCAATTGTTATTAAATATCATTGTTATTTTGATATATCTGACGAGTTTTAATGTAAGTAGAAATCGTACAGCCACATGATATATTAATTTAAAAACGTAACTGTACATAAAGTTTGATTGGTGGAAGCACTGTTTTCTATGCTTGTTGATCAACATTTTTTCAAAGGACTTAATCATAAAAATGTGCAGGTTTCAATGGCATCGCCTTGCTGATGTGTAGGCCAATCATAATTTCAGTTAGATCAGAGCACTGGTAGAGACTTGGAATGAACTGCTGCTGGAATTGACTCCTGGTAATTTTGCATGTCTGACCGATTTGTTGTATAGAGAATGTACAAATGTGTTGAATCATTCAAATTCAAGAAGAAAATGATATCTGTGTTATTTTTAAACCCTTGAGGGTACACCACTATTGATTCTGATTTCTTCTTGACTGCACAAATACAGAATTAATCGATGTGCTGTTTACTTGTGGACTTATGACTACGTTCCCCGAGATAATAAAAATGATCAAAGTTTTTGATGACAATAACTAATTTCCACCCTGGATTCTGGTTGAAGTAGTATTTACCTGCACTTGATCTCCTACGATTAGCTGTTATGATTTGTTGCGCAAAATGTTTTGTATTGCTCTTGATTGGCTTTAAAGTATTGAGTTGAATTCCAATTTGATAATTTACATATAATTTTGCTGGAGATTTCCCATTGCGGAGCAGAATAGCATGATACTAAAAAATATTTCTGCCACCTTCTGGTGCATTTATTGTGGTTCTTGAAACATGGCGAGAATAATTTATTAGATATATGCATATTTTTTCAACTAATGCACTTGTAGAAGGATCGTCTTCTTTGCAGTATTTTTAGAATTCTTCACTGTTGAATATTGATACATTGTTAAATATAAGAATATGCAGATAAAATAAGATAAGCACTTATATTTTGAAGCATTTTAATATTTTATTGTAATATTGCCACAGTGATGTTTTGATTTCCATCCATTTTGATTTTTCATTAGTGAAGACCATAAACTGATATTTTTGACTGGACCACTATTATAAATATTGAAACATTGCCACATGTGATGCATGCGTATTCTTACAATACACATTCATTGTACTAATTATTTTATTTCAAATATTCCAGTGTGGGCTTATATACTTCTAAAAGGATATTTGATTGTAAAGCTTGTGGAACAACAACGAAATGGCTCAAAAATTAATTAAAATTGGATATGCATAACCACATTCTTGAAGCTCTGTCATGATTTTGGCCAGTTGACGATCTGTTCTGGTTTCTTTACAAATTGTTTCGTAAATGATTTTACTCTATGAGACTGAATAAATTGTGTTTTCTCATAATTTATGGACTTTTTGATTGAGTACATTATTAATAACAGAAATTGAATAAAAAGTTATCCTAGACAAGAAACTACCATTTGCAATATTAACGTTAGTTTTATGTTCTTTAGTTATATTGCATAATTAAACTTTAAAATGCTGAATATTACTGAATGCATGATGAAGTTATGTGAGGTAGCATTGCATTAAAGGCTTGATGGATTTTTATAATTCTGTTTTTGATTTTGTATTGTACTTTTTTTTTTAATTTGTTTTGGTTAGAAACAATTTTGCTCTTGTAAGTTTAAAACAATTGCCGTGGAAGATCAGGTAGGGAATGCTTCTGGTATCAATTACATTCATTATTCAGAATTTCACTTTAAGTTATAAGAGATAAAACTACAATAAAAAAAAATGTGGTTCCATTGCTTGCGAGTTTATAAGAAGCTTGATCATCATCTCCCAGTCTCATGTCAGATGCTCTACTAACTGTGTCAAATCACAAAGTGTAGTCATACAACTATTAAGTAAACATGCAATAAAGTGAACATTAAACATGTCTGAAATAAATTTAACTATTTGTTTTTTAATTATATGTTACCAGAAAATTTACCACCAACAATTATTCAAATCATAAAATTTCAATGGATGGTCTAACTTAAATTAACATTATTTAACAGTATTATTATAAACATTATACGAATCAATGGGTGCTGAGCGAAAATCACTCTGAAAATGGTAATTTGAATTTTAAATTTATCTGTATGTTGTTTTTTTTAAGAAATTATATTGGATTAGCTAAATGTCAAAAGGTAATAAAAATCTAAATGTTAGAAGTAAATATAACTAAGTACATGTCCATAAATATATATACATTCATGCCAGCACATGTTCACATATTTATTTGCATCTAATCTTATATGGATTGTCAAATACATTGAAAAGCAACATATACACATTCGACTAATTAAAAGTGTATATATTAAATTTTTTAACTTTCAGAAATAAATAGTGGGAAAGGTATGTAGAAGGAGGAATGCATGGACATTTTATTTAAATTTGATTCGCACTTTAAATAAATTTAATAGTTTAAAAAGGGGCAACTGTTAAAGCTTATTTGTGTGACTAATTTGTAGGTTATTTACTAAAAATAGGTACCATTGTATTTACCTTTGAAGCTTATATTTTCATAAAAAGAATATTGAAAAGAATATTTAAAACGTTTTATCTTTTTCATACCTATTTAGGATCTGCTTAATTTTTATTATATCTAAACTGGAATTTCCTCTCTTATTATATATCTTGTAGGTAATGTGACAACAATAGAAGGTTGCAAAAAGATTTAACAATCTGTGTGATGAGATGAATGCTATGAAGATGTGTCTTCTTTACTGAAGCTGCATATGCAATTTTAAATTTTAATATTAAATATTTACGAGATTCACATCTTGAGGAGCTAACAAAACCATGAGATTAAAATTGAGCTTAGATTGAAGATATTATTGTGTTTACATTATTTTCATGGTTTTTTAACTAAATAGAGATAAAAGGTGGCTGCTGAAGGGTTGCATTAGATCCTAAGATCTAGGTGCAGTGTTCTCAGAACCAAGGGTCTTCACTGATGATGGCCACAAGCCAGAAACTGGTCTGGGGATATTGGATAAGTAGGCACTGGATGGGGATTTTATGCCAAAACTTCTGGAATCCATTGATTACTCTGGCTGGCACCGAGTGGCACTACTGTATGGAGAGTTTTGCATGGTTTAACAATTTTAATATTATTTATGCATGAGTAATTTTCACCATGTTGAACATACAGAGGTGAACCACTTGCCTTGTTGATGTCAAACTCTCTAATTGCTACTTGCATTGCCTAATCATCCCTTTATAAACGACTAACCATTTAATTTTAATTAATTATGGATATGAAATAAGACTGTGAATGCACTAATTTGTTGTGTCTGTCTACCACAAATAATGACTGCTAGTAACAAAGTCTGTTATAAAAATACTGCTCAGTAGACTGATGAATCTAAGAGGGCACCCCATAATACAAACCACAACTAACAACAGATAATATTTAGAGTATTTAATAATGATAATTAACAGAGGTTTAACTATTTACAGATATACAATTATATATATATATATATATATATATATATATATATATATATATATATATATATATAGATAGATAGATAGATAGATAGATAGATAGATAGATAGGTTGGTAGGTAGGAAGGGTGGATAGATAGATAGAGAGATAGATAGGTAGATAGATAGATAGAGGGAGGGAGGGAGGGAGGGATGGGGAGGGAGGGGGGGGGGGGGGGGGGGGGGGGGGGGGGGGGGGGGGGGGGGGGGGGGGGGGGAGTGAGGCCCAGAAGGATACATAAATTATAGATCAATATGACCTGTGTTGCCCCTAGTTTGCTTTTGCAATTTGGGAGGCAAGTTCTCTGCAGTATAATCTCTTTGAGCATGCAGTGACTTCCAACACTAAAGATTCTTAGTCCATCTGCACTGAGTGAGATTCAAACAGAAAGTGTTCCCTTTATTTTCTCTCTAGGGCTCTCTAATTACTGCTTTCTTATGCTGCTGATTGGTTGTCTTCAGATCCAGCTTATAAAGAAATTATTTCACTTTTTTTATCTGCATCCTGGATCAGAGAATTTACTCGTTTGTTTGAAAAGTTATTTTAAGTCTCTGCCATAGTTATCAATGAATAAATCAGGAACTCTGATTCCTTAGACTATTTATCTTTTTAACAACAATTATTTTTAATTAGATAAGTTACTTCAATGCTAATCTTTCTAATTGTTTTTACATTTAAAGTCTTTTATTTTCTAATCACCTAGCTATTGTATTTTGTGCATTTTAACTTTTAATAATAGTAATCTTTAATATAATTATATATTTTTTTACATTTATATACATTTGTATATGTATTTGAACACACACATATATAACACCCAGCAACAGAAATTTTTATGTAAATGTTATTAAAAATATATAAAACTTTAACTTATTTTGCTGAGCAAATATTAGCCGTAGTGGCATAGCAAGGAAGTCAGGCTCTGGCATGGTGGCGCCCTCTTCTTGCATTATATGGCCATATTTATCAATTTGTACTACTACAATATATATATATATATCACATGGTTTCAATTAGTATGGCCAATTTTAGTTGATTACTGTCTAATTATATCATAGCTGAAGCTTACATTTAGATAATTACACATATATACAAGTTGACATTTTTATAAGAAAGCATGTATATATCCCTAAAAAATTTTAATTAAAATCCATTATAGTATTGTTTACTAATGCTTATTCAAAGAATAATTATTAATTACTAATGCTAGAGTTTACTCTTTTTTTATAGATACAACAGTTAAATAATATGATACCATTCAATTCTTCTAGTATAGAGTTAAATATTTTTTTCAATAATTTAAATTATTATGATTATATTGACGTTATTGTTACTTTTATACTACATGTGATTTCATTATCTGGAAACATTTTAATAGTAATATCTTTACTATTATTTACAAACTTACAAACAATACCTTATGTATTTATAGGAAATTTAGCACTATCAGATATATGTGTAGGAGGGCTAGCTGGACCACATTTTGTTTACAATCTTCTTTTAAATAAAAATATGAATTATGGATGCAATTTTTCTTTTGCTTGTATAGTAATAGGAAGCTATGAAATTTTTATAATATCAGCGCAAATTGCTCTAAATCGTTACTTTCTAATTTGCAGAAGTTCTGCAGTATATAGTAAAATATATACTAAGATTAATGTTATTTTAATGTTAATATGTGGATGGCTGTATCCATTGTTAGTGATCAGTTTTCTCCTTTTTTCTGGGTATTTTAATGTAGAATATAATATACAAATGAGAGAGTGCTTTGTGGTATTTAATTATAATGGTTTGATGTGGATTATTGCATCTGCAATTACTCTTCATCCGTTAACACTTTTAACCATTGGAATATCTTATTATAAAATATTTAAAGTTATTAAAACCTCTCAAATAAACTTATTGCACATGAATATATCAGAAAGTATCAGAAGGCGGAGTTCCCAAAATATTAAATTAACTAAAACAATGTTTGCAGTTTTTATAATTTTTATTTCATCTTTTGTTCCCATAACTATCTCATTGATTTCGAATGTTTTTTTAACTATCCCTCCTGTCATAATAAGAGCATCAATGATGTTAATCTTTATTCATAATGTTTGTAACCCAATTATTTATGGGATTGTCAATAAAAACTTTTGCAAAGCTTATTTAAATATTATAACATTTAATTGTAACAAATTACAATAAATTAGCATCTTATATACATATGTAAAATCGCAATTAGCATTAACATTTTTATTAGCAATTTTATAATAAAGCATTAACTTGTGAACACATGATACTAAGCTAAACAGATTCTCCTATTAAATGAATTTGTTTTTGTTTTTGATAATATTCATTTGTATAATTTCCAAATGTTATTTATTATGTTTGTGAATGAAAAACTTATTTACGATTTTTACAGTTATAAACATCATATTAATGACGTTATTTTGTAAAAAAATATTATTTTTACATTTAATGTTGGGTTTTATGTCTTTTAATACCAATTCCTATGGTATAGGAGACTTTGAATATATTGACCTTATCACTATATGGTCCTTTGACTTTATACGTTTGATACAGAAATATGTGATATACAGAACACATTTAATTTACCATATTTTGATTTTCATATTTTAGAGAAACTTTTTCATTAATATTATTGGTTAAAATTTTTGAAAACCTAAACGTACAAAATATTATAAATCCCAATATTTACTAGTTATAATTTGGTTGATTTTTTATCACAAATGGTGGTTTGCAGAGAGCGACACGATTTCAAAAGGAAGATAAAAGAGGCTTACTTTATCACTAGAGATAGCGACGCCGCTACAAAATATCCCGGAAATGGGATACGTAACTGTCGCATTTGCATAAATTTACTATCGCTTCTAATCAATTTCTTGTCTATTTACAAAATGGCTATGAATATGAGGGCTCTGACTCTTGAAAGCACTTAGCCACATAATTAAATATATATATATAAAAATAATATATATATTTCTTTATTTGTCTTCAGCTTTGTGTGCTTGTGCGTGTTAGCGCATTTTATATTTTACCCTTTAGAACAATTAGCCACGAAGTTTAAACTGTTTGCTCATTCTTTTATATAATAAGAATGGCATTATTATAGAATAGATATTCAAAATTTTATAATATTTAGTTATTTGTAGATAGTAAAATAAAGTGTTATTTCAAGAAGAAAGGATGAGAAAGTTTTAAATTCACAAAAAAGCAAAACAAATTGATTTTAATAATTACCTGTGGGAATAATAACTTTGGACCGAGTTATGTCAGTAAAGTAATAACTAATTATGACCTAATATCAATTATAAATTAAGCAAGCATTCAGTTAATCATAACATCGAATTGTTTCGACACTCTACTTCCATTTGTATAGAAATTATAATATGCAAAAAGTAACTAGAACTTATAGTTTATACTGTTTTAGTATTTTTTTGTATTAAAAATTATAAATCCAAGATTTCTATTACACTTAACATTCAGCTTATAAAAATATATAAATTTAGTTATGATAAATTAATAAAGTACCTCTTGAAATTTATTAATGTAGTTTTAAATATTGAAAACCACGCACTCTTCACAAACCTGGGAGCTTAATGGTAAGTATAGGGGATTTGAACTCATATTTTCAAGGACAAATCTGACTTTAAATCCTCTATACTTACAAGTAAGTTTCCAGGTTTGTGAAGAGTGCCTGGTTTTCAATATTTACATATCAAGTTTCTATCCTGTCCATCCCTCTTGTATATGTATTTAAATGGAAAAGGTCCTATACATGAGAGGTCAGAGTGACTTCAGGTCAACATGGGCATGGCAATAATATTAGCATCAGCATGGGATTTGAGTTTTCATCATCGGATTTTCGGTGATATGGATAGCTGAAAAGTTGGAGATTGGAGTGGATTGAAGCCTCTCCATTAAAGTATGAAGATTTGCTATCTTAATATAAACTGAGCATTGATTATATATATGTGTGGGAGATGATAATCTGGACCAACTGATGACTGCTGGTTTAGCACGAAATACGCATATTGGTGTTTATTTATCTTTTCTACATGTGTGGGGTCATGTGTATCGGTTGTATGAGATAGTGTGGATAGTTTAAGAGTGCTTGAAAATCTGAGTTCAAATCCCCTATACTTAATGTAGTTTTAATAACACAACCAAAATCCATTATCACGTCAACAGAAGTTTATTTATCATTTTATATAAAGTTTTATAAGAACCATTTAAACATTTGTATTTTTTTTAAAATTTTTAAGATATCAATTAGTAACTAAAATTAGTATTTGATTAAACCAAATAATGATTGTCAGATTTCCCTAAATTTCAGAAATAAAATATTTAGAACAATTAATATATCATACATAAGGATTATTCCCGAACTTATTTATCATCAGTAGTTGAGATGAAACTAAATATATGTTTGACAGTATTAACATATCACATGTATGAACTAAATCATAAAAAATATAACAATTGTCTATAATAATTATTAATATTTAAATGCTAGCATATATATACTTAAGCTTGATGTAATTAGTCAACAAAACATATGTAGAAAAATAATGTTGCTTACAAATTGGTAATAGTATTTTACTAAATATTTTGTTGTAGTTTTGATAAACATTGCTATAAAAATCGAGATGAAAAGTGACTATACTTTTGTTTATATTTTATTAAAAGATATGTGATCTCATTTTTGAATTTCTTATTTGTTACATCTCTAGCCTTAGTTATTCAATACAATCTTTATAAACAAAGTGAACTATATAAGGAAGTGAAATTTTTTTTTAATATAATATTGTCAATACTAAGTGGGAATTTGTAATATTTATTATAACATTGTTAACTATACATTATTAAAAGTTCTTTTAATATCTATTTTCATTTTACATTAATTTTCACTAGAGTTCTCATCAGAATAACATTTACTGACATCGGGTTTGGCAAGCATCTTTACTGCTCACTCACATCTCTGATTCAATGTTACTATTACGAATGCATATTGCTTTCCTTTTAGGTGAACTGACATTGATTTTACAGGATTATTAATGTGTATACTATTTCACTATTTCCATTACGCAAATTATAACATCTAAATTAACTTCATTTTGCATAATTCTATTTGTTCCTACATTTCTAGAGTGACAACAACATTGCCGTTTATTGGCCAGTTGTAAACACTCACACACAATACACACACACACACACACACACATATATATATATACAATAGAAAGTAAACAACCAATTTGTATAAACTAGAAAATTGAAATGTATTCAGTGACTCTGATAATTTTAAATAAGGACAGGTATCTCACTATAAAACTTAACAATAACGTTCAGGTAACATATAGTTTCAGATTTCTAGCATACATTAAATGTCCAGTACATATGGTGCTATTAATACTACAGAATGCAGTAAGGCATATATACCTGGAAGAGAAATATTTTAGTTAAAGGTGATTAACATACCTGCACATAAGGGATGCCACTTATAGGTCTGCAATGTTGAGTTCATAAAAGATCACTGCTTCCATCCCAAATATCTGCATTCTAACAACTAGATTTGCATACTTCGCCAATCATAACTGAGGCAGATCATCATAACAAAAGACTTGCATATACAGCACTATATTTATAATATAACATTATTTTAATGTTATATGGATTGTGTCTGTGCTAGTGGTCAATCCGCAGAATAATTATTACCATTCTGCAATTATGCTAGTTGCTCTGATGGTGATTAGAAAACCCACAGGGTGTTTAATACTTTATTATTCCTTTGTGCGGATGAATATATCAACAGGTACATTATTGCTCTTTGTTGTGTGACCAGAGTCTCCATATATCATGATTCTTACATTGTTTCCCTCATCATTATGTTGATATTACATGTTAATTTATCAGCCATAAAAGAGCATTCAAGTGAATTCTGGTCATAATTTATTACAAGTCAATTATATGATATTCCAGCTGAGTTGAAGTTCATATTTCCTCTTTGATTCATTGTCTCATTATGGATAATTTTCACAGATTCATTAATGATTCACATGTCTCCCGACATGTAATCCGTTTTTAAGCTTAATAACTAATGATTTCAGATACAACCTCAATAATGACAATAGGAATCCATTTATTTTTTAGCAAATCTCTGGCCATACTATTTCACTCATTTTAAAGATCTTGAAATTTACTTCAGAATTTTCTTTCTCCAAATTACTTTTTTTCTATTCTTTTCTTAATCGCTAATGGCTTAGGTAAATGTTGAATAATTCTACCAATGCTTGTATGGTAGATGCACTTGTCATGAAATGTTGGTTAAACCTAACTTCTACCACCATTCTCTTAAATATTCATAGTTTTCATTTTCTTTGAAGTAGACTTTAGACATTGCAAAACAAATTTGGTAATCTCCTAGGACTTTTGATGATAGGATTGATTAAAATATATTGTATTTTTTTGTCTGCCAAATATCTATTAAAATCAGTAGAGGTAAATCTTGTTCTTTTGTCTATACAAGACCTTCTGGGTAGACATGAGTTGTGAAAATTCCTGAAAGGTTTTAATTATATATTTGGTACTAGTAATTTTCACAGGCTTGTATTTAGCCCAATGAGAATACGAAAATATGATTACTAAAAATAGGTATTCATTCACAGGACTGACACAGTCAATATAATTTTTTTGCCATGTATTTTTAGACTCCTTCCATACTTTAAATATTTTTTTGAGTAAATCTATTATAGACTGGCCATTAATTTTCATGGTCTGCTCAATAATTTTATTTAGGATTGGCTACCAAACAAATACATGCACCACCACTTTTAAAAAACCTACTTATGGCCTTCTGTTGGTACATGCCCACAGTCAGTTATCAGGGTGCATACAATACACTGAGATAAGCTCTACTGGGTATTCCAAATATATTTGGTGATAAATTTTAGCCATTCTAATCAGATCTAGTTTATATTTGCTTGCAGTCCTAGTACAATTATTTGACTCAATGACTGACATTATTTAGATATTCTAAACTAATCAGTGCATATACTAACCTGTTTGCTGTCATATTACTAACAGTTAAATGTATTTGGAATATTTAAATATAAAAACTTTTCTAAAGACATTCAACACACATATTAGATGATGGAAATAGTCCAATATAAAAATATAGATACAACACTATCATTACAAACCTTCAAAAAACTCTAAGTTAATCACTTTTAATAGGTTTACTTCTGTAAACTTCCAATTTACTTCACCCATTAATGTTAAATTTGATAAGGCATGTCCAATATCTTTGCCAGACCTTATAGATTAAGTCATAGTCATGTGAGACCTATATATTTATACATCTGATTAATCTGGTTAGTATATTTAAGAGCCTTATTTTTACCAAAATTTCCAATGGACAATGTATATGCCAGCATTTTCTTCCATATATATATATATATATATATATTGTGAAGCAGTCAATCTTAGCTTAAGATTGTGCTTCATGTTTCTACCTACTAACCTATATTTAAATCCTATATCTTATCCCGCTCCTTTTGTCATGTATTCATATTTTATGTAAATATTTGAAATGTGCACCTAAATTGATCAATTTTAACTTTCAATAACATTTTATTATTAATTTTATGATTATTAATTATTAGTTCTTTTTTATTAAAGTATTACAGGTGTGGTTCATATATAGTATTACAGGTGTGGTTCATATATATATATATATATATATATATATGAGCCAAAAACTTACTAACCATATTGATTTTTGTAAATATTTTATTATATGTCACTTTTTTAACTTTTTCTTTTTAAAGTACTTTTTCTATTAAACTATTGTAAAATCCAATATGGAAGATGCTACAGTACTTGTCTAAAAATAATTAAGGGTTGGAAACACTATTGTTTTAATCTGGGAAAGGTATTTTTATTAAGGTTTTTACTTAAAATGGGATTAAGATTAGAGATACTTTTGTTAAAAACATGTTGTCAAATCTATTTCTAATCTGGAAATAGATTTGAATTTATTTTTGGACGTTATCTTACTGTTGCATCTTCAAAAACAACTGATAAAGAAAAGGTATAAAATGACTGAATTTTGAGTCACAGATAGATTAGCTACTATTGAGAGAACTGATTGTAAACATATTACACATCGCTGTGAAACTAAAAATGATGTAGTATAAATCCACCAACTTGCTCGACCCTGTCGGGTCATAAGCTTCAGCGGCCATCTCATTCTGCTGCCCAAGAGAAGTGAAAACCCATCTAAGAACTTTAGTATGCTAATAGAAGCTTGCTGCCACAGGAGAACTTGCATTTCAATTGTCATGCACGTGCCATATTTTAAATTGGACTTTAAAAATTACAAGGTAAATTATTTCAAGCCATCACCGCAAACTAAATCTAACCTAACTCATCTATCTATATTTCTTCTAATGTATTTAACTTTGCTTTTGTATTAATATGTAATTTGCTCTTAAGTAATTTATTTTATTTAATTCTCTCTCATATGCTCTTAACTTTCCTTTACTTTGGTGCGGTCATTTATTTACATGCATTTATTATTTGATTTATATATCTGTTTGCTTATATTAATATGCCAATGTCACAACCTGGCGAGCTTAATTTCTAAAAATCTTTTATGTCATTTTTTTAACTAAACCTTCATAAAAAGGTTATTAGTGTCACCTTGATATATATATATATAATGCATTATAAATTAATACATTCGCCACTTTGTTTTTACGAATCAGCATTTTATGTTAGTTTATTATAAAAATATATTTGTTTAACTCTGGATTTTCTACCCGGGGTAAATCCAGAACTCAAGCTAATTAACGCTTTGAAATCTTATAAAATATTATTTATTTAATTCTAAAAAGAGGTGACTTAATTGTTTTATATATATAACTGCTAGTTATTTTCTTTTTTTAATACTCTTAAAATATATGCTATGTATTCCAGTTATTGTAAAATCCACGAAGGTGGGATTTATTTATTTTAAATAGCAGAAAAAGGGATGGGGGTAAATCTTCATGTTTCTTTTACTAAATAAAATCTGAACGTATTAGGGGAATTTTAATATTTTACTATTTTAGTTATTAAGTAAATCTTAATGTTTCTTTTACTAGATCAAATCTTAACGTATATTTTATTAATTTGAAATCTAAATCTTAATGTTTCTTTTGCTATATAAAATCTTCAGGTATATTTTAAGTAAATGAAATGTAAATCTCTCTCTATATATTATAACTGCATAGCATATTATTTGTCTAAATTATGGTATTCAAACCAGGGTCATTTATTTTAAAAGCACTAAATCTTATTCAATGTCATTAGGGACATTCATTTATACCGCGTTACTGACATTTAGCATATCTTCATATATATATATTACGTGCTTCTAGTCTTCTAATCTGGGGGTTGCAACAAGTTCAAACCCATAGATTTCTTCTCATATCTCATTCCGTAGATAGTTGAGCTATCCGGAATAACATTTATTTAATATAAAATGCCTCTGGCGGTGATCCGTAAGTTTGGCACAGGCTATGCATATTCACTTCTTTGTAAATAAAGGGCCTCTCACATCGGTTATATCAGCAAAAGTCTGGGCCACGCCATGCCTATCCACTTTTCTCTAAGCACTACCCAAGAAGGGGGTGTGAGATTTCGTTTTTCATCTAGAAGCACGACTTTTCCTGTTATCTTTTTGCCACAATGTCAGCACCGCAAACTTCTTCATATTATTATTTCTTTTGGCTTCATGACCCAGTTTTAATGCTCTAATATTAAATTTGTGCTCTGCTTAATATATATATGTATATGTATATATATGCCAATTACTTCTATTTTATTAATTAAATTTATTTCAGTCTTATACAGTCCCACCATCGTAATTTATATATCTATTTAAGAGTATATGCCTTGGGAAAAATAAAGCGTTCGTCTTACTATTCTTAAAATAATTTTTCATTAAATATTTTGTCATAGTTTCAAATATAATGTTTTCAAATGTATTTTGTTTATTTTCATGACCTCAATGGCGTGAAAATAGTTTATATCATATGTATAATGAATTTCGGAACGCTCCTAGAAAAATATATGTTAGTCTCCATGTTTCTGAACCGTAAATCAAAGCGTTAATGGCAGTATTGTGTAATTCTTTCTAATATTTCATTGGCATCTTAATATTGTACCCACCAAAGATGTGTGTTTATTTGTAATATATTATTTAGCTAATAAAGAGCATATGAGAAACAATAGTGTGAATGACACTATGTAATTATCTACCGCTTGCTCATTCACGCAATACTAATGTACTTAATTTATAAATGTATAATAATTTGTCAGTATATTAAAATATATTTTATTGTCTAACTTATTTGAGTAGTTTGAATTCCTTCTTTTCTTTACTTCCAACAGTAAAGCCTGCTTATATATATTTAGTTTAGTCATAGTATATAGATGTCTCATTGTTTTTCCTCAGCTTTGCTAGTCGGCCAGATTAAAATTAATTCTATTGTGCCATCACTACTATGTTATTCATTAGGTGTTAGATCTGTGGCTTAGATAGTGGGTTCGAATCCAGGCTGATCCTTGACCTAAATCTCGGGCTTGACTGGGTTTGAAGTACATTTTGTGAGTTCCAGCTCATGTTAGATGGATAAACATGTTTTGACCGGCACAATTGATTGGATTTTTTGAGTGCAAAAAAAATAGACAAGACTTCTTTGCCCAGCTCTCTATAGTTTTTATCTGCTAGCATTAACATTATGTAGACTTATGTCATTACACATTAGCCTCCATAACAGTAGTGCAAAATAACAGTTCAATCTCTGAATTCTAATGCACTAACTTTTTATAATCACTTCCAAATTGCTATTGTAATGTACTTGCAATTGATTTGTTTCAACAAGTCCTTTATCTTTTTTATCCATTTCCTTCATTGTACTTTCTACAATAAATCATGTAATAGTTACACATGTGATTTTCCTTTCTAGAAATTTTCATAGAAGTGTAGTAAGTCCAAAAAGGCTAGCAAATTTTTAACATATTTTGGAGTCACTGTATGTTTGTCAGCTCAGTGTTTTTCTGAATTAGGTGCCTTTATGCTTATTTATAATGTGACTCAGAATAATAATTACTAAAGTGTCCCAAACATATATTTGCATTCCGTTGAGCAAGTGAGGGCGACACATTCCCTCAAGACTGATGGCAACTGTCTTCTGATCCCAAAATAGTTTGGAGCACATAGTGTTAATTTTGTTGAGGAAACCCTTTGTGAATTTTACAACTGCAGAAAACACACAACCTTATTTACAAACTAGTTGAAGCAGTTGTCAATTTTGAAATAACAATGCCTGTAAACCCCACTGACAGGCCACCACCTTGCAAACAAGATTGGCTATCTTATATAGTTTCACAAATTGTCCAACTCCCAAATTAAGCACAACAAACAAAAAGATAATAACTCAATTCAAGTTTTGGAATCTTGAACCGAAATTTCTTGATTTTATTATCAAGATAAATCTTGATGCACTTCCCACAAAATGGTTCCTGGTGAATAGACAAGGGTTCAACAATATTGATCCCTACTGTCGGCTATGTAGGCGTGATTCTGAAACTTTTGATCACATCATAAATGTGTGCCCCTACTTCAGCAACATTCGTTACCTCATCCAAGCCAAATCCAAAATCAGTTATCAAATGATTACCTCCATTCAGCGCTGCATTGGCACCAAAACCTTTGCATGGATTAGGCTTTCCACATTCCTAACATATTCCATCTGGTTAGTTTGGTGCAGGCTAGCATTTGATGGAAGTCACATAGATGCAGTACAACATTTTATCAAAACTATAACCAGAATCAAAAAACGAGATGAAAGCCTGTCATCACATTATGCATTCACTGAGACCTGCACAGACTCCATAATGGAATAAATGCATGTTAACATCCAAGAGACTTCTCTGCATTAACTGCATACAACAGCATATAGGCTTTCTGACATTCACACCCATATTATTTCTAGAGGCAAATTATGCAATAACCCAAGAAAATGCACCATTACTAGCACAAACCGCTCCATAAAACACTAACATTTGCCGAGACATCTGTTATCAAGTACAATTTATTTTCTTGTGATATAACTATTGAGCAATTTGTTTTCTTGTGATATAACTATTGAACAATTTGTTTTTCTGTGTAAATGTAATTTCATAGGTTTGTTAAATAAAATTTCTTGGAACAACATATATTTGCATTGTTCAGCTTAGCACCAATATTGTTTATATTTTGAGGAAACTTCCCTAAAGCATATTTTCATGTTCAGTCTGGACAGTAATAAATATGTCATCTAGATATGAATGACTCCTGATATGCCTTGCAAAAAAGCGTTCTTCTGAGCTTATAAAATATTTGGAACAACAATAAAACTGTACAGAAACTTGTTACATTTAAACAATATAACATGAATATTAATCATTAGAAACTGTCCTCTTTTTTCTATGACAAATATATGATGGAGAGTAGACTTGAAACTTACCTTCACAAAATACAATAGCTGATATATTGAAATATCATAATAAAGAAATCCTTTGAGTTAAAAATTTGTTTTCATATTGAATTAAGACCAAAATAGATTGATACCTTTATTATTATAAACATTTCAAAGTTTTATTAATATATTGATAAAATGTTTTACATTTTTATTTCAACGGAACATTTACAGTGAGGATTGTCAAAAAGTTGAAGACATAAAAATTGTTTAAAGAGAAAAAATATATATTAAATATTCTTTCATTCTTTTCATTTTATTTTTATGAATCTTTATGTATACCATGAACATTTCGATTAGTTTCTATAGTCATTTTCAAGGATCAATCCGATCTTCATAATTATTTATGAATGTGTACACACATATAAATAAGTGTTTAAGGAGCTTGATTTGAATTTTAATAAATTATTAATTTGTAATTCTAAACTATGCTGGATATTTGTTTTTCCTGTAATATTTTTCAACACACTATCTTCCTTTTTAAATGTAAACTGCAAGTATAACACTTTATTTCCATAGCTTATTGTAATTATATAAAATATATGAAGTAGTTAAATGTCTTATTGTTTTCTTTAAAGTTAATTCCATGATAAATAACAGTTCTGTAAATTTAAGACAGTAACCTATGAGATATGTTTGACAATAACAATTCTATAAATAAACGTGTGTTATGTCTTTATATAGATGAAGCTATGTACTTTTCTGAATGCTTTATCATTGAACATAATATTTTCTTGTTCATTTTGCTTTCCCTTTATTTAATTTTCATATTTTTGCAGTATTTTAACCATTTATATAATTAAATTCCAAAAATCAGCATATAAGTTTCAAATGGTAGTTTCAGCATTTTGACAGATAAGTACATTATATTAAAATATAGTAAGGGCTCCAAAATTAGATTAAAAAATTGATAAATAAATGCTACTTTTTTGTCTCCATTTCATTCTTCTAGGACAATAGTAAATTTTATACGTAGGGAGTATATTATTGGCTAACAATCCATTCATTTATAAGTGAATACAATTATTTTATAAATTTGAAAAAAAGGCAAACAAAAAATATTAGTTAATATTTAACATGTAATTTTTCTTCAGACCTTTCAAGTAAAGACCATGAATGCAGTACAAAATAATAATGAATTACAAAATATTGCGCTAAGACAAAGAATGTTTTTTTTTTTTTTCGCGTTAACTATAGTTTTTATATCAATTTGTAAACAAAATACTGATTGGTTAATAGAATTGTCTTCCTAAAATTAGTTCTTGATTTTGCGTCATTTCTCCCATAAATATGTGTAACATTTTTATACAATAAATAATTATTAGCAAGTTAATCAAAGAAAATAAATTTATTATCAAATAATATTTATTAAATAATTTAACAGAATTTTGTACATTCAAATGCATGACAACTCACATATATTTTCCGATATATTTATTGTAATAAGTATAATATTAATTAACAAATATTATATCATATAATAAGAGTAAATTCATTATAAAGAATAAGATACGCTAATTGGGTACAAATGACAAACTATTACATCTATAAAATGTCTATATAATCATCTAAGAAATAAAATAACTAATTAAATCGTAAATAAACTATAATAAGTGTAATTATACTCATGTCTGGATAGGTTTATAAGTAAATTCATAGAAATCAATCGACACTTAGTCCATCTCGGTGCGAATAACAATCAACAATCACAATTTGTTGTCAAGGCAACTTCCTTTTAACCATAAAGGTTGAATTCCCTTTTAAAGGAGATTTTTAAAGGGCTCTCTATCTTTATTATTAAAAAGAGTTTACCTTGACACATATTGTGAGTACTGATTGTTATTGATATTGGGATGGTCCACGTGTTAACTGATTTCTATGAATTTAAATTAACTTTGCAGATTATTTTAAAGCAATTTGGTTATTTCTAACTTTCTCCCACATACTTGCTTTATATATTTTTCATAATGAGCTATTTAATATTCTATAAAAGACAAATTACAAAAATAGATACAATCTGCATCAACTGCAAAAGTCAAGAAAAAACATTTCACCACATTATGTTCAACTGTACAGGGCTGGTAAATATCAGGAAAATCATCTTTGACCACTCAAAAATCGATTACTATAAAATTCTCTTATTAAAAGACTGCCTAAAAACCAGAACAATAGCAGTGATTAGACTCTCGATATTCTTAACATACGCTATTTGGACAGTTAGGTGAATGAGAATTTTCACAACGCCGCACCTGAATGAGGACACCTATTTCATACAAAAACTAATCAAAATGAAGAAAAGAGATGAAATCCTCACATCAAAAACCTGGTACGAAGACACATGGAACCTATTCACTATACCACAACTGCCTAGGACCTAAAGCTTCAAATTCAACTCGTCTCATAAGCCACTCTAGGAAAATAACACAACAAGCAACAAAACACACTCCGGATCTTCAATACAGATACACAACCATTGAAACAAAGAATTAACCCCCGATTCTAACACTCTACTAATCAACATGTAACAATAGTAGCAATAATAAAGTTATATTTTGGAAAAAAATAGTTTTAATAAGTATAAATAGCAAGTATATAGTCTACACTTCAGACATTTGATCTAACAATCTCAATAATTGCAATACGTCCTAGTAACAGATTTTCTCATTACTAACAGCAGAATACGAGTATAGGCATTGGAAAATATATTAGTAGATTATAATGTATATTTTTATTCCATCGCAACAGAAAATCTATAACTTTGTATTTTGAAAGGGAGATGTTATTTAAAAAAGCAGTATATTTAAACTTTAGTATTATTTAAAATTTCTATTTAAATTTAAAATAAAATTAATAGTATATATCCCAGGGGTAGGCAATTGTTTTGGTTTGGGGGCCACAGAGGTTGTCGGAGGGCCACACCTTTTTTATGACACAATAAACACACTGCCTTATTCCCTGAATTATCAAAGAAATATATGTTTGTCCATTCTTCATTAAACACACGATATTCCTCACCGATTTTACATTTTTTTCGGAAGGTTCATGGTTTCACTAAAGTTGAAAATGTATATATTTGCTAATGTAAAGACAAAATTGAAATTAATCAGATCAACTGGAAAAGCACTGCACATTGTATTTACACTACGATGTGTATTGACGTGGCCGAGGAAAATCTCAGTTCAAGGCAGATTTTTCTGATTGTCTTGGCAGGCCGCATAAAAACTCTTAGCAGCCACATGTGGCTCTCAGGCCACTATTTGCCCCCTGTCCTAATCTAGCCTATTACGATTTGATTAATAATCATTTATGTGTGCATCAAAATTGTGTTACTAAAGCCATCTCTATTGCTTAGAAGTATAGCAGTATAACTAACACCATTTGTGACCATTTCAATTAGTTTTTTCAATAACCATCTCTTTAGCTTCCAAAAGTAATAAAAATTTTACCAAATATGTTTGTAGAAATTAAAATCGTTATTAAAGGTCGAATAAAATCTTCATCAACAGCCATTAATAGAAATAAATAAATAATACTGTTTTAGTTTGTAAGATGGTCATGTTCTGAGTTCTCCATTTTTATACAGCCCTATATATTATCAATAATCTGATAAAAAGTAATTTGATTTGAATCTGAATTTTTTTGCAACATTTGTCTACCTTAATTTAAAACAAGGTCATATCATAGTACAAGAAGAATATATATCACTGTATCATGAAGTCCAACAAGTCTTTGTAAATATGTCTTAAAAAGTTACATAAAAGAGATTAAAATTTAAAAAAAAAAAGCCAAACAAAATATAACTTCAAATTTTAGTTCTTTGGGATTAGCGTTGCTGTGATGTAATCATTAATTTTTCAATCACCATTATTCTAACACTTTAGGTTTGTTACTTTTTTTAAAGATTAGCAAACTTTATATTTAAAAATAGAGTTTTTGAGTTCAAGTAAATTGTAAAAAATTATTATAAATATGAACTTGATATTTAAAAAAAAAATGAATTCACATAAATTTAAAAAAATGATTATGATGTCTGTGTAAATAAAATATTTTTTGGATAAAAAAATTAGTAAACAAATGCAATTTTCAACAAATACTTTATTTAATTTCAATCTTTTATTTATATCATATATATAATATTTTTATAGATATAATAAACACCTCCACACTTCCCAATTCTTTTTAAATTCACTTAAATAAAGATATAATAAAAGACAAATGGTACCCCAAAATACATTTCATGCTGAACCAGCACTCATCAGTTGGCCCAGGACACTATCTCTCATAAATATCTTTATTATATGAAAAGTAGATATTAATCTTTAACTGAGGTTTAAAGTTTATATCTGTGTTAGAGATAATCTCTAGCTTCGAAAATGATTAGTAATAATCATTATTGTATTTATCTGAAATGGATGGCGTCAAAGTTATGAGTGGAGGAAGTTTGACAATGGTAAATGAAAATGTAACAATATTTTTTTAAAAAATTAACTTGAATTTAAACCATTTAATGTGATACTTCACAAGCAATGATAATATATTCACAAAGTTAGAGTAATTATGGCCACACGATTACCTCATAGCAGTGACAATTCCAAAGAACCAAAATTTTAAAAATGTGAAATGATTACATGTTTTTAAGTAAAAATAAATAAAAAAAACATTTAATTAGTGGCATGAATGTGCTTGTTTATTATGACATAACAACTCCTTAAGTAGATTAATGTTGACAATACTTGTCTCAAAATATTAATATTATTAAAAATAAATCATAGATTTAATAAAATATCTTTACTAAGAAAAAATGATATATAACAATAGCTGTAATATAGTCATATAATCATCACAAATAAAAATAACATATAAAATATCTTTTTGGCAAATTTTAAATTTTTGCCCTTTTCAATATGGCTTAATTACAAAAATAATCTATACTGCATGCATAGTGACATCTACCGGCTCTATATAAAATTAACACAAGCCTATAATTACACTTAAATATCTTTATAACAACACATATTATACAACCCTCCATTCATTTTTCATTATCCAATTATTAGTTAAATTAATTGATGTTTTATAAATGTTCATACAATTATTTCTGTTATAATTAATGTAATTGGTTTCGTATATTTTCCTTCTATTAATTTCTTTAATATAATTTAATGGAATTATATTCTTAACACAATCTATTATATGTCCATATTTTAAGAAGTGAACATATAATGCAGATCTGTGTTATTTTCTATTAATAGCATTATTATGTTCTTTAGTCCTTTCTTCTAATTGTTTTGCTGTATGTCCATAATAAACCATACTGCAAATCCCACAAGTAATTTTATATACTAAACCCTTTTTATATTTTATATCATCTTTTATTTAATAATTCCATACTAATATGTCAAGAGTTTTACTGTTTGACCATCCTATTTTAATATTTTGATCTATATAATTTTTATTTTTTAATAATGTATTATAATTTTTAGGAACATATGAAAGTTTTACCCATTTTATATTTTCTGGTTCACTATTATTACCCAAATTATTTTGTTTATAATTGAATATATTTCTAATGCTTCTAGGGTTACATCCATAACTAGTATATAACTTTATAAATTTCTCTTTTTGCACAGTAGCTATCTTCCTTTCTGCGTTATATTTACCATTTTTGTTTTTAAATTTTTTAATAACTGCCATTAAAATATGAATAGTATTATAACTTCAAACAACCATTCATACTTGTAGAAGATATGCTGACATATGATATTGTTATTCTGAATAATATTAAAAGTGATACTGTATATTCGTTACTATAGTCAAAAAGTATTACTCATGAAATAAACAAAATTAAATAATTTAATGTTAAAATTAAAGTCTCAAAAAGTACATGGGGGGGGGAGAAAAAATTATCAAAAAATGCAATACAATCATCATAATGTTTATGATGATAATTAAAACAAATATATATTGATCTTAAAAAATAAGAAGATTTTTTAAAGAGCATCTTGTAAACCTTAAAATAGTGAATAACATGGAGAAATTTATAAGTTTTGAATCCTTTATGGAATACATTTCTGTACAAAAAAGATAAATATTTATTTGAGTGTTATGTTTCAAAATGCCGTCAAATAATAAAGTACTCCAGAATCCATCTTATTTAGATTGGATTGAGCATTCATAACCATGAATCTATATATAGAGAGAGATATAATGCATAGCCAACGGCAAGAACAAGCCAATAGATGATGATGCTCACTGGATCTGAATGTTTCCAGTAAAGATGGGAATCTAGCAGTAAGTAGTCAGTCTTTTTAAGGTAATGTCGGAGAACTACTATAAAATCTGAATGACAGTATACACATTCTCTAAGGAACTAGTCTCAGAGAGCTGAAACACAAAATCCCCATTTTCAGACTATATCAGTTAATGAGATGGTTGATGTGACAAGGCAAGTTTACATTCAGGACTGGAAGTGTATACAACCAAACACTAATACCTGGACAAGCTGTCATAATATAATTAGAAGTGTCATCAGATCTATCCACAAGGCAGTGTGGCTAAAATGCAACTGGAAGTGATAGGAAAATTATACAGGAAATTGCAATTGTTTCTTCCTTGGTACATCCCAGAATTAGGATCTAGGTTTGCCAAACAGTGGTAAATGGAGTATGGCCATTGTAAAATGTATTGTAAATGCGATGTGTATGTGTTTTTATATTCATGAATAAATAGAATATTAGAAATGTATTTACATGCATTTGTATTTACACGAGTCTGTAATTATTAATTCACATATATAATCCAGACTAGACATAATAGCTGACATAGTAATTGACTCTGTATATCACTTGTGGTAGTGGAAATAACTTTACTTTGATTCACAGCAAACTATCAAAACTTTCAGAAAGCTAATTGCTACACATGGCCTGCCTCAAACTGTAATTCCAGACAATGGCATAGCATTTACATCAATAGCATTCACAAATTTTTGTATCAATAGTATCACTGTACTAGTGGTTAGCCCATTATTCCATGGTCACCCTGAGAAACTGGTTCAATATTACCAGGGTTCATATGTGAACTTAGTCACTGGAAAAACACCAGCTGAACTATTATTCCATAGGGATCTGAGAACCAATATACCAGTACTCAGTCTTAGATCTACTAATGATAAAAATAAAAATTGCAATACTACTGCTAAAAGTTCTATATTGAAAGTCTGGTGGAACCATGAAATGGCTTCCAGCAGTGGTGATCAAACTCCAAGGGCTACAAACAGTTATTATTAAAACTACTGATGGTCAGGAACATTATCACAGAAAACAATTAAGATTAAATTATATACCATAGGTGTTCATCAAAGCCTCATCAGATAACAAAGTCTTGCAAGCCAACAGTTATGCATTATAGGCCAGTTGCAATGGACCCACAGCTTCAAGATCTCCAAACAATGACAGTGAACCTGCTGAGAAGATCACCAAGCTAGATGAAACTACAAAGTGAGTAAGGTGCCTACCAATGCATCTGCATGATTACATTTTGCAGAGCTATTTTTAACCAGGAAGAGGGAATCTCTCCTTGTATTCAAAAATGGACCAGTCCAGATTCCATCTTATCTCAATCACCATAAACCTATATGTATACAGACAAATAGTGCACAGATAATGGCAAGAACAGACCAATATGTGATGATGCTCACAGAAACTAAATGTTTTAATTGAGAATGGTGATCTGTCAATAAGTAGTTAGTCTTTTTGAAGGTAGTGTCAGAGAACTATTGCCAAATCTGAACTGCAGTATACACATTCTCTTGAGAATTACTTACTATCTTAGAGCTGAAAGACAGGATATCCATTCTCTAGACAAGATGACTTAAGCTAAATTGTTGATGCAGTGAAGTAAGTCTAAGTTCAGAGCTAGAAACTGCTAGAACCTAACATTGATATTAGGTAAGCAGTCACAATACACCTGGAAGTTTCATCAGATCTACTGCACCTGTAAGCAGTAAGAAACTTATAAGGGCAATTGTAATCCCTTCTTTCATATCTCACCCCATAACTTAGAGATATACTTTGGAAAACAGTTGTTGGTGGAATATAGCCATTGTAAAATACATTGTTCATATGAGAGTATATTTGTTTTTATATTCTTGTATAAATAAATATAATGTTAGAAATGTACACATGTTTATAGTTACAGGAGTCTGTTATTATTAAATCACGTATATAATACAGAGTAAATATCATATTGACCTCTACAATAATGTTTATTAAATGTATTCTGAGGACCCAATATTTTATATTTAAGATTTTTAGATATAGCATTATACATATATATTTGAATGTATAAGGTGTAGTGGACTGGCACACCCTTTTTTTATTTTTAATATGTTATTATATGCATTTTATACTCAGTACTAAGTTTAGTCACTACTTCTGAAATAAAGATATATTTATACATAATAAATAAACTTAAACAAAGGTAAAACAAAAGAAATATTAAATCATATTGCAATATTTTAACCAGAGGACTGGTTTTCATCAGAAAGAAAAAAATATATACCCAGTAAAATAAACTTTTCAAAATCAATTGCTCATTTTCTTGATGTTGAAATTATTTACACTAATAAAGTTCTTATTACTACTGTGTATAGGAAGCCCACTGATAATAACAGCTATCTACATTTTTATAGTAACCATCCTAAACATTTAAAGGCCAATATTCACTATGGTAAATTTTTAAGAGTGAAGAGGATTTGTATAATGATAAATTTCTTCAACAAAATATTAGTATTTTATATAATAGATTGGTCAATATGTGGTATCCTAAGACATTGTTGGATAATGCAGTAAGGAGATCTTCTTTAATTAATAGAAACGAACTTCTTTTATCAAAAAAGAGTAAAACAGTTAGATGCTCCATCATTGGTTCTTACTTTCAATAAAGATTTACCTAATATTAATCGGATATTGGTGAAACATTTCAACATATTAAAATCTACAGATTATTTAAAATCTATTTTTCCCGATGCATCTAAGGTTGTATATCGAAAATATAGGTCACTTAGAGATATACTTGTCAAAATAAATTTTATTAGAAGTTCTGTACAGGAAAAAGGATGCTATGTATGTGAGGATAAAAGATGTTTTACATGTAAACATATTGTTGTGACAAAAGTGGCCCTAAGTATTAGGAATCGTAATTTTAAATGGTATATTCATAATTATGTTACATGTAAAAGTGCAAATTTTATATATCTGGTAGAGTGTAGTAGATGTTTAAACCAGTATATAGGTGAGTCATCAAATAGTTTACTTGTCAGAATGACTAATTATAGATTTGACATTTTGCATAAAAATGAAGGTAGATCGGTTTCAAACACTTTAATTCACCAAATCATTCTATTGATGATTTAAGAGTAGTAATTCTACAGGTGGGTTTTTCTTCTACAAGAGAGAGGAAACAAAAGGGGAGTTTTTGTGTTTTTTTTTAATTCAATACCTTACACCCACATGGATTGATTTTAAACATTGGGCCTATTGGATCTTTAGGTTACCTAGACTACTAAAAAAAAATTATATGTAAGGGAGTTTTTTATATGTGAAAAATTTTCTTGTATGATATTTTTTATGTAAAGGTTGATTATATTGATGTTTAATATCTGTGTGTAATTGTTAAATAGGTAAATAATTAATTATTATAAATAATTATTGTACTTTGCACTAACTATAATTTTTGATTAATATGTATAAGTATTTTAATTTTTAGCGAATTATTAATATGAGCACAGTCTATATATATATATATATTTATTTTTTAATTTCGATTTTTAATTTATTTTTATTTCAATTTAAATAGAATTTAAGCTTGATTAGAAAAAAATGTAGTTTTTTTTGTTTGTTTTAAGTATGCATTGGAATAATTTTGACATTGGTTGGTTAATATTCCGTGTTACATTTTGTGACCAATCAGAGTTTTTTGTTAAATTTGTAATATTTTATCAAATCTGTAATTTTTGAATATTGCCATTTTACTGTGTATATATTTTTTCTTTCAGATGAAAACCAGTCCTCTGGTTGAAATATATTATTTCTTAGATTTATAAGACTTTTTTTTGTTTTTTTATAGGTATTTTCTTTGGTTAGTTTTTTTATATTTTTTTATATTTTTATATGGATCGTATTTATTGTGAAATACATCAAAATCAATTTTCTAAAAAAAAAAAAACGAAGGAAAAACAAAACCTAAACATTAAAAAGAAATAAATGTGATTAATGTATTTATTTGAATGTTATAAAGTTTACAGAAGAAATATTAATTTTCAATACATTGAAAAGTAATTATTTTAAAATAATCATGGCGAAATTGTTTATTGATAATTCCACAAATAATAGGATTTAGTGTTGAATGCGACAAAGACATTAGCAAAAACGTTCTAGCTAGTTTTTTTTTAGAAACCCTTAAGAAAAGATGTTAATGTAAAAACCATACCAGCTGGAATTAATGATATAACCAAAACCAAAAAAATAAAAAATAATGTTTTGGTTACTCGGACATTTTCTATAAAACTTTTTGCACTGAATCTGATGGATTCATATTTTTCAAATATTATTGTGAAGATTTTATAAGTTTGAATATTTTATAATAGGATATACCAATCTTTGGAAAAACAGTAAAAACTATTATAATGACAAAATATAAATTAAATATAAGTCCATAGGTATTGAAAATAATGAGACATTCAATAATTTATGAAAATTACAAGTAAATAAATTGGAAAATATTGGAAATAAACTCAAAGATATAGTTCCAATTCAAGCCAACAATATCATTGCAATTGTATTTTACATGGTATATATTCTGTTATAAATATGTGAACTTTTACATATATATATATATATATATATTGTGATGATCACACATACTGCGATCATATATATATATATATATTTAATATTAAATAATATTAAGTATTATAGTTTACATACAAATAAGTAAAAGAATTAAAACCAGTGAAGAAAAGAATGTTTTAATTACTATAATGAGATAAAGAGAGGGAACAGAATCGAACAAGATTCTTATCTTTTACCCTCCAAAGTTCAGATTTTTGGGAAAAAATAGAAATATTAAAGTTAGAAATATGAGATTCAGACGTTTAGTTTAAGATTAAAAATAAAGAAAGGAAATATAAATAAAATGAGAACTCAAGTGATTTAAAAAGGTAACAATTGAGGAGTTTTTAATAAAATTATAAATAAAATTAGATACGAGAAAAGATAAAGATCTGTTCTTCAAAGTACACATTTTGAGGAAACGAAATACATATGCGAATGTGTGTATAAAGAGGGAAACGTTTTACTGCATGTAAAATGAGAATAATTTTAATATAAATAAAGATAAAACACTATGTTATAAAATAGTATAAAATTAAAAATTTTTTGTAGAAGTTATAGAAAACATTTTAAAATTAAAGGTGTGAAAGAAAACCTACAAACAAGAGATCAAGATAAGAAACTAGTGGAAGCAGACATTAAAGGAAAAAAAAGGAAAGCTGAGTAAAGGACATTTTCATAGAATACTGACAAACTGAATGAATATTAAACTAATCTACAATGCAAGTGAATCTTCAAGGATGTGTGGCTAAGGGCCATCATGATCGCTGGTCGATCCAAATCGTGTTCATATTGTCACCTCACCCTGGAACAACTACGGGTATAGTACCTGCCATGCCATTAACACCCTAGTATTGTAAAGTCATGATGTATAGAAGAGAAGGCCTCCTAAACAAAAAGCCAAAGCCAAAGAACAGCCATCTCTACTAAAGAAGTGGATGAATTCCACATGATGGTTGGCAGAACAATAGTTAGCAGTGAAGAAGAAAAAAACCTAGGTAAAGTAAATAAAGATCAATATATAACATGCATGCACATACTCTTAACATTAAAAGCAATTGCATTTCCAGATATTAATAAGATAGACATTAATTAGACTCTTTCATAATACTTGGAATAAATGACTATAAATGGATACTTTATTTCAATACATTTAAGGCATTTATAGGATTTAACACATAGACCTCATTGTAGTATTATATTTAAATGATTTTATTGTATGTAAATATTCATGTAATTTATTTTTGTTATTGTATTATTATAGTAAATGTTGCTTAATTAATTTATCTGTATCGTCTCATTTCGTCACCATTCCAATAGTGTAATATAACCAGAGGGGGGGGGGATTGGTTATAATTATTACTCCATTTGAGTACTAAGTAACATGTGAGGATAGTTGTACAGTATTGATCCCATTAAATTTATAATTTAACCAAGCTCTGTAATTCTTTAATAATTACAGCAGTCAAGAAATGTTTGATCGGGAAAAATAACCTTGTGGCAATATCTGTATTGTTACAGGTTCAATCATGTATGGATATAAATTCATTTATGTCTGTATGTTCTCTTTGCTTGTGGTAATGGAAAGTGGATGATTTGAATTTAAGAATACTTATTATATATAAACTTTTATAAATAATAAAAAAAGCCATCAATTCGTATTTCCATTACAATATATATATATATATATATAATTGTAATTTATTTGTTATAATTAATTATATTAGTTAAATTTTTGTTTATTATTGTGAATAAATGATTAACATTCTGGTATAAGTGATCTATTCTGTCATGTGTTAACATCATTAAAAATAGACTTCAAAATTAAGAATAATATTTATAACTTATATTCATGTGATATGATATCCTGGAAATAGGAAAAGTCCACTATAAAATATAGGTCACAATTTGAATAAATAGATAAATTTATTTTATATTATAATGTTGAATTATTTCATCCGGATAATAAATATTCATCCATTGTAGTAGTATATTAATATTAGTCTACCATACAATAAAGATATGAGAACAAAGGATGATTCTATTTAATACATTTTTAACAACTTATATTATGTTAAATTAAGTTATGAATACAGTTTGTTATTTATATAATTTCATTAAATGTTAGATATTATTATTATATTTGTGGTTATTTATCTATTTCTCAATTCACCCTATTATAACAAACTGTACAAACATATAATTGATATACAAGTAAGATATAATCATACCCCTGAATTAGAACTCATGTATATTCTTCCCGAGTTTGAATTCCACGGAATAATGAGAACAGGCTAGAGATTATATGAAATAGGCAAATAAAATAAATTTCCTACTAGTTTAATATAATAATTTCCGAATGATATTGATGAAATAGTTTATATTAACCCATTACATCTTGTATTTGATGATTAAATCATTTTTGTTTGCCTGTACACATGTTCAATCTTTCATAAATGCTTGCTATCTTACAAACATTACCCTAAGCTACTAAATTATCAAATGAGGGTACAATGGCATTTATGTCGACCTGTTACATATGGTATCTAATGTTGAGGCTATTTCATGTTCTTTTAAATGTAACATATATTTTGATTCTTTATTTATAGCATTTAAATTTTAAGCTATTTTGCTTTGTTAATATGTTATAAATTAAGAAAAATTACAGGGACATGAGAACCACATAATTGTATTATTGTATACTAATGATTTGAATATAGAATGAGTTGGAAACAGAAATAACACAAATATATACTGCTGCTACTAGTATTACTACTCCTACTACTCCTAATACTCCTACTACGACTACTATTACTACTACTATCACTACTACCACTACCAATATCACCACCATCCCCACCACCAATAATAATAATAATAATAATAATAATAATAATAATAATAATAATAATAATAATAATAATAATAATAATAATAATAATAATAATAATAATAATAATAATAATAATAATAATAATAATAATAATAATAATAATAATAATAATAATAATAATAATAATAATAATAATAATAATAATAATAATAATAATAATAATAATAATAATTGTGTGCCCGCAGACGGGATGTGATTCGGTATATTATGGGGAAACTCGGGCCACAGTGAGCAATAGACTGGCTCAGCATAGATATATATATACAAAAGCCACAACTAAAGGAGAGGGCAGCTCAGTATTTTCTGATCATCAGCAGGAGCAAAGCCATAGATTTGAGCCGTCTAAAGCTGACATCGTGTGCACAGAGAGGAACGATGTTAAGAGGAAAATTAAAGAGGCATGTTACATCACCAGTGATGCCATGTTAATCAATAGAAAAGACACGTGCTTCGCGATCTTGAAAAGGTGGATGTTATAATTTGCATGAATCAACAGCATGTAAAGGACTATGATTATGGAGCTGTAGGTGCTCCGAAAGCGCTAAGTCCATAAACAGGCTCACTAACAACAAACTTATAGCTTCACCTCAGCTATTAATCTTATCTTAACAGTAATAATAATAATAATAATAATAATAATAATAATAATAATAATAATAATAATAATAATAATAATAATAATAATAATAATAATAATAATAATAATAATAATAATAATAATAATAATAATAATAATAATAATAATAATAATAATAATAATAATAATAATAATAATAATAATAAACAATCAATTAATTCAATTCAATTTATTCTATGAAATAAAACGAAGTACATAATAATTATTTAAAAACTCCAAACAAGGAAAGTCCTGTGTGTGAAATTTACATGTAAAAATAAAAATAAAATAAAAATACAACCAAAAACTCAAAATAGAACAGAACCGTTTAGAAAATTAATTAATTAAATGCCAAATTAATACATACTACGCAACCATTGACATAAAAACTTTTTGAAAGATACATAAGAAATATTATTCAGATCAATTTAACACATATATAAATTTATTAAATAACTTTGACCCAGAATAGATATTGTCTTCTACTAGATTCCTTAAAAAAAGTTGGTAAAGATAATTGAAATTTATTAGAAAGACGAGTATTTAGAACATAAACTCTAGAATTCAGAAAAAGTTTAGCACAAAAAATATCAAAAATAACTCTATATTTATATAAGTGATTTTCATCAAATAAACCAAAATCAATAATAAATATCTCGAACAGAAGAGGAACTAGATCTATCAAAGATAATGTGCAAAGTATAATTTTGTAAAACATGCAAAGAAGATAAAATATATGAAGAAGCATTACCCCAAATAATGATATTATAAAATAAAAAACTCTGAAAACAGGCATTGTAAATAAAAATGAGAGCTGACCTAGGAAGAAATTTAACTAAATAATAAAACATATAATTTAAATTACATAACAATTGATAAAGATAAGTAATATGATTTGACCAGGACAATCTGGAATCAATATATATATTCCCAAATAACAATAATTATCTACAAAAGGAATATTTTTACAAGTTCATATATTATTAAAATGTAAAACATACTTACTACAAATTTTATTCTGAGGAGGAAAAAAATAGCTTATAAAAAAACGAATACCTTTTGTTTTACCTAAAATTGACCAACAATAAAATATATGCCAGTCATTTACCAACTAAACCCAAATTCTCATTTACTAATTTTTCAAGAAGAAATACAGGATAAAGCAATATCATCAGCAAATACAAAAATCTGAGAATGTAATTTCAGTGAAAATAAATCATTAATATAAATGAAAAACAATAGAGGACCAAGTACTGAACCTTGCGAACTCCACAATTCATTAAGACCACATCATTGACAATACCATAAATATTAGGAAACTGGTTTCTACTTTTTAAATAACTCTCCAACCAGCTACCAATAGAACCACGAAAACCATACAAGTAGCAATGCTTAATAATAATATTATGATTAACAGAATCAAATGCCTTATATAAATCAGATAAATAGCCAATGTTTTAAATTCATGATCTTATGAAGATGTTAAATAATGAACTTGATGTTTTAAAGCATCTAATGTACTACTACCGGGAAAAAAAACCATGTTGATAGTCAGATAAAATTTAATTTTTAAACAGAAATGACAACATTTGATCTTTAACAATCACTTCCAATAATTTAGAAAAAACAGAAATAATGGAAATTGGCCTATAATTAACCATAAGAGTAGAATCACTTTTTTTTATAAACAGGAGTAATAACATTAACTTTCAAACATTCTGGAAATGATCCAGAATGCAAAGATAAATTAAATAAATGAACCAAAACAGGCAAAAATGTTATCTTATTTTCTTTAAGCATCTTAGGTATTATACCATCTAATCCAAAAGAACTGACATTTTTTAAACTATCAATTGCTACAGACAACTGAGATTCAGAAACATCAGAATATAAAAAAGAATTCAAACATGAATAAGAAGACAAAATATGCTCAGGCACATCATGCATCGATAAATTTGCAAAATACTCATTAAACCGATCAGCTAAATATTTTTTTCATTATTCTGTAATTCACTTAAAATTTCATTATATTTAATACGATTAGGAGAAGATTTTTTAATCAAAGAATTTATTGTCCTCCATTTGAAGAAACATTTTAATCATTAAGAAATTCTTGATAATATCTAAACTTCAACTTTCTAATATCAGATTTAATTTCAATATTAAGTTTTTTTTAAATGTCTGATGAACTATTCAAAGCTTTTAACTTATTTCTCTTATTAATTTTGCATACCAGAGAATCTGTTATCCATGGTGATCTATTTTAAACGAAACTTTGCTTTAGCAATTAAATTTAAACAAATATTATCTATCATATTTCCCCCCCTTCCAATTCTGAACAGATAATAAATAATTCAATTTAGAAAAAGGTAATTTCTCAATACATGCAAAAACATTAATATTATACATACATTCAATATTTTCAATTCAATAGCAAAATGGTCTGTAACAAATAATGTAGAAAGAGATTAAACAGAAAACAATCCCCGACTTAATCTAATAAAAATATGATCTAAAAGAGATTGAGATATGAGAGTTATATGCGTAGGTAAAAAAAGTGCTTTATTTAATACATAGCTATAAAACAAATTTAAATAATCTATAGTAGACTTATAAGCATTATTTAATAAATCAATATTTAGATCACCCATTAAAACAGCAGATTATGGACCCAAATCTGATAACAAAGAATCAAGTTCAGCAAACAAATCCAAAACTTTACTTGTACATGATCTATATATAGCCAAAACAGAAAGCACAAATTTAGAAGTCTCAAAGTTAATAAAATACATTCTGAAGTATTAAACTAGGGAATAAAAAAAAGAAAAGTCTAAACCCGCTTTTATAACAACCATAAGACCGACTGATCGTAAATTAATACGAGGAGAAAGTTTACTAGTATAGACACTTAAACTATATAAATTTTGTTCTTGTAATGAAATCCAAATTTCAGTTAAATTATTATATCATAATGAAATAAAGTAAAATCACTTAAATAAACTACAAACAAGTTCGTCAAATTGAGATCTAACACAACGAATATTTAAATGAAAAATATTAAGTGAACTAAAATATTTTTTCTGAGAAATCATATCAGAATTCATCGTAATAAATAAATTTCAAAATGACTCCAAATCACTCTGATTTCTAATTAAACCACGAGGAGAATTAGAATCTTTTCTCACATAAACTGATCCATATTGAACGAAAGCAAAACCGTGACCGGAATGTAGCTTCTGTTTCTCCAACCATAAAAGCCTTCTATTGAAAAGAGTCAAACGCTGATTAATATAGATACGTATATAATTATTTTCCACAGGCAAAATTTGAGAGACCGAAAAATAAGGGTGATCACCTAAAAATAAACCAGGTGATATTTTTCAAAACGATAATCCTTGACTCATGCGGGACATTGTACTAATTCATTTGTTTGATATTATCTACTATTTTAAAAGAAGGAAATTTAAACTCAAAACCGAGAGCTTATATTACTTAAACTTTGATATATAAATAATATGCTATGCTGACTGATCTTATTATATGAACTGCTCAGAATATTTCTTTGTCGTATTAATTTATAATGGATATGATACAATACTTCCCTTCTGGCATCCATTGATTACTCTGGTTGGCACAGGGTGGCACTATTGTATGGAGAGTTTTGCTTTGTTTAATAACAATTATGTGCTAGTATAAGAAATGGTGATAATGTGATGTTTAGTAGTTTAACAATGCTTACCTCTCTTAAAAAAATAAGTATGCAGTTATAAAAAAATAACTTATTATTTTTAGCACAAGAGGAGCTGCTGTTTAATTATACTTGCTCTCTCCAAATTTGTGCTAGTAAATAAAACATTCACGAGAAAAAAAAGTGGATTTGACAAACTTATTTGTATTTATTTTAAAAAGTATAAATAATTTTTACATGCTTCTTTCTCTCTGAATTTAAATTATAAAAATGTCTACAGATGTGAATGAAGAAACCTTGAAATATATTTGTCTCCTTAAAAATAGTTTGCAATAATAATCCACAAAAGACGTTTGAAAGGCATTGTGTTGTTTGCAGGCTATTCAGTTTATTTTAAAAAAGTGCTTGCCAAGAAAATATTATTAAAATTCAAATACCTGGAATTTATTTTTATTATCATTCAATTAAACTTGTGTGTGTGTGTGCTTCCTTTAAATACAAAGAAGTTACAGATATTTGCTAATTTTACTGAAAACCATGGTCTGGAAAATTTTCTATAAAATAACTAATTTTACATGATATTAAATGAATATTTTGCTAGCTAGCTTTCATATTGGCCAACCTCTCCAAATATTAATGAATATCATATTTAGATATAACATAGAATTAAGAAATTTTAATGGTTATTATTATGATTATCTGAATTATATTTGCTGTTTTTTTTTTTTTTAAAAAATGCCTATTCTTCGTTGGTACTTACATTTCCTTACATGGACAAACTGCCAAAGAAGGACATTGCATTTTCAGCAGAAGACCGCTCTTAACAGAAAATTTCAGTTAATGAACTAAGACGTTTTTTAAAAAAATATTTAATATTTTATTATTATTATTATTTTAATAGTATTATGATATTCTTATAATTATGTCCTGTGTCAAGGTAATTTTTACTATTATTTCAATGGTTTTTGCTAGAATGTGTATTTCCACACATTCTCAGGTAAAATTTTATTCATTTCATTATGTGCTGGTTTTACTAACTTTTACAATATTTTATCTATTAGAGATATTCATCTCCTACATTTATTTTCTATTACAAGGTTTATGTGTGTGTTCATTCACTCATTGGTAAAACAGTTTTAAACGTTTTTATCAGAAGTCTAGTATGTTTATAATTATTATGATAATATAATGGCATTGTGTATTTATCTGCTTCTTATTACTATACTTTATTTTGCACTATGTCCACTTATTTATTTAAATTTTATACTATATAGTTCATATATGTGTGTATTTTTATTATCTATTGCCAGAATTTTATTGTGCTCTTATTTTTAAATAATTTAATAGTCATTTGACTTACTGCTATTGTTGGTTTCAGAGATTGCTTATTGTTTTTTTAATTTTATGCATATAATAAATTAGTCATCTTATTAGTGTTAAGCTTTTATCTTGCCATCATTTTGTATGAGGTTTTTGCCTTAGAAATTAAGTCTATGTTATAATGATTTATTGTGCCTTTGTGGGATGAGAAGATCTCCTCACTGCTTATTTTATTCCATGAGCTTGATAGTGCTTTGTACTTTTGTGACAGTTATCATTTCTCTTTACTACTAAAGGTACCTAGATCCCTAGAAAGGATCATGTATATGTGATGTGTCTTTCCACATTTTCCTTATGTGCTCCAACAAAGTCCAGGCATCCTCTTTTGCTTCAGATATAGGTATTTGGAAGCCACCATTCTCATTGATGTTTTCTTGCTCTGTGGAACCTATGTTTTGACTATCACTTATGAAGAACTTTGATTTTCCATCGTACTAGGTGAAGTTATCTTTGTATTAGAATTGGCAAGGCAATGATTAGTAGGTTTTCTAACAATTAGTCCTTCAGGTGGCACTATGTATAGTGCTTTGTGATGCATAACAATGTCTGTATTGTGTTGCTGAGTCATTTGGCCAGCCTCAAGTAAACCAACAATATATTTATACCTTTTAAACATTCAATATTTAGCACTTGGTATTTAGATAATATGTACACCTTATGTTAGCTGTATACCCATCTGGATTTGGATTTGTAAGTCGTTTAATATTTAAATTATTATTATTATTATTATTATTATTATTATTATTATTATTATTATTATTATTATTATTATTATTATTATTATTATTATTATTATTATTATTATTATTATTATTATTATTATTATTATTATGTGGACAGTTATTTGGTATGATTTATGTGTATGACTTCTGGTAAATGGCCCACTTTTCATTTAAAGATTTATATAGAAGTTTAAAACAGTGCTAGGAAATTTTAGTCAAATTATCTAAATTTTATAATTATTGATATTCTACCAGCCTGTTTATTCAAAACCAGTTAGTGTATAATGCAATTCCATAATTATTAGTATTGTATTAGCTAATTATTTATTTAAACTCAGTTAATTTAGCCTAATAGTGTACTAAGTTGCCTTTGCTATAACCAAAGTTACTTGACAAAAGTGTGTATTGTAAATTAAATTTTAGCTCAGCTTAGTACAAGCTAAAGTTGTGGTATTTCTTATTTCAAATTTTTAATTGTCTATGATCCCATTTTAGATACAAGTTAATTTTATTGTTAAATCAATCTTGTGGGAATACTTGATGCAAAACCCACCTAAAGAATTTGTATTTGCACCTCAGTAATATTGTTAGTAAAGGTATGGATGTGCTTATGTGCCAACAGATATAAACTATTTGTAACAGCGCTTATGATGGCAAAAAATTCCGAATGTTTGCTGTAAATATTAATAACAACTTGTACATATTATTTATTTTTTATATCTAATCATTAATAAATTTATTTATTGTTATTTAAAAGTATTTCGTTTCTGTTTTTTTTATGTCATTTGTCTTGAGTTCATTAAATTTATAAGACCATTAGAGTTATTAAGTTTGCTGTTTGCAAAGATTACATTATTCACAATTGTGACTCCAATTAGAAATCTGGGTAACAGATAACCAAATTTTGTAGTTCCAAAACGTGACATTTCCAATGAAAATCTTTCAAAAACAACTTCTCTATTCCAAAGATTGGAATTACATATAAGAGAAATTAACATTTTAAGATAAATTCAGATTAAAACAATTTTTAGTGAAGATTATTCCAGTTATTTTCAGACTGCACTCATGATTAATCATTTCTTTATAATTAGAAGATATAATCATTGTACTTGATAATTTTGTTTGTGCTGTCTATGGGATAATAGAAAGACATAAAATGTATCCTTTTATTTCTATTGTTTTTGAGTGATACCCTGGATAAACGGCTATGATTATTCTGAATTTAGTATATTTATTATGCAATTACTTAGCAATATTAAATATTTTTTGTGTAATTCTTTCTGTTGTGATAAAATGTTAGGAAGCATTTTCTTATAAGAAAATGGCATGCCTTCTAGAATCTGCCAGGATATCAGTCAATCATTGGCAATCAATGATTACAGAAGAATTCTTAAAAGATATTCAGAATCCTGGGATCATCATTATTGTTATCATATTTATATTATTGAATACGTCATTCACTTAATTAACGTTATTGTTATTGTATTTTATTGTTACTCCGCAAAAGTAGAGTATTTGAATTCATGCTTTCTTTGATATTCTGATATAGAAAATATTAAATATTAAGATATTTTGAGATGAAGAATTGGATAAAATGTTTCTATTGGTGCAAATAATTTACATACTCAGGGAATATATTATGATGGAAGGGGAAGTAATATCTCAAAATTATTTTATAAATAAGAGTGAAGTTTTTCCTCTTCTTAATTTCATTTGTAATTATTTAATTGTGTAATAAGTATTATTATTATTACTTTTAAAATTTCCCTTTATCTTAATAGATGTCTCTGAAGTACCCTTTCTTTTATTGTAACCATCATCGACACTAGTCCATGTTGCAGAATGAGGGTTTCTACCATTTTTTTAATACATGTATGTTTAATCTCCATATCATTTTTCCTCATAATCTCTCTATCTTCATCAATTTTCCCTTAGGTTATAATCTCTCTCTCTCTATATATATATAGATTGTAACCTCCGGAAAAGAGCGAGCGCCGATCAATCGTCTCTACTCTACACACACACACTACCTCCAGAGCGGCCGGCCTCAATATCGACGGTGATGGGATATCATATAATAAAATTTCCAGGGCACCAAATTGTAATATTAATGAAAATACACTATACTACTTATTATTTAATAATAATTCACTTAATTATCCACACTAATATCCAATGAATGGGTAATAAGTATTTTTTTTTCAACAAATAAACACTAATAATATTCTCGCGACTTATTATATATATTGGAAATGAGGAAAATCTCAGGTCACCCCCCCCCACTATACTATAAATCTCTCAGCACATTTCCCAACCATTTAACATCAAAATCATAATTAAAATTTAAGGAAATTAAATTTATTTCCAATCCCATCATCTTCCTCCTAATCCATCACTCTACCACACTTTCAATGATAACTCAGTCTTGCAAATGATAAACATGTAACTGTTAATTCTAAAGCTTTTTTTTTATTTTCTTGATTAATTTTCTTTGCTAACTCTTATTTCCAATATGATAATCTTGTCTCAGGGCTTCAGAACAGTAAATTGTGGAAAATTAACACTCAGATGCAAATTATCAGGTTGACCTTGGCTGAATTTCGCATAACCAATGTCCAATTTCTCTATCTTTCCTGAATAATTAAGATCAAATTTTAACTATAAATTTTATAAATAAAGTACTATAAACACTAATAATTTAGAAATTATTCATTAATTAGTTCACCTGGGAATGTATTTTAATACAGCGGATGGAGAAAGGATTTCATGTCCACCCACTGCACTCTATATCACTCAATAATCATATTGCATATAATAAATATTAAATTTTAATGTTGCTAAATTAGTTCTTTATTTTCTGTAATTATTAATTTGAAATTGCAGTGCTAAATATTTTCTTCTTATGTCGAAATGGATAATAAAACTTTATAAATAATCTCATAAATAATTTACCTGGTATAGTGTAATAAATTAAACCATAATTAAAATTCAAGTAATAATGTATTGGGTGTATGGATAATAAAACTTTATAAATAATCTCATAAATAATTTACCTGGTATAGTGTAATAAATTAAACCATAATTAAAATTCAAGTAATAATGTATTGGGTGTATGATTAGGATTTCCAGAATTTATGGGGTCCGAAAAACATTGAGACACAGACAAATCTTTTATTTTAAAAATGACAACATTTTATTAACAAAGATAAACTAAAAATTGTTTTACAGTATTTACAAGGTTTCGCGTAGCTTTCCCATGTTCCTCAACCATAAAAAAATACAAACAAAACATCAGATACTGCTAAATTGTAATAGTACAAAGTATTATTCAATTATCAATGAATTGGGATCTACAATTGCTACGGAGTGACTTTATTCTATGAATAGGTAACTCTACTATTTAACTATAAATAATCACATAACCTTTAAATATGACAATAATTGCTAACTTCTTAAATATATTTCTAAACTTTAAACTACTTTATTTATTTTACGGTTGCGAATATTGGTCATGAAGACCACTCTTCACGAAATAATGAGCTAGTAATTTATATATTAATTAACTCAATTTAATATGTCTTAACTATTTATCTTTAAAATTTAAAATATTTTACAGCATTTGCTTAACCTAGCGTGAATTAGACAACTGTTCAAATGTTAAGAATCGGTACACAGACAGCTCATATTTTCACTTATACGCATGTAAATCATATACTAATGTCCCCATAGGAGTAATATTTCAATTGACTTACCATTCCAGCGATATTCTTATCTGGCTATAAACTGGAAACTTTGATATGCACTGCTTATTATTACGCAAATGTTTTATTTCGCAAATTCAATACTTAATTTTATAATTATTCTTGGCTCTTAAATCGCTACTAAATCTAAATAAAACGCAATGCCTCAGTACAGTAAACCGCAGTTTCAAGCCAACACTCACAAATAAACAGCAAATGGATTTTACAACTCTGTTAACAATATTTATAACTTATGCTCTTACCATACCATAACTAATATACACCCGTAAGGAAACGAAGTCAGCATCAACATGAGTGTTGGCAAAAACACAGAATAAGAGAAAAATCACATTTTGATTAAGGCTAAGGTATGCTACGATTAATCGCTAGTCACACAAATATAAATGCGTTTGCACAAAAGACTCTGGCTATTAATAAAAAAAATCATCTTACAGTGTACAATTAAACAAAGTGGGAAATCCATCCACCACTTGTAAATACTTCATAAATTTTACTGTTGACTGAGCTTCACTGGCTGGGTGGTGATCCTTTATCCAACCACGCAAACAAGGGTCATTCACCAATTTACATGCACATATATGAGAATTTAAAGATAAATTACATCCACAAAATATTGCACTGATGCATGAGCCAACAATGTTATAAGCTTAATTCAGCTTACCTCTAAATCATTTCTAACTTTAACAATAATAATAATAAAAATAAAACAAGAAATGCGCATCATTTGCAAAACCATCTTCTCTCCCCCTTTTGGGGACAAAGATATTTCATTTCGTCGCAACATGAATTCCATATTAAAATATTATGTTATTAACATAAAATAGTTAATAATAATAATCTAATCTTTTCAAAAACACTTCGTATACTAAATACTTTCATTCATAACTTTCTCTCATCTAATTAGAGTCAAGCAATAATTTTGTAGTTAAAAGACATATCTCAAAATTTTATACTAACTCGAAGAAAATAACTCTAAATATTTGTCAGCTCTAAACTTAAGCATATCAAAACTCGTATGCTTGCGCATATAGATAAATAAAACTTCAAAAAATAATAATAACAAGAAATAAAAAGTATACTTAAATAGTTATTGTTCAATCGTCCTCCAAGTTTTTTAGATTACCGCAGCAACTGCGAATCTCACTTATAGTTTTGTGTGCGCACATATTTGAATCCTGGATCCATGGAAATTTTCAACAAACTCTTTCACGAAGTAATCCCTGAGGTTTAAATATTTATTTTCGAAGGTTTAGCATATGTCACACTTTTTAAACAGAAAAATATTAATATAGAGGATATTTATTTTATCGATTTACTTTTAGACATAGATAATCCTTGCAATTCAAGAAGTAATCTGTTTTTTTAATAGACCATTAATTCCTTTCCACAGTTTATGTTTCTTCAATAAGATTTTATTTAATATTAGAAGACAAGCAGCTTTCTCTTAATTTGTTTTCAGACACATAATTCAGTTTACTGTAGCTTAGGTTGGAGAAGTCCAATAATTCTCCTTCTCTCAAGGAATTCGAGCATTATTTTCCATCAGTTTTATCATAGATTGGTAGCATATTGACTTAATTAATAATTTTATTTTCTTATCTGCATTAATTATTTATTTCTCATCGACAGGTTGTCATTCAAGTCAACCATGATGATACAAACAATATTTCGGCGGGATTTAACATATAACAATTGGGTTGGGATTCAGTTTCACACTTATTTTTGATAAAAAATAAATAATTATTTTCTCTCTAAACTTTCGATGATACAAATAATTATACCATCCATTTTAATAAGTGAACATTTGAAATATAGATCCATAAAATTCAGTGTTTCCTCAATTTTCTTTAAGTAAAATTTGATCTACTGATGCTACGTTATTTTCAGACTGTTCAATGTGATTACAGTTGTATAAAAGCTCAGACGATGATTAACTTCAGGTAGACAAGTATATGCCCAATAAAAAATTTAGCCATCAATCATATCTTAGAGTAATGTAACTTTTTAAATAAAATCTTATTCAGAAATGGAGCTAGAACAACAGTAAAAACTTAATGTTTTTAGTATTGGTAAAATGAAAATTTAACCTGAATGAAGTTCCCCTACAGACAAAATGATGATGAAGAGCCCAGCCTTAAAGATGGCGGAGTTTAAATAATGTTGATACCCCCCCCCATCCAATTTCCGAATGATAACTTTTGTCAATGAAATTATATCCAATTTTTAATTGGTTGTTTGGTATTGTTTTATAAATTATCTATTCACATTTTTACAGATATCAAGTAGTTTTGTTGAATTTTCCTGCCTGAAAATCCCCCTGCTAGAGTAAAATGAAAGTGTTTAATAAAAAAAAATACATAGCAGTCCAATATTAAACTCAAGATTTTGAATGGGAATTGACTGTTATGAATATGACATTGAAATGAATTAATAGTTCTCTCGAAAGGCTTTCCACCGACAACATAATACTATCCCTAATGATTATTGATTATTTTTATAATTAAAATTTTCTAATACACACACATATATAAGTCTACTCAAACCGATTTCTTAATACTTTTATTGATTCTTGATTTTTCTATACAACTTTCTTTCAATATTTTATAGTTATAATTTACTTCTACAAAGATACGGTTTTTATCAAACATTTTCTTTATTAAATAAACAGGATGTTTACTTTATAAACTCTACCCCCTCCCTTTCTGATTCATCTGTTTTACTAATACGATCTGTAAACATTTTTACTAAATAAACATTCAACCTCGAGCGTTTTTCTTCTTTAAATCTTTGTTAAATTGACATTTTAAATTTAACAATTCTTATTTTAATGCATTTATGACTAAATTTGGCTTCAGTACTAAGTAATTTACGAAAACCTATTCTAATTTTATTTTGACTCGAAGTTAGTACCCTTTAAATAGCTCTATAACACAATTAATGCATTTTATGAGGAAATTTTTAATATACACTGTGTTAAATAGAACCAGCTTCAAATTTAGGAAGCTTTGGTTAAAACCAAAGGCTACAATATATATATATTAACCATCAATATACCAATATTAAGAATATATGCATAAAAAGAAATATTAAAATAAAGATATTATTTTCTTAAAACCAACTAAACTAGTATGAAACAATAAATCTAAGGGAGATCACAAAGTGTTCATGAAGATAATAACTTCTAGTATCGACATCTGTTAAAGTATCTTTAAAATCCACAGCAAAAATACTAATGGATAAATTTAATATTTGTAAACCAATAAATAATTAATAATAGAGTCTATGAGATGAATATGGAACTCGAATTATGAATTAAATGATAAATAGATGATGGAAATAAATAATAATTAAGTAATGAAAACAAACGAGTTTAGGAGAAAGAAAATGTGTTAAAATAATGAATGATTGAGATGATGATAGAACAGGCGCTAATGAAGGATAAAACAGTTATGATGATAAATTAAGATAAAATGAAGATGAAAAAGTAAAATAAAGAATAACCAGGATGAAATATGAGAACAATGTTGACAATGGATAATGAGATCATTAACTATAAACTAATAATGTTTTAAATGACAGTAAAATAAAATGAAAGAAAAATATGGATTTTAAGATTGATAAAACCAGAATATTTAACCATGAAATTAAGATGAACTATAGGTTTTCAAACTAAAGAAGAAATGTACATCTTAAAGTTATACTGAATTAATAAAAGTGTAAACATAAACATAACTCAAACCAAAGCCCAATAAATAACTTTAAAATTAAAATTACCATAAATTCAAAATACAATTGTGAATTAGTAATTGACTTTTCTCAGGGTTCAAATATCTTAAATATTATTATTTTCAAGACATACGTGGGTCAGTAAGAAGGATTTTGCCACTATCTAAACATAACAAATAAAACAGCTCATAAAACAGAATACAATTAATAAACAATATTTGGCAATACCAATACAATAAGTAATATGAAATTTAAGCTTTATGAAATACAAATAAGTTTTTAATAAAGTAAGCACAATATCTTACAAACTCTCTTTTATGCGGGGTTCGAACTTAGACTTTCACACGACCCACCACTCTCAGTGCCATCTCAAATTGCTGACCCACCTGATCACACACATGTTGAAAAGATAAATAATCACTAATATACGTAATTCATGCTAAACCAGCAATCATCAGTTGGTCCAGATTACTATCCTCACACATATATATAATCAGTACTCAGCTTTATATTAAGATAGCCAATCTTTATACTTTAATGGACAGGCTTCAAACTATTCCAACTAACAACTCTTTAGCCTTCCATTTCATTGAAAATCTGATGATGGAACGTTCAAAGACCTTGATAGTGCCAAGGTTGTCATCCTACCCATGTTGACATATTAGTCATTCTGACCCCTCATGTACAGGAAAATAATCCATTTATACATACATATGCGAGAGATGGGAAGACCTTTTACACACTATTTATATAAATTAATACATTGTACAGGCTTAAACCTGCATTTATATATGTAATATATATGGGGTTCAAACTCAGACTTTCACATGACCCACCACTCTCAGTGCAATCTCATATTGCTGACTTACCTGGTCACATGGATGACAACCTTGGCACTATCAAGGGCTTTGAACGTTCCATCATCAGATTTTCAATGAAATGGAAGGCTAAAGAGTTGTGAGTTGGAATAGTTTGAAGCCTGTCCATTAAAGTATAAAGATTGGCTATCTTAATATAAAGCTGAGTACTGATTATATATATATGTGAGGATAGTAATCTAGACCAACTGATGATTACTGGTTTAGCATGAAATATGTATATTGGTGATTATTTATCTTTTCAACATGTTTGTGATCAGGTGGTTCAGCAATATGAGATGGCACTGAGAGTGGTGGATTGTGTGAAAGTCTGAGTTTGAACCCCGCATATATTACATATATAAATGCAGGTTTAAGCCTGTACAATGTAGTAAACTCTCTTTTATTAAATAATTGTGGGAAATATCATCAAGATCAGTGAATGATGTACCTAATGACTCAAATAAACAGGTTATTCTAAAACCAATAGACAATTAAAATATGTAAAATAAGACATGGGCTTAAAATCTAAAGTATTCTAATCAGTAAGCCATAAATTCTAAAATGTACTTTTTTTTCTATGTGTCATAGCATCGGCCGGAAAGCAAACCCGCTAACCCAGGACAACTGCTTGTAAGGCAACAGTGCTGACTACTTGATCACCAATGCTTGACATTCTAAAATGTACTTTACATGTAAAAGTTTACCCAAATCATTATAATATATTAATGCATAATAAAAATATGCTGTATTAATTGATGGTGACTTTAAAACAATAAAATAATGCGTTGATAGCAATAACAATAATAATATGGTTGATGACTAGCAATAAGACCACAGACAACTAAATATATTTTTAAAACATCAAGGTTTATTTATGCACTCAACATTTTTTAAAAATAATAAATAATTGAAAACAAATATATTTTACAAACAATGTATATATCACTTCGTTATAGGCATAACCCTTTTAAGTTTATTAACGGTTTTAATGCACTGATAAATCTAGTAACAGGACCTCTATTTATAGTATGCTACTGAGAGAATTTTTTTTAAAAAAAGACTACACTTATTAATTAGTAATATGATAATGGCAATTATCATATGAAACACAAATAACAATGATTATTGTTTAACATGAAGAAGTTTATTACATAAAAATGGGAATAGATATGAGATGTTAAATGGGTCTAGGATACTAAATTTTACCTATGTCCATAAAATAATCATTCTAACTATTGAAAAGTCTTACTAATCTATTGGTGAACTACTGAATATGGAAATAAAATAACATTTCATATGTGTATCTTTTATTATGCTATACATAAGTTTTAAATCACTAGTAAATTTTGTTGGTTTGCTTGTAAACTGTTGACAAGGCACAACAGCCCAATACATACACTATTTTTCTTTAGACAAACACTATAGATAAACAAGTATATCTGAAGCTAACTCTAACGTATCATTTGCCATATAATTTTAAAACATCAAGAACTTCACCATACACAGTGAAAAATAACTAGACATCATCATGAGGGACCAAACAATAAAGAAAGGTTCTTCAAAACAACATTCCATAGTTGTATAATAATATAGATATAATAAATACCTCCATACTTCCTCATTCTTTTTAAATTCACATAAATAAAGATATAATAAAAGACAAATGATCCCCAAGATACATTTCATGCTGAACCAGCACTCATCAGTTGGCCCAGGTCACTATATCATATATATATATTATATGAAAAGTATTTATCTGAGTGTTGGTTCAGCACAAAATGCATCTTGGGGGGCATTTATCTTTTATTATATCTTTACTTAAGTAAATTTAAAAAGAGTGGGGAAGTAAGGAGGTGTTTATTATATCTATAAGATATTACACATGGGAGAGAGAAAAGTTAATAACTCCATGTGTAAAATAAATAAAAAATCAGATACATTAATCTTTAACTGAGGTTTAAAGTTTATATCTGTGCTAGAGATAATCTCTAGTTTCGAAAATGATTAATAATAATCATTACTGTATTTATCTAAAATGGATGACGTCAAATTTGTGAGTGGAGAAAGTTTGACAATGGTAAATGAAAATGTAACAATTGTATAATAATATGGTGGATTCCAATACTTTTTTTCTAGGTATAATGTGTGTGGACATTATCTCAACACAGTGAAACAGAATGCATGTCATGAAAATAATCCTCTTTAGGGATTATACTATGCTAATTAAGCATTAAATAATTATTAGCCTCAACAATATAATCCTCTCATTGAATAACCAATGAGAGAGTATACTCCATGTACTTCATGCTCCATATCAATGATATAATATTTGATGAAATCATATGTATCTCACATGTATAAAATGGAAACTAGCACAAAACCTCATCAAAACAATGGCAAGACAAAATAATTCTCACAATAATAGCTAAAAGATAAACGTCCTACTTCACAATATACATACTAAATAGTGTATGGAACAAGAAAATGTCTTGTAAGTTAACCGATTATAAAACATTTTAAAAAGCATAATAAAATTTCCATTAATAAGAAACACTCAGTCAATGAAAAATAACATAAATTCTATAAACTAAAGTGGACATATTAAATTATAGGTAAAATATAATAAGATATAATATGAATGTATACCTGTTTGCATAGAAAACTCCAGATAATAACATAATTGTGTCATTAAGTGAATACTATTATGTATGTTTACTCATAAATAGAATGTCAATAAACTATTTTCATAAATGTAAGAGATGAATATCTTTCTATCTACAAACTAAATTTAATATTAAATTTTAAACCAACCAATAAAAAAAAACGTATATACCATAAACTGTTTTCAAATTAATTTCATATTCATATCACAAATAAAATAAAAATATACCTTAGTAACATATACAAACTAATATATAAATGAACATGCACAATAAAAAATCACTATTAATATATTTTACTATATACTCATAGTTCGTAATTTAAGTTCCTTCACTATGAGCTGACTGATGAGGGAAATGACACCATTATGGCCAAAGCACTTTACTAGCGATGCATCCATAATTTTTTTTACATTTTATTCTAATACAGTAAAATAAAATCATTAAGTTTTTGTTGCAATAAAAATAACATATAGTTATTTTTTGCAGAATTTTGTATCTGTCTTATTTAACTAAATTGCAGCTTTAATAATATGTTCAAGTGTGATAGCAAGACGAAACCTTCAGAAAACATTTTTTAATATTATCCATGGTAATATATTTTAAATAGTTGGCAATGACTTCAGCATTTCAAAACATTTTGAGATCTTTTATTAATTCTTAAAACTAGCATTCCACTATAGGTATTAAGAAGCAGTAAATTATTACTATTTTTGTTTTTATATCAATAATATTACACATTATCTTTCTCCTATCAGGATTTCCACTAAATATATTTAATAATCATGATTTAAACTTTTTCTTCTGAATTTATCAATACAGTAAACTATTTCAATTTTCATAGTTGCTTAGATATTCTTGACTTCGTTTACGGAGAAGCCATAATACATCACATCACATCACATAACATTATAATACTTTTTCTTTTACAAAATTAAAAATTAAATCCACACATCCTATAAATCAGTAACCCTTATTATTCATATGAAGTAAATTTTACTTGGTTCAATTTGAATTTTAAAAGTTTTGTCCAAATTATTTTTAATTACATTTTTATTATATACGTTTAATCTAAAAGCAAAACAAAACTTATTTTTATCTTTATTTTAATAAATGAATGCACAGAATATATTTTCTTTTTTTTTCTTGCCATTCTAAAAAACCAGGCTGATTTTTAAATGTATATAATAATTATAATGATTAGATAATATTCAGAATAAAATTTCATGCTTACTACTTGTTGTCCGGTTTCAAATTCAAAGTCCCTTTTGATAAAATACATGTTCATCAAAATGGTTTCCATTTTTCTCTCAGTGTAATATTCTGGTGATTGTCAATCAATAAATAAGCAGGCCAAAATGCATGCAAGTAAGTAAGAGTCTCTACTTTATAATCTAAGAATTACAATATATTTTAGTTTTGGTCAATTTAAATCCAGTGTTAGAACTTTTTTAGCTCTTACTTGGTTTATTTAATTTTGTTGTTTCAGATGTTAATATCTTTCCTTTTGTTCTTTTTATTAATAGTCCTCCTCTATCTCTTATGCTAATTTATTTATACATTTTATTACATTGAATTGTGGGATAAAAATATTTTTTTAAACTTCTACAATCTGAAACGTTCATTGTAATTATGCACCTGAGAACAATTAGTATATTTAATTATGAAAAATATCATGAGCTCAAAACAATTGGAAATAAGTGTATCACTAAGAAATTACGTATGAGGCAGTGAATACAGATTTAATAACCTGAGACCTAAATAAATAAATAATAAATAAAGCTAAAATACATGAGTTAAGCAAATAAAATTTAAGTTAAACAGTAAGCATAATGAAAATCGATAAAAAAGGGAAAGGTTAATTACTCGTGTAAAATACTTGGAAACAGTATAAAACACTATGACATATACATAATTATAACTTTAAAATTATCTTTATATTCAACTAGTGAAAATGGTTTATGAAAGATAACTAGAAGTGGAAGAAAATTAGAGTTTTGCATGTAAAACGTTCCAAAGAAACATTAATTATTAGTGATAGTGAAGTGGAAGATGATATGATTAGAAGTGAGCAAGGACTTTTGTACATTCAAATACCTGGGGGATCCATATCAGAATGCAAAACACTTACCCAAGTGCACAAGGCAGGTTAGATGTCATCACAAATCCAAAAAGCACCGGAAATTAGAATTATGCAAGTTCCATGCTGCGAGATGAACATTGCTCAGTTGATCCAAATGATCATAGGAACAGAAGCACAAATGAACCAAAAATTAGACAGCAATGCAAGTAGTTTAAAAAGATATGAATGATAGGAAAACAAATATGAATATTATGAAAACATATATGAATGATATGAGAGCAAGTTTGAAAACAGATATGAATGATATGAAGACAGAAATGAATACTAAATTTGATAGTATGAAGGCTACTATGGTAACCAGGGCTGATGTAGACAGCATGGAGATAAAATTAAAAGAAAGTATAAGTTCTCTAAAAGACGATATAAAGAGCTATAAATGATGTAAAAATTAATTTGAAACTATAAATTAAGGTTATTGAAATAATAATGCTGAAATGATACAGGTAGTGAGTGAAATAAGAAAGGATTTGGTTGAAAGTAACATACAATGCCAAAAACATTTTGAAGAGTTTAGTTGTAGTATAATCAATCAATTTGAATTCAAGTTTCAAGAAATCTACCAAACTCACACAGTTTTTAAGAGCAAAACCCATGGAAACCAAAAACGACAACAGGAAAAGATTCAAGGGGAAATTCAAGACATTCACACTAAAATAGTTCAACTTTGGGTAAAACAGAATAATGAATTAGAAACAATGATAGAAGTTAATGAGACCATGAACCAATGTCTAAAGCAATTGAGAGATAAAGTGTTTTCAAATAAAGCAGACATAGTTATAACTAAAAAGGTTTTAGAAAAGATTACAGAAAGTACAAATGGAACACAACATCATACCAGTTACTTTGATGAAGCCATCAGCCGAAGACACGAAAATATTGAGTCCCAACTATAGAAAAGATTGAAGAAAGTACAAATGGAACACAACATCATACCAGTTACTTTGATGAAGCCATCAGCCGAAGACACGAAAATATTGAGTCCCAACTATACCCTATGATATGAGCCCTTGAAATGCAAGCTCAGACAAACCAAAAGATCCAGACTGATAAAGATAAAAAGAATAAAATAGGGAACAATCTGGGGATTGCTCTTCATAATCTCAACAATACAAGTAATCCCTATTCAAAATCCACTTTTCAATAATAATGTCTGATGTAGAGAATTATTTTATAAATGTCATCTCAGATGTTCAAACATCAGATATGCAACTACCAACCCATCTAATAAACTCCATGAAGTCATTAGTAACATTAGAAGAATATCAATTCAACCCACAAGATCAAGCAGAGGGTTTGAACCACTCAATCTACCTGCATGCGGATAATAAAGAATTCAAATTAATTTATGAATCTCAAAAATTAGAAGAAGAACAAGCAGATAATACTCTCAAGTGTAAAATAAGATGAATCTACCAAGACTTCAAGATTAATTGTGATTCAAATGATAAACCTGTGAAAAATGAGGCGACTTCATCATCTAAAGACATCATGGCTGAATACATGAATGTTGTTGTGATGGCAAATAAATTGGGTATGTATTTTAAATCGTACCTGCACATTTGTATCTACCATTGAAACAAAATTTAATAATATTAGACATAATATTAATGAATTCAATGGCGGTCATCAAAGTGGAATAATTCTATTTCAAATGACTGCTACAAAAGGGGATGATTATTTTAAAAGGCAAATCAGAAAGGCACAAATAAGATCAGTAGAGTTGATCATCTTAAGTGTGTATTATGACACTCAAGGTATTTCCATAACCAAATGGATGATCAAAGTATAAAAAATTATCAAATAATAATGGAGGTAATACAATCCAAAAACAAAAAAGATGTCAGTTCCACAAGTTGTGAAATACTTATGAAGTTCCCTTCGCATTCATTAAACATGTTAATGAAACTGCTTAAAATGAAAAGCACATATAAAAGAATGGACTTCAAATATTGCAACCTTAGAATGTGGCAATGAACTTTTGTCAATGATTGAATCCCAATATGATTCTCCAAATGGAAGATAAATAAATGTATACATATATATGAAACAACTGATCATTATGTAGATATCAATGGACATTCTAAAACAAATGAACCACTAGACTGTTATCACAAGAGTATAAGTGTATATATACAAGAGATAAGTAACCATGACTCTGACTCTGAAAAAATGTTTAACGTCATCCAGGAAATGAGGGAAGATATTTATATATTCACTGGGATATAACTTGCAGCCAACCAACAATGCATTAGGTATAGACTAATTAAGCAGGGTAAAAATGCAATGAAATGCTGACACTATTTGCAAAACAATAAAATACAAACTCACTGTTATATATAGAATAAAAGCCTATGAGCAACTCATGAATAAAACTAATCAGAGGCAATAAAAGTGCAAAAGAAAATCCACACAACTTTAAAATAGGAGATCAGGTTTTTATAAAACCTCCTCACAAACTCCAAGAAAACAAATGTGAGAAATTTTATCATCAATATGAATGTTTTTTATACTATCACAAAACACTCAGGTCATAATGCATAGATTTAGGAAAAGATCATAAGGAAGTCAAATACCGACCAAAGTGTATAAACTCTGATAGAAATCGATACAACAATGTAAAAAAATATAAATAAGCTATTTAGACTTACATTTTTGATGAATCAATATTTGTTATTTTATCGTTGTTTAAATGTTGTACATAATTGGTGTCATCACCATGAATTTCAATCTAGGGATTATGGGTATGGTAATATAAACTTGTTACATTAAGGATAGACGCAAGTTCATTACCGATTGCAATATTATATATATATAAACAAAAAAAGACTTATAAATCCAAGAAATAATATTATATTTCAACCAGAGGACTGGTTTTCATCAGAAAGAAAAAAAAATACCCAGTAAAATGGCGATAATCAAAAATTACAGATTTGATAAAAGATTATAAATTTAACAAACCCTCCCTGATTGGTCACAAAATCTAACACAGAAGATCTACCCAATCAATGACAGAATTCAAACAAAAAAAAAAAAAAAACTACATTTCCTCCTAATCAAGCCTAAATTCTATTTGAATTGAAATAAGTAAATAAATAAAAAATCCAAAATTAAAATATACATATGTGCATACATGCAAAAATAGACTATGCCCACATACAAAAATATTGGAACTATTACATCTCTGGGTTATCTGGTCTCCTAAATTATTTTTATATGTGAGTTTTTTATGTGAAAGTTTTTTTATGTGAAATTTTTTTTTTTATATATGAGATTTTTTATGTAAAGATTGGTTATATGGATGTTTACTATCTGTGTTTAATTGGTATATAGATAAATAATTAATTATTATAAATTATTTTACTTTGCACTAACTATAATTTTTGATTAAAATGTATAAGTATTTTAGTTTTTAATGAATATTAATGTGAGCACAGCTATTTTTTGTATGTGGGCATAGTCTATTTTTGCATGTATGCACATATATATATATTTTAATTTTGGATTTTTTTATTTATTTACTTATTTCAATTCAAATAGAATTTAGGCTTGATTAGGAGGAAATGTAGTTTTTTTTTTTTGTTTGAATTCTGTCATTGATTGGGTAGATATTCTGTGTTAGATTTTGTGACCAATCAGGGAGGGTTTGTTAAATTTATAATCTTTTATCAAATCTGTAATTTTTGATTATTGCCATTTTACTGTGAATTTTTTTTCTTTCTGATGAAAAGCAGTCCTCTGGTTGAAATATAATATTATTTCTTGGATTTATAAGTCTTTTTTTTGTTTTTATATGTATTTCCTTTGGTTAGTTATATATATTGTTGAAACATTTCAAGCATATGATTTTTACGTTTGTCCCATAATAAATGCTAGTGAATTTATTAATTTCGATTCAGTCTCTAATTTAGTAAATTGATTTCGTATTCACTCATAGTTTACAGTTTCAAATGTACAAATGCACATATGATATAATATATAGTAGAATTGAAATTTTTTCGCTTGATCACTATATACATTATACTAATTGTAACTTATATAGAGGTATGGTAGTCATCAGCTGACCTTCGCGCATCTCTGTTGAGAGTCATATTAGAATTTTCGATGGGTATGGATTCTGAGAATAACGAATTCGATAAGGGTTAAGGTATAGTTGAATTGACCCAAATTGCATTTGAGTTTAACTGATGAGTATTGAGCTGGTCCCTAAACAATAGGTTCAATTATAGGCCATATACTTCATTGCATAATCTCCAACATCCTACCCAAAGACTCGATTTCTGAGAGTAGTCAGATGTGACCCTTTCTTTTTATGTCATCGGTTGGACCATTGCAATATAAGTATATAAAAGTAAATAATTTACTGATGCATATAACTGGAATCTCATGGATGTAAATTAATCTTCACATACACTATTAGATTAAATTTACATGTAATTATCGTCAATAAATGTTTTTCAAGCATCAGTGTAACACTTAGAGTTTCTTATATAAACCAAACTTTATTATGGTGCTTCAATCAGGACTTGTTCTTATTATGAGTTTGATATTTCAATTGACAAATTGTTTACACAAATTTTGTTTATATATCAAAGTAATTTAATGATAAGAAGTCTGTTTAATTTATTTTATTTTAGAATAGTCAATAATTATATATAACTAGTTACAATTGTTTTCAATATAATAACATAAAATTTAGTAAAAAAAGACTTAATGTTAAAGTTTACCTTGTTAAATAATTTGTAAAAATAAAAATAATAATAAATATTGCAAAACTAAAAAAAGGTAATATATATATAATAGTAATAATAATAAGTCAGATGTCACATGACTTATATATAGCTTGCACTTTATATAGGTAGTTTTATATATATATATATATATATATATATATATCAAAACTACCCCAAATCTAAAATTAAACCAGACCAGCATAAAAATAATATTAAAACACAACCTAAGGTTTCACTGCTACAAGCAGACTTCCCAAGTGTAAAGAACTACAAAAAAAACTACACAATATATATACTATTAAAAACTACCCACAAATCCATTCACTTCCCATCCACCCTTAATATTAAAAGAACTCTTAAATAAGTTAATTGCTTCAGAATAATAAATTTTCAATAATAAAGATTTTAATTCTTTTTTTGATTTCATTTCTCTCAAAGAAGACAACCTCAGCTTCATCAAAATCAATAGTGTGGCCTGTATCTTTTTCATGGACATACAAAGCAGAACTAAGATATCTATTTTAACTCTACTTTTATGAACCTTTATTCTTTCATTTAAACTCAAACTACTCTGACCTATGTAAACCTTCTTACAAAATAAACAAGGAATAAAATATACCACACCAGGAATAGTCTTTCTATCAAAAACTTCTTTTGTATTATTTAATAAATTATTCAATGTAACACCCCTTTTCCAAGCAATTTTCTTATTTCCAAACAATTTACTATTTCTACACACAATTTTATAAGAAGACAATTTAAATGGCAAAGAAATAAAATCATATTTTTCTTTAACCTTTACATCCTTACAAATATTACTATTAAATAAAATACTTTTAACAAATTTATCAGAGTATCCAACACTCAAATAATCTTTATAAAATTGATATTTCTGAAACAAAGATACCCCACTAGAATTATTTAATTTAATATTCCTATGACAATAATTCCTTAAAGCAGCTACTTTATGAGATACAGACTGATAGCTATCAGGTTTAATTATAGATCTTAATTCTTTACTTTTAACTAAATGACTGCACAATAAACAATTAGTTTCTATATTTCTAATCACCAAAAGATCTAAAAATTTTAACTTACCAAAATCCAACCCCCCTCCTTCTAACACAAATTTTATAGAAGGATCAAAACAATTAAACTCATTTACAAATTCCTTCAATTTATCATTCTCAACTACAAATAAACAATCATCAACATATCTGACAAATAATTTTACATATAAACAATTCTTTTTAATAATAATTTCCTCTTCCATAAAACTAATATAAACTGAACATACTAAAGGAGAAATAATATAACCTATTATCCACCCTTCCTTAATATTATAAAAATTACCTTTATAAGTAAAAATACTTAGACTCCTCCAATAACAAAAGCAAATCTTTAATTACCTTAATTTTATTTTTTGATAAAGAACTTTTCTTAATGAATACAGACAAAAGAACATCAATACTGCTTAGCCTATTAACAGACTGATACATATTTTAAATATCTAAACTTCCAAATACCCAATTACTTTCCATTTTAAAATTATTAATCTTATCAAAAGCCTCAAAAGAAGAAGAAACTGTGTACTGACCAAAATAAACAAATTGTTTTAAAAAATTATTCAAGAATCTAGAAATACCCTCTACAACACTACCTGTAAAATCAAAAATAAATCTTAAAGGAAAACCATCTTTATGAGTTTTAATATTCACAAACATCTTAGCTGATGTAAAATCATTAGGATAGCATTTTAAATAATCTACTCTATTAAAATTTTTTAAATTAACCATTTTCTTCATAATATCTATCAATTTTCTTTTAATCAAATTACCTGGATTTTTATCTAACAACATATATTTACAATTATTTAATTCTCTATCCATTTTCTCTTTGAATTCATCTCCTTTCATAATAACAAACCTACCAGATTTGTCTTCACGAGAAATGATTACATCATTAGCAATTAACCTATTTTTAAGATGTTTAATCTCAGCAGGATTAATAACAAATTTTTCTTTCCTTTTTAAACTTTTATTCAAAATCGATTGAATACCAACTTTCTTCTCATCACTCAAATTACTAGATTCAATAGACGAAATTGTATCAAAAACTATATTTTTTGAATGAAATGGAACAAAATTAAGGCCTTTACCAAGAATATCTAATTCTCTATCATAACTTCAAATCCGAAAGATTAACAACTCTATCCTCAGAAACCTTATTCTCATACCCTTTATCACTACAATAAACTTTATTAACTTTCCCAAACAACCACTTTAATTTTCTTTCATATTTTTTACAATAGAAATTTAACCTATTCTGTCCAAATTGTCTCATAAAAAAATTCAAAATTGAATAATTAAAATCTTGCCTCCTTTCTAAATAATATCTATTCCTTTTATATAGATAAATAAATTTATAAAACCTTACAAAAGTATCTTTTAAAAAACTATTCAATATATATGTTTGTAACTTAAAAACTAAATTTTTATTTTGAAGCAACTTTTTATTTCTACTAAAATTAATAACACAGCACCTAGGAAAAACACTAAATTCCCTACATTTTTTAAGAAAATAAATCTGCCATCGTAAAGACTCTACCCTATCACTCAATTTAGACAAATTTTTAATCCTTCTAATATCATTAAATGGAAAATTATTAAAAACTAAACTCCACAAACCCATACTAAAAACCCAAATTACCAATACCCTTATAAATTAAAACCCAATAAAACCTACACACATTTCTATATATATATATAACTAAATATACACAAATATACTCTTTCAATCCAAACTCAAACAACAAACATAATATACATAAATGACATTCAAATATATCAATAATTAAAAACAATATATATATATATCAATAATAAAATGTCAATAATAAATATCAATAATAAAATATCAATAAAAAAAAAATATTTACACTACATCAGCAAAACTACTCTTAAACGCAAAAAACTCATTAAAATGTAAACATTACAAGCATAAAGCTAAACTAGTCAATATAAAATCAAAACTACTCCAAATCTAAAATTAAACCAGACCCGCATAAAAATAATATTAAAACACAACATAAGGTTTCACTGCTACAAGCAGACTTCTCAAGTGTAAAGAACTACAAAAAAAAAAAAACTACACAATATATATACTATTAAAAACTACCCACAAATCCATTCACTTCCCATCCACCCTTAATATTAAAAGAACTCTTAAATAAGTTAATTGCTTCAGAATAATAAATTTTCAATAATAAAGACTCTTTAATTCTTCTTTTGATTTCATTTCTCTCAAAGAAGACAACCTTAGCTTCATCAAAATCAATAGTGACCTGTATCTTTTTCATGGACATACAAAGCAGAACTAAGATATCTATTTTTAACTCTACTTTTATGAACCTTTATTCTTTCATTTAAACTCAAACTACTCTGACCTATAGAAACCTTCTTACAAAATAAACAAGGAATAAAATATACTACACCAGGAATAGTCTTTCTATCAAAAACTTTAAGGAATTATTGTCATAGCAATATTAAATTAAATAATTCTAGTGGAGTAGCTTGGTTTCAGAAATATCAATTTTATAAAGATTATTTGAGTGTTGGATACTCTGATAAATGTGTTAAAAGTATTTTATTTAATAGTAATATTTGTAAGGATGTAAAGGTTAAAGAAAAATATGATTTTATTTCTTTGCCATTTAAATTGTCTTCTTATAAAATTGTGTGTAGAAATAGTAAATTGTTTGGAAATAAGAAAATTGCTTGGAAAAGGGGTGTTACATTGAATAATTTATTAAATAATACAAAAGAAGTTTTTGATAGAAATACTATTCCTGGTGTAGTATATTTTATTCCTTGTTTATTTTGTAAGAAGGTTTACATAGGTCAGAGTAGTTTAAGAGTTCTTTTAATATTAAGGGTGGATGGGAAGTGAATGGATTTGTGGGTAGTTTTTAATAGTATATATATTGTGTAGTTTTTTTTTTTTGTAGTTCTTTACACTTGAGAAGTCTGCTTGTAGCAGTGAAACCTTAGGTTGTGTTTTAATATTATTTTTATGCTGGTCTGGTTTAATTTTAGATTTGGGGTAGTTTTGATTTTATATTGACTAGTTTAGCTTTATGCTTGTAATATATATATATATGTGTGTGTGTAATACAGAGTTCATTAACTACATCAAACTGGAAATCAGATTGCCTTTTTAACATTGACTGCTCCCCTGGAAAATTGTTTATTCCACATTTTACAATATGTGCTTCTCACAATTAACTATTGATTATTGTAATAACTGATAATTGATTCCAGTATTGTTATATATTTTTATATATCATCAGTCCTTCATACAGCAGACTATATTACTCTGGTATCAACAGCAATGATATATGTCTTGACCAATTATATGTCCATTTGTTACCAATGTTGCATTTTGCTCTTTACGCTTCTAATTTCTCATTTTCACTTTTTCTTAATTTAAAAAATGAAATTTAAAATCGGACTCACAAAAATTGTGTTTTACATAAATTAAATTTTCATTTTTTTTTTTATAATTTTAAGTTTCAATTACCTCATATCAATTTTTGTTATAATAATATCATTATTATATCCTACAATATCCAACGATTCAATTTCAAAGATGCCGCATTTAAAAATAACTATTGAAAATAAATAAAAAATTTTGTCTTTTAAAATACGTAAGTTTAAATACAATTATTGGTTATCAAAGAAATTATTCTTTAACCATTTGTTAGGAATAGATAAACATTTTTTGCAATAGTTGTTGAAAAATTTGTTTTCTGATTTAAAACCAGTGTATCTTTCAAATAACCTCTTATATTTTGATCATGTTCACTCAATTCACTAGTTTACCAAAATTTTATTATATATATATATATGCATTTATCTTTTATTTACTTATTGCTGATTTTATTTCTCCAATTTTCATGTCATTTTGTAACCTCTAAACTGGATAACTTTATACTTTGTTGCTTTTCTCTAATAATATAGGTTATATGTTATCGTTATATGTATACACTGTATATGAAAATATCCCTCTGCATTTTGCAAGCTGAAAATACAAATACAAAATTTTCAAATCACTCTCCAAAACTTTATGTTTTTTCAGCAAGCCCTTTGTAAATAAATATAGAGACTGAAATTCACACAGCATGGCGCTAAAAGATCCTTTTGTGCCATGCTGTTTTAATTTCAAACTGTATTTATTCTCAGATGGCATTGAAGAAAAAACGTAACATTTGGGAGAGTGATTTGAATATTATATATATATAATTAATTGTTATGAAATAAACAGATTTTAGCAAACTAGTCCCCCCCCCCCGTTCCTACTTTTAATTGTATTATTTTTCACCATATTACATCATTAATTTCCAGCATTGTTACTCAAACTCTGATGTCATCCTTTCAAAGAGTGACAAGAATTTTTATCAACTTTTCAGTCCCATAAAACATCAATAACCCCATTATAAGAACTATATGTCTAATCATAATTGATGATATTGTATCCATTTGTGTAACCAAATAGATTTTAAGTTTTTAACACAGTAATTTTTAGATCTCTTTCTATACAATAAAATGTTTGAAAGTCTTTTTACTGTAGTGCATAAATTAATTACCAGCTTCTTATCTATTTTTTTTACTTTAAATAATTGGAAATGGCATAATTTCAAGAGTTCTCATATTGCAAAAATAAAAAAATTCCAACATTTTTGAAGCTCATATATTAACATAATATTTTCATCCTTCTCCAGAAACAGACCACGTTCATTTTTTAAAATATAAAAAAAAGTTTAACTTCATAAATCTAGATATCTATGTACAATCGAAATAAATAGATTAGGATGGATAGATTAATGAAAGTCGTTATCAGAGCAAATCGAAAGATTTTATAAAATCATAATATTGCCTTAAAGCACTACTTTCAATCATTATCAATTTCATCATCCTTGCAGTTTTTTTTTCATCAAATCTTTTCAATTCTTACCAGTTATTGCTTATGAAGTCTCATCTTTATTTTCTTCTGCCAATATATATTAAGATATATAATTATGTAGCTAAGCTTAATATATATATAAGACATATTTTGCCGGTTCATCCGTGTTAAAATAATTTAAGTATTGATACACCGACGTTTATCACCCAGTGTATGACTTGTGTGACCAAGTCGAAACGTCGGTATATCAATATTTAAATTATTTTAACAGGGATGAACACGCAAAATATGTCTTTTATATAGGCAACCCCTGAAAATCTTCGTATCAATATATATATATACATATATTAATTCTAATATTTTCACAGATAAAAGATGTCATATTATTATTACTATTTGCGAGATATTCCGTGTAGTGAAAAGGCTAAATGCTGACGTTTCAGTACAATATCAAGTACCTTCCTCAGAGCGTCCTCTTTCTCAAATCATAAGTGAGATTTAAAACCGTTTTTATCGTTTTCTTTCTCCTCATATTTAAATTCTTTTGGTTGAGAAGTTTTAAAATTTATTTTCTCTTCCAATAGCTTCTTCCAAATGTTATTAATCTTATTTAATTCACATCTTTCATTTATGCTCTTGGGCCTTTTAAAAATCTCTATAGCTTCTCTTAGCAATCTCTGGTCATATTGTTCAATTTTTGCTAAAATATTTGTTTTTTTTCAAAATTGATATCATGATTTTTTAATTTTATATGAGAATAAATAGCTGATGAATTGGATTTTTCTCTCACTGCCAGAATGTGTTCTTCCTTTCTAATATTTATTCTACGATTAGTCTGTCCTATATATGTATGTGGACAGACCCTACATGGAATTTCATATACACCATGACACTCCAAAGCAATTTTATCTTTAGGAAGTGGAAATATTTCACTATTTTTTTTATAAGTAGTGTAAATTGTGTGAATATTATTATTTTTTAAAATGTTACCAATTTTATCAGTTACTCCTTTTATATATGGTAAAATTGTCTTAATTTTTGATGTATCAAAATCTTTTTTCTTTTGATATGTATAAGCCCTATTAATAATGTTCTAATTAAAACCATTATGAAGAAGCATTTTATTAGTAGTAGAAAGGTCCCAGTGAAAATGGCTATCATCAGAAAGTCTCTTTGTTCTATCCAATAATGTCTTTGCCACTGAAAATAGTTGTGCAGGATATATATATAAGTAAATTAAATGGAAGTTGTTAATAATAAAATTAATATTTGTCTTTACACTTTAAAAAAAGTATATAATAACTCAATTGTAACGAAGTTGTTTTACAATAGATCTTTATTTAATAAGCGTTTAATTTTTGAATTTCGTTCATATAAACCCATTGTAATATTTTCATTTTTAAAAAAGCAAGTGTATTAAATAAAGTCATAGAGTTAACAGTACAATACCTAATAAGAGCTGGTTCAACACAAAATATATCTATTGAAGATTATTTCTCTTTTTCATATGGATGTAGTCATGTGTGTCGGTTATATAAAATGTAATGACTAACGGGAACTTGAAAGTCTAGGTCCAAATTTTCTATAATTACATCTAGCTTATAAGTATATATATATATATACTTGTATTTAAATAGTAATAATAATAATCGTAATAATAATAACAACAACAACCGCAATAATTAATAATAATATTTGTCTTTGGATATTATTTTTTTAACTGAAGTCACAGACTGTTGAAACTTCAAAATTATTATTTCTATTTTTATTATCATTTTTAAATAGTAAACGTTAAATGTGAGAAAATATTTTTGCTTTAGTATTTTAGAAAATGCATTTTAAATTAAAATATTTAAATATTTAATTAAAATTAAGTTTTTTTATTTTTTTCAAATTTAATTAATTTTTCTTTAGACTTAATGCCTTTATCGATTGTTTAACAATTAACACAGTTAGTTAGAAAATAACGGCATTTTTTTTTTATTGTTTTACAAATGTTCAAAGAGTAGCTTAAAAGGTTATAAATAGATATCTCTACCAAAAAAAAATTTTTTAAATAATAATAATAATCCGATAATATATTACTGAAATGATTAAGTTCTAAAAGCACACTTTTATATATATTTTTTTTTTTTTCATATGTCACAGCATCGGCCGGGTCGCGAACTCACAACCGTCTGCAACCAACTACTTGCTTGCAAGGCGGCTGCGATGACCTCTCGGCTAACACTTTTATCATTTGAGTATTGTTTTCCAATTTAAAGAAAAAAGCTTTTCTTTTAACTTATCAAACTTAAGAAAAACAACAGACATATAAAACAAAGCGAAGCAATTTCGATTAATTACTATTTTAATATGTTTTTTTTTTTTTTTAAAGATATATATCAGTATTTGGTAACATTGGGAGCAAGCAGTAACTATCGATCATCATCAGTATTGTCAGTTTTGGGGCACAGTTTATTGTAGCACTTTATATTCAGACCTATATTATAAACATTAGGATATTATTATTGTTTAAGAAGAAATATTTACTAAATTATTTATATTTCATTTCATCTAATGCCTAAGAATTGTGTTAATCACATTGCAAATAATTTATAAACACAAAATAGTCCCAAATTGTTGAAAGTGATAAATTTTAAAAAATATATTTTAATAAATAAGATATATATATATAACAGAAGCATCAAATTTAGTCATTAGTGATAATAATATGAATTGTTCATTCCCCTCCAATGTCATATATTAATTAAAAATTGATTTTTCCCTCTTTATTTATAGAAACTGTTCTTTTTTTTAATGAATAATGTCGTTATTCTGTTCTTCAAAATATTTAGTATTTTTTTAAATCACCTGATCTCAATTATCTCGCAAATTAATATATATATATAACGAAGCAGGCTTTTATTTATCTTACAGAAACTTTAATATTAGGACTTTTCTAATTGTGCGAATCAACAATATTTCTCCCATATAAATTATTTAAGTTAATTTATCAATTTTCATGAATGTATAAATGTAAGTGAATGGTGACACATTTACACATACAATTTTACGATTTTTATAGATTTCCAGACGTAAAGAAAGATTAAATATAGAAGAGAATTTTCATCTAATAATTTAATTTTTCTGTTATCTCATCAAGATTAAAAAAATTATCAGAATTACTACTATACGAAAATTCCCTTTTGTATTTAATATTTATGTCTTTAAATCCTATAAAAAAAGTTAATTTACTATACATAAACAATAGCATAAGAGGCTCTAATTATTGTGACCTTTGGGAAATAATGATATATTTCAAATTGTCCCACATATATAAAGTATTTCTGCTTGATAAGTCATTCATATAATAACTTGAGTACTAAGCTATAATTGGAATCCTATCTACTTTCGAGTACTTCAGACAATATTATTATTATTTTTCAAATCGTTTTTCTTTAAATTGCTATCCCAAGTTTCATTGGCTGTGGCCTTACTATAGCATGATTAAGAAATTTATTTAGAATATTATGTGAAATTTCTATTTCCATCTGATGTTTTTATAAATATATGTAAAAAGATAGAAAAAGAGGGCTAATAAAAAATAGAAAAATTGATAGATAGATAAATGAATGGAGAGAGTGATTGATCAATAAATAGATAAAGACAAATACATTACATAGATAAGTAGATAGATAGGGAGATAGATAGATAGATAGATAGATAGATAGATAGATAGATAGATAGATAGATAGATAGATAGATAGATAGATAGATAGATAGATAGATAGATAGATAGATAGATAGATAGATAGATGGATGGATGGATAGATGGATGGATGGATAGATAGATAGATAGATAGATAGATAGATAGATAGATAGATAGATAGATAGATAGATAGATAGATAGATAGATAGATAGATAGATAGATAGATAGATAGTTGTACAAATAGATAAATAGATAGATACAATGATTGATTGATAGATAGTCAGACACAGACAGACAGACAGATAGATAGATAGATAGATAGATAGATAGATAGATAGATAGATAGATAGATAGATAGATAGATAGATAGATAGATAGATAGATAGATAGATAGATAGATAGATAGATAGATAGATAGATAGATAGATAGATAGATAGATAGATAGATAGATAGATAGATAGATAGATAGATAGATAGATAGATAGATAGATAGATAGGGGAATTCACATAAGAAAGATCTCATGAATTTGGAATTCTCTCATATGGATTGTCTAAAATAATATTATTTATTTGTGTGTGTGTATATATATATATATTGAATTAATATTAGCTAGTTTAGTATTTTTATAATTTCTTTTTCGTAAATTATGAAAATTTGTTTATTATGTAATACGTTATCGGGATCTGTTCGTGTATAATATAGTTATATACTATGGAAGTATGAAAAGACATTGACTATTTAATATTATAAAATAGTAGAGAAGGAAGTAAATCCTTATAATTATTTTTATTACATTAAATAAATTTGAATTGTTATTCGTTTATAAATATTGTTATTTTTTTATTTAAAATTTAAAGCAGTTTCTAATTTATTTAATTTATCTATTCATTTTACTAAACCAAAATGAAGTCAAACATGTATACTTACACACATATATTATAGTTATTTAAAATCCTCATAACTTAGTTGAAATAAATTTTAAAAATATATTGAAATTATATTGATTATGGTTATTCATGTAAAACTGCTGGAAATCCCTGAAGAGAGCTAACTGCAACTTCTCCCTGAGTTTGAATTCTGAGCATAACGAAACAATTAATAAAGGTGAAGGTTGAATGATTTATTCTATATTGGATCTACATTAAATATTTAGTATTAATTTATTACTATTAAAGTAAATTCACTTTTGTATTAAATTTAGATCATCTCTTTACAGCATCCTATGTGAAGATCTAAAATCTGATCATATTGAGATGCTACCGCCTTGAAATTTCCTTAGGGAAATATATATAATTACATGGGGATTTGAACCCTGACTCTAAAGCTCTTCCTATTCATCCACTATTCCATCAATAACTGATAAACATGACCACATACAAGCAAAATAAGATAAATGATCTCCAATTTAATATTTCATGCTGAACCAGCACTCATTAGATCTTTTTTGTTTTTCATGATGAAAAATTATGTTGTTACAAGTGGGATAAACTAAAAAAATATTAAGATATTTGCCAAGGAATTGCTAGAAGTTGGTTATGGGATAGAAAAGATTAACAATACTTTATGCTAATTTAAAAAGAGTTTAAAGGAGTTGCAGAATGATAGTAAAAACTGAATATGTATTCCATTTATTTCAAATGTTCAAGGGAAATTTTTTAAGGATATATATAAGAATGTGTTTAATGTTTCACTTTGAGTTACTAATAAAGTTAATGAATAATTCTAAAAATATCACCCCTAACAAGCAGAAAAGTAATGTTGTGGATGTATGTTATCATATATAGGTGAATCGAGGTGCAGTATTAAAAAAAGATTAAAGGAGCACAAATTGTTATTTATGTGTTTGAAAACTAAAAATAATAAGGATTTAATGATTGCTTTAGTTTTCATGGATCACTAAAAGAAACATAAATATAAATTAAAGTTTGATATTGATAGTGTTAAGATTCTTCATGAAGAGAGTATCGTAATAAAAGAAAAATGTAGGAGACAATTTTAATGAAAAGGAATAAAATAAATTTAATTAAGAGATAAGCTGCTAACATTAAGATTCTGGATTCACGAGATTAGAATGGCATGTTTCCTTCTATTTTTTTAAATTTAATGGCAGTTGAAGCATGGTAAGGAATTAACCGAAAGTAATTCATGAGGATTGAAAGATTGTATACAAAAATGTTTATTACCATTATATATATATATAAGTCCATTAATTAAAAATAAAATTGTAATTATAATTGAAATAATAAATTTAACGGTTTACAAACTATTACAAACAATCCTTAAATCCACAGAAGTACTTTCGGTTAATTTCTTAAACCTGCCTCAACTGCCATTAAATTCAAAAAACAAAAAAAGCAGAAGCAAACGTCATCAATTCAAATCCACTTTTTTATTTATTTAATGGCAGTTGAGGCATGTTTAAGAAATTAACCGAAAGTACTTCTGCGGATTTAAGGATTGTTTGTAATAGTTTGTAAACCGTTAAATTTATTATTTCAATTTTATATATATATATGAAACATCCCATAGCTAGATTATTTAAGCAACGTGCCCCCTTTAAATAAAAAAGCTAGAATTTTAGCACTCCATTGAAAAAGAAAATTTGACTTTTTTTTTATTTAAAGAAAAAAAGGAGGCTGGAATACTATAGTAATGGGTGTTTCAAATATTTTATATAGGTTTCAGCTAGCAACATGCATTGTTTATATATTGAACTGTATTAAAATGCATATAGTTCATGAGTTTGTTCACATTTGTAATATTTAATAAGCTAAAAAAAAGTAAAATTTAAAGCTCATTCAAAAACTGCAATATAGTCTTTTTTTTTTTAGTTAGTATAATGTATTTTTTTTTGATAACATATAATGAAAGTTACTTTTGTGTTTTGTTATTATCTAATTAAGTAAAAATAAAAGTTAAAATTGAGGGAATAAAAATGGATGCAGATTACTAATACGGATAAACAAACAAACAAAAAACAAAAACAAATTCCAAACGCAAAAGATTACTATTAAAGTTTTGAAGCTAATTAAAGATGGGGGAAATAATTTGTAACTAAAAAAAGAACTTTGTAATTAAAAATACAAAATAAATGTGTAAGATTATCAACTCATATTTTAATGGCAAAACAAAAGATAATATATGCACAGAAGTCTTAAAACTGAATCTAGAGTATAAAAAGAATACAATTTTGATCAAGGTTTTATGTTGTTTTCTTAGCTAGTAATTTCCATGGGCCAGGATAGGGCATTTTCTCTAGCCTGAACTACTCATATCCAGAGCTGCCACTTATCTACTGAAGTAAGTCATCATGCTAGAGTGGAACCCATACATTTACAGACACCTTCTTTCATCACAGAGGTCACTCCAAATAACTTTAGAGTCTAGTCTTAAGGACAGGCCAGAAATATAAAGGATGTTGACAAAAATTAAAGTCAAATGACATGAGTTCTTCAACCCAAGAAGTACATGTATGTTACAATCTACATAAATTCACATAATTTATTGGTAGCATTTTTCATATCCTGATTGTGACAAATTAGATGTTTGCAAACTAATCCTAAACTATAATCTATAATATATTATGGATGGACACATTTGATGGTTTATTATTAAAGAAACTATGGCATTTATGGTCTAAGAAAATTGTAATAAGAATTGTTTTAATTATTTAATGTTATTATCTGAATGAGCATTCGTATGTGCTTTCCAGTTTATTAGTGATTTACAGTTTATCGTTTAAATATTTTAATTTGTAATAAAATATTTATATTTGATATCATCTTTTCATCATACACTATTAATGCTAGTTTATTAGCATTTATTATATATACATTACCTTCGCCAATATGCTTGTTTAAACCCAGGGACAATTCCTAAAAAAATTCATATAAAAATGTAAAATGACAAGAAAATGTAATCCTTATCTTACTTTTGGGATTTACTGCAACGTTATGAAATGACGATGTGATGTGACAGATTAGTGAGACTACGAACTCCTACATCCTTTTAAATAAATGTAAAACTGATTCTGCCAGCAGTGCACATCATAATAAAATATTAGGTCAGTTAATCAGGAAAAATAACTATGTTCCTGAAATAACCGAAGGCATACATGAGTGGAATATTCTTTTTCTATTGTTTGATTAACTAAAGCAGTATAGTGCATGATAGTGGTCCTAAGTCCAGCATAACACATCACAGTATATATGCCAATACATTATTGTATCAAAACCTAAGTTAAAACACATTATTTACTCATCCCAAAATAAATAAGTATTGTTAGTTAAACGTGTAATATCTAATAAAAGTTACTGAATACATTTGAGGTAAGTGTTGATAAGGCAAATTAACAAGATATGGAGCATATCTTCGATCACTTATCTTACTGCCAGACAGAATAGTACTTAAAACTTAGAAAATATTGTTAAAGCTATATCTTTAAAAGTGTAAAAAATATGTACAGGATTGCATTCTCAAATCCTTGTTTTAAACTATATTATCCGAAATTAATCTATTAAAATGTCACAAAGATTTAGATTGTAAATATCTATAATCAAAGAATTTAATATAATGAAAAACGAAGTAGGCAATACAGAAGAATAGCTTCATAAATATAAAACACAATATGTTTTATAAACAACTGTTATGTTAATTCCTGTTTTGGACATTTAAGAATGAGTACCTAAATTTGATTAATTTGATAGACCTAACTTAGGATTATTTTGTTTTCTTGAAAAAAAATTAATCAATAGATGTTAGATATAAGAGATTAAATTTGAAATAGCAATTCGATTGAATCCTGGATTGAGTATGTATACCCCTCTTGTTTTTCTGTCTTATTTTTGGGTGGTTTGCTCAAAAATGAAAGATCAGAATAGACAGAAAATGGTAGCTGAAAAAAATCTACACATTTCATTTGGAAAACAGAATATTAGCAGCTGGTGAACTTTCCAAATCGCTAGTAGAAATCTTTTGACTGGGGAGAGAAAAACTTTTAACATCCTCAGTGAAGAAACATTCATATTATATTGTGGTTTGATAACTTTAGTGAGGAGAACTAAACACTTTCAAAATGTCAGTTGTACCGTTCTTGAGATGTGAACTTACTATATAATTTACTTAGAATGTTCATTTGTAAAATCCATCTAAGATAAAACTATCTCTTAAAAAATAACCTGCGAGAAAAAGTATTTCAAGGAATTATTATTTTCTACATTACTCGTTGATTTAAAAGCACGTATATTTTTAAAAAAAAAATAAAAAATTGGCAAATGAATTTGGAAAAGTTTTAAGACACAAAATGTAGTTAAATAGAAGAAGATAAAGGTATCATACAGAAAAATAGTTGAAGATACCTCTACTAAAAAGATGCAATCAACAGAATTTTAAACTAGACTGTAACATATTACTATACAACCAGATCTTCTATGTGCGCATAACGCTGTAATAAATATATATATATATATTACAAAAATTCAAGTCAGATGTCATATGACCTAATTTAATAAGCTTATATTACAAATGTTATATATATATCAAATAAGCTCTTAACAAGCTTTGCAGACAATTTCAATATAGATAATAATCAAGAATTTCAAATTGTTGTCAAGGCAACTTTCATTTAGCAATATATATATATATATAGAGAGAGAGAGAGAGAGTCATATGCACATATTATTATTTGATCTCAAGAGTTATTATGTGAGATCCATCTTATTTATGGTACGTGTTAACAAGCTATATTTCATTAATTAGCATTACTTACATTTAAGGAACTTTTTTTCTCAATTTGATTGACATTTTTTAATTTTTTATTTTATATATACATTAATATTACATAAAGCTAAACTAGTCAATAAATAATGAAAATGACTCCATATCCAAAACTCAAACAGATTACCAAGAAAATAAAATCTAAAACATTACCAATGTTTTCACTACTACAAGCAGACTTGTCAAGTGTAAAGAACTACAAAATAACATATTTATATTAAACATTACCCACAATTCCACTTACTTTTTATACACCCTTAATATTAAAAGATCTTATAAATAAGTTAATTGCTTCAGAATCATAAAGTTTTAATGATAATAATTCATTAATTCTTTTTATTTCATGTCTCTCAAAGAAGACAAGCTTAGCTTCATCAAAATTAATAGTGTGGTCTGTATCTTTTTCGTGGACGTACAAAGCAGAACTAAGATTGTTATTTCTATTTTGATGAAGCTAAGGTTGACTTCTTTGAAAGAAATGAAATAAAAAGAAGAATTAATGAATTTTTATTATTAAAAATTAATGATGCTGAAGCAACTAACTTATTTAAAAGTTATTTTAAGATTAAGGATGGATGGGAACTAAATGTAATTGCGGTTAATGTTTAATATAAATATGTTACTATTTTGTAGTTTTTTTTTCACTTGAATAATCTGTTTTAGCAGTGAAATCATTGGTAGTGTTTTAGATTTTTTTTTTGGCTAATCTAGTTGAGTTTTGGATTTGGGGTAATTTTGATTATTAATATTATATAAATATAAAAAAAATGTGTATTTATTTAACATTAAAACTGTATTCCTATAGTTTTATTTATTTATTTCTGTTTGTTTTATTCAATTATTCATTTTATTGAAATGTAACAACGACTGCGAATGTAAGGTATTCAAATTATATCTTATCATGCAATAATAGTATATAAAAGCACTTTAATGTCCTGAAGAGAAACTGTCAGTAATAAAAAAAAAAAAATTAATCTAGGCCTAGTACTTTCGAAGTTTTTCCCTCATATTCATGGCCAAAATAAATTATAAACTATTGATGTAATAATACTAAATAATAATGTGTGCAAATGCTTAGTAAATTAATTTCTCCATTTTCTTGAAATAGAAAAACACATGTCGCGTCTAATCGCGTTATCATTGCTAATAAAATACGCCTCCTTTATCTTTCTTTTACAATTGTTGGCTTCAGAGCACACTATTTTGGGGTTGGAGGATTCGAACACATGACCGGCCTGCTTCTCATGTTTGAAAAATATTGAGAAGTTATCATTATTCTTTTTTGCTCTTATATACGTATACATGTGCTGAGCAGCTCTATTATGGACAGTGGCCTTGGTTTCCCCATAGTATGTGGCTCTGCAATGTGGTTGATTTCTATATTAATTGGATATGCATTAATTATGTGATAGTAAGATAATATGTATAGCATTATGTTTAATAAGAGACATAAAAAAGGGATAAGTTCATTACATGATGATTGTGGAGTATATTTTCCACTACAGTTGCCATTCATTGCAAATATAATGTATCATTACCATGCACTCCATAGGCCAACCGTCAGAGATATTGCATTGGGGATTATATTTATCATGAAAGTCATGTAAATTACCAGGTTCTTTATCTTTGGATGCACAACTCAGATTCTGCTACATATTTTTTAATATATGTATTAATGAAAATGTTCATTTAAATATGGTAAACGAGCTAAGATATTCTAAAATGAATTTATATATAAATACGAGTGAATGAGTGTCAATGATTCAATAGTACCCTCTATATTAATATTCAAATATATTCCCTTTCCTAAGAGAAGAATATTATAACCCTCATAAGGGGGAATAAAATATAAAAGAAATCGCTCACATGTAGATATATTCCAAGAAAAATGGGAAATAAAGAAGGGTTATCGTTATTATTATATGAATGGAAAAGAGAGAGAGAGAATGGCGTAAAATAAACATGTTTATAAGACTTAAGCAAGAAAGTTGTTAAGTGACATCTAGTTGGATAAGTTTTGTGTGGACTGAAACAGTACCTACATTTATGATTAATAAAAAAGTATTAAAGAACTTATTTCTCTTTACTTTCAAGCAAAAAAAATTAATATTTTATAGATAAATAAATGATAATTGGATTTAGATGAAGAAAAATGGAGGAGCAAATCAATACACGAGCAAATAAATAGCAAATGGAGGCAGAATAGCCAACAGAGCAAGTATTGAAACAGTAGGAAGGTAATGTAAGACAAAAGGTACCCTAGGCCATGCCTACGCCCACAAACAAGAGAGTCAATGCACTGGATATATGGGTATGCATAGATAGAAAATATGCTGTTGGAAAAAAACTTCATATAAGAAGTTGAGCAGAAAAAATAAGAAATGCAGCAAAAAGTAATATAGTAGTACCAAAATGCAATGGATAAAAGATCTAAAAGTTAAACAAAAGCAGCAGAAAAGGAATTAAAAACTTGAACAAATGCAGAAGAAAAGAGATTCAGACTAGAAGAAAGGTCACAAAATGATATAGTAGCACAAAAGTTCAGCAGAAATGAAATTCAAAATTTGAAGAAATGCTGCAAAGAAGGAAATACTGAAGGCCAAAAAGCACTGCAAAGAGTTGCCGATCAAAAATGATGAAAATCTGAAAGGGTTTAAGCAATCTTGATAGAAAGCAAGGAAGAAAGTAAATAATTGTACAAGAATCTGTGGAAAACAACGAAAGCAGGAAGTGGAAGTTGATAGGAAAAAAATATATATTGACTGAGAGCAAATCATTAAAAGTTAATGTTGACCAGATACAAACACAAAATGCTATGCAGATTATTGTAGAAAGATGGAAAGGTTTGACATACAAGATCATGAGGGAGGCTAAGGACAGGTGGTTAATATAATGAACTAAATGAAAACTCAATGCACAAAAATAAAAGTCACTACTTAAAATTATTTTGCATCAAAAAATGTAAAATGAAAGAGAATTGGGTATAAATGTTGCCATGAAATGTGCGGATAGAGTGCTATAAACCAGTTTTAAAAATTCAAGTATTTACAGATAATGCAGGTGACATACTGATATCACACTTTGTTGGTCAATGCAGGTGACATACTGATGTCACACTTTGTTAGTATCCATAGCTAGTTTAGGGAAGATATAAGTTTTTGTGGCATATGGTTATCTCCAAGAGCATTTCAAAGGGTAGAGGAACAGTTTAATAAGAAAAAACACTCACATAATCATAATATCGAGAAAACAGTTTTAATTACTATTGGAATGAAGAATTTTAAGAATATATCCAATACAAGTTGAGGCAGTTGTGAAAGCTAATCCCAATACTTTAATTGTGGCAAATTTATCAACACTGACTGCCTATGATTTGACTGAGAAAGGTATGACGTAATATATCATTTAAAGTAAAAGAATGCTTTCAATAACCAAATGAAATTCTATAGTACAGGTGGACAAATTTCTCAATGTCATTGTCATGAGTATGCAGTGTCAGTAAAAAATTCTCTGGGTAGAAAATATAGCCTTTCATAAATCTTGTAAAGAAACCAATATAGGATGTATGAAGATAAAAAATGGTCTTAGACACCAGTCATATAAAAAAATTGAAAGAGAAATAAACATAGATAGTGATAGTGTCGAAAAAAACATAATAGGAAGGGGATAAAATCTACCCAATTTGAGCCAATCAAGCATACTTCTCAGTCACTATCAGGATTCCTAGGCCTAGTATAAATAATATGTCAATCTAAATCAGTAATAAAAGTGAGGAGAGAAAAAATTAAAATTTCTATATAATTCCCAGGTTTTAAGGCAATACTGAGGTCACCAAACAATCTCAGAATTACAGATTGAGGAAAATGAGAAGTGGTGTGTGTGAATATGTTCAGAAATTCTACAACACTTAAGATTGTGGTGCGTTGGTCTTTATTTCTTAGTTTTGTCACTGATATTGGAAGTTTTGTGTTGAATAATTATGTGATTATTTTTGAGGATGTTTGGGAATTTTAAGAGTATCGGATAAGATCACCTGGGCCAATCTTAGTCTTCTGAAGACAATAAATTACATAAGAAAACATTACATATTTAATTAGTTAATTTAGAAGTTACAGACTTTTTTGCCTTTCAAGCAATAGCTTATCCTAATTTGTACCCATGTATTGATGTGTTTATTCAGCAGTTGTTGGATATTGTGATAAAAATCCTTTTTGGAAAGATAGAATGTTTTTTGTTTTTTTTTTACCTGCAGTGTTTAATCAGGGTTTTGGTAGTAATTCTAGAAGTTGAGATACAAAGAAATTATTTGATTGCTTTACAGTTGAGTTGCAGTAAATCAAAAATATGTATATACATTCAATTAGAGGAGATTTGAATTCAAAGCGTAGGTAGACAATTATCAATTAATACGGCAATAAATCTTTGGAACAGAGCAATAAATGTTACTTTAATAAGCCAAGCTTTCTTACACAGCATATATTTGTCTAAGAACGATTATTTATTGTTTTGTAGTAAACATTTATTATGTAAAAATTGATAATTGCGTACATCCTCTTATAGAATATATTTTATTGTATATATGAGAAAATCGTGTCCAAGACAGAGACGTTAACTTATTTTTTTTCAGAAACGATCTAAAATTAAACAGAAATGATATAAGAGTATAATATTTATTTATTTTACGCAAGATAAACGAAGTGGATGGCAAAAATCTGGTGAGATGGGATATACTATTTACTGATATGAAACTAAATTATTGGATAAATATCATAATATGAGAAGATGCCCTAGTGGTAATGATAAAATTGATTGCTTGTTAAAAATGGATTGAAGTTAGCCTCTATGATTATTTTTTTTTATTTTTGACAAATTAGATATATGCCAGCACATTGTAATACCAAAATCTTTGAGTATTTAAAACCTGAGAAAATAAATGCGTTTTTATTATATCAAAATCCTGATTAAACAAATACTATTTAAAATTAATATAATAAAATATTGGAAAGATTTAGATAGGAAAGATGTAAGATTTGAAATACCAGGCACATTTAAATCTGGAGCCTAATTGTAAATATAAAAAATTTGAACTCAGACTTTCAAGCCACTTCGCTCACTATCCATACTATCTCATACCACCGATACACATGATGGCACACATGCATAAAAAATAAATAATCACCAATATGTTGTGCTAAACCAGAACTCATCAGTTGGTCCAGATCACCATCTCCCATATATATATGAAAAACAAAAAACAAGTTAAAAACTTGCTAACGCTTGTATTTATGTCAAAAGATGGCGTTCTACCAAAAACACCGTCAAGCGTTTGTTTACATAAACGTCAGAGCATGCATTCACTATCTCTAACTTTAATTCCACTTTCAGATCATGATTTCAAGCTATTTGCTATCGTCAGTGAAAGACAGGAATTTTAGAAACTAGATCTAAACACAAAGTTTCTATTCAGCTTGCAAGCGTGAATCTTTTAGACACGTAATGTCTTCAAACTCAGCATAGCAAGCCAGATAGCTACATGGGTCTGATCTCAGTTCAGCATCACCACATAGTAGAAGCCTCTGCAATATATATCATTGCTAGAAAGATCTCAAAGGTACATTTATGAAAAACAAAAAACCAAGTTAAAAACTTGCTAACGCTTGTATTTATGTCAAAAGATGGCGTTCTACAAAAATCAATTGTATGAATGGCTGAAGTGTTGGAGTAGGTTGAAACCCATCAATTAAAGTATATATATATATATGGTGGTTGGTAATCTGGAATAATTGATGAGCACTGGTTTAGCACAAAGCAATTATACTGGTGACTATTAATATTTTTGCATGTGTGGGGTCATGTGTATCCATAGTTTGAGATAGTGTGGATAGTGAGTGAAGTGGCTTGAAAGTCTGAGTTCAAATCCTTTATATTTACAATGAGGTTCCAGGATTAATATTGCCTGGTATTTCAAATCTCACATATTAATCCTGCATTCTGCCCATCCCTCTATGTATTTAAATGGTTACTGTCTCATATGTGATGTGTCAGAGTGACTTTTGGTCAACATGTGTATGACAGCAATATTGGCATCAGCATGGGATTTGGGAATTCTATCATCACATTTTCAATGATATAGATAGCTGAAGAGTTGGAGGTTAGATTAGGTTGAAACCTGTCAATTAAAGTGTAAGGATTTGCTATCTTAATATGAAGTGAGCACTGATTATATATATATATGATAAACAAAAATGCAAGTTAAAAAACTTGCTAACGCTTGTATTTATGTCCACAGATGGCGTTCTACCAAAAACACCGATCAAGCATATGTTTTGTTTACATAAACATCAGAGTAGCATTCACTATCTCTAACTATAATTCCACTTTCAGATCATGATTTCAAGCTATTTGCTATCATCAGTGAAAGACAGGAATAAAGAAACTAGATCTAAATACAAACTCTGAGCGTTTATGAAACAATTTCTATTCAGCTTGCAAGCGTGAATTTTTTAGACACGTAATGTCTTCAAACTCAGCATAGCAAACCAGATGGCTATATGGGTTTGATCTCAGTTCAGCATCACCACATAGTAGAAGCCTCTGCAATCTATATCATTGCAAGAAAGACCTCAAAGGTACATTTATGATAAACAAAAATGCAAGTTAAAAAACTTGCTAATGCTTGTATTTATGTCCACAGATGGCGTCCTACCAAAAACACCGATCAAGCGTATGTTTTGTTTACATAAATGTCGGAGTAGCATTCACTATCTCTAACTATAATTCCACTTTCAGATTATAATTTCAAGCTATTTTTGTTTATCATAAATGTACCTTTGAGGTCTTTCTTGCAATGATATAGATTGCAGAGGCTTCTACTATGTGGTGATGCTGAACTGAGATCAGACCCATATAGCTATCTGGTTTGCTATGCTGAGTTTGAAGACATTATGTGTCTAAAAAATTCACGCTTGCAAGCTGAATAGAAATTGTTTCATAAACGCTCAGAGTTTGTATTTAGATCTAGTTTCTTTATTCCTGTCTTTCACTGACGATAGCAAATAGCTTGAAATCATGATCTGAAAGTGGAATTATAGTTAGAGATAGTGAATGCTACTCTGACGTTTATGTAAACAAAACATACGCTTGATCGGTGTTTTTGGTAGGACGCCATCTGTGGACATAAATACAAGCATTAGCAAGTTTTTTAACTTGCATTTTTGTTTATCATAAATGTACCTTTGAGGTCTTTCTTGCAATGATATAGATTGCAGAGGCTTCTACTATGTGGTGATGCTGAACTGAGATCAGACCCATATAGCTATCTGGTTTGCTATGCTGAGTTTGAAGACATTACGTGTCTAAAAAATTCACGCTTGCAAGCTGAATAGAAATTGTTTCATAAACGCTCAGAGTTTGTATTTAGATCTAGTTTCTTTATTCCTGTCTTTCACTGATGATAGCAAATAGCTTGAAATCATGATCTGAAAGTGGAATTATAGTTAGAGATAGTGAATGCTACTCTGACGTTTATGTAAACAAAACATACGCTTGATCGGTGTTTTTGGTAGGACGCCATCTGTGGACATAAATGCAAGCGTTAGCAAGTTTTTTAACTTGCATTTTTGTTTATCATAAATGTACCTTTGCGGTCTTTCTTGCAATGATATAGATTGCAGAGGCTTCTACTATGTGGTGATGCTGAACTGAGATCAGACCCATATAGCTATCTGGTTTACTATGCTGAGTTTGAAGACATTACGTGTCTAAAAAATTCACGCTTGCAAGCTGAATAGAAATTGTTTCATAAACACTCAGAGTTTGTATTTAGATCTAGTTTCTTTATTCCTGTCTTTCACTGATGATAGCAAATAGCTTGAAATCATGATCTGAAAGTGGAATTATAGTTAGAGATAGTGAATGCTACTCTGACGTTTATGTAAACAAAACATACGCTTGATCGGTGTTTTTGATAGGACGCCATCTGTGGACATAAATGCAAGCGTTAGCAAGTTTTTTAACTTGCATTTTTGTTTATCATAAATGTACCTTTGAGGTCTTTCTTGCAATGATATAGATTGCAGAGGCTTCTACTATGTGGTGATGCTGAACTGAGATCAGACCCATATAGCTATCTGGTTTGCTATGCTGAGATTGAAGACATTACGTGTCTAAAAAATTCACGCTTGCAAGCTGAATAGAAATTGTTTCATAAACGCTCAGAATTTGTATTTAGATCTAGTTTCTTTATTCCTGTCTTTCACTGATGATTGCAAATAGCTTGAAATCAAGATCTGAAAGTGGAATTATAGTTAGAGATAGTGAATGCTACTCTGACGTTTATGTAAACAAAACATACGCTTGATCGGTGTTTTTGGTAGGACGCCATCTGTGGACATATATATATATATATAATTAGTTTCCAACCAGTAACCACCTAAACATTCACAGTAAATATAGCAACCAATATTTCTAACTGCTGTCAAGGCAACCTTCACACCTTTTAATAGCAAGAATGGATATATATATATATATGGGAGATGGTACTCTGAACGAACTGACGAGTGTTGGTTTAACACAAAATATTTATATTGCTGATTATTTATCTTTTCTGCATGTGTGTGGTCAGGTATATCAGTAGTATGAGATAGTGTTGATAGTGAGTGAAGTGGCTTAAAAGTTTGAGTTCAGATCCTCTATATTTACAAATAGGCTCCAGGTTTAAGAGTGCCTGGTATTTCAAATCTTACATATTGAGCCTGCATTCTGCCCATTCCTTTATGTATTTAATAAATTGTCTTTTTTCATCACCACTAATAATGTAATTATAAAATATGTGATATTTTCCACATAGTGAAGTTATACCTAAGCACTTTCAGGATTTAATATTCCAATCCCATACTCACAGCTTTAAGAATGAAGATTTTGTTGTGAATTGTTGTACATATATGCAAAGGAGCTTGAATTTTTAATTAATTAGTCCATTGTTTGGAGAGACCAAAGCATGCCTCTCTTCTATTAATGTCACTGAGGTCATTTGCTATGTAATAAGCTTTCTTAACTTTTTTTTGGCATTGTGTTTCTCTGTGCACATTATTTGTGCAGAAATGGGTTCCAATAAGAGGACTGTAGCTGCTTGGTGGTCCCAAAAGATCAATGGTCCTTCATATTTATTTTCTACTCTATTATATGCATATTTTTGTTGGTAAACTCTTGTATTGATGTTAGCCTAAGTCTCACCATAATAAGATGATTTACAGCTTCAATGAGGGCAGGCTATGTTATAGACTACATGAGGGCTTGATCTTTATCTATTTTATCATTGGAGTTATTTATTAGTCTGTTAGTGTTGGGTGTGTTATGAAGCTAAATTTAAAATTGTTAATCATTTTTTAGCAATTTTTGATGTTAAATTTAGTATGAAAGAATTGTCAAGTATTTCTTAACTCAATAATATACAGCCTGAGTTTTTTTATAAAATATTTTTATTCTCTGATAGATAATACTGAAGCAGTCAAATATGTTGCACACATTTTGCTTCACTATCTAGTGATATTTGAAACCTTCAAACATGGGTTCGAACTCAGTCATGTAATAATAAATCACTAGGGAGTGCAGGTATACAAATGCACATGATTGTTTATTTTTTTAAGCTTTATTCTCATGCAATATCAATTTAGTTATAAAAACGTATAAATTTCTATCACAGTAAACTATCACGCATGTGTGTGTGTAACAGATAAACATAATAATTTTATTAAAAGCATTTATATTGCATCTATATTTTTATTCATGTATTTTTATTTGAGAGGAAGTTCACGAGATTAACGCAAAATTAGCAAACAAAAGACGTGCCTTATTTTAAATCCAGAAAAGATTTTTTTTTTATTTTGACATAGGTTTATTTTGAAAATTCACGTTACTTAAAATTTATCCTGCAGCTCTATTTTTAGCTCAAAATAGACTAAGACCGGCTCTCTCGAATTTGATCTCGTTCATATTTTAAAATTAGAGATATCACTGTTGACCGTTAGCGGACATCCGGGGATTACCAGAGGCAGTCAAAATGAGTATAAATACAACCGCATTTTCTAGCTAAAAAGACTTGTATCTTATTTCTAAACATTGTTGTCAAAAGAATCTACATCACTCAAAATTTTAAAATGGATTGTGAGTAGAAAGAAAATTTGCTTCCCTGATCTCTCTGAGATTGGACCCATGCCAATGTACTTGTAAGCCATCACCTCATGAATGCTGCCAAAATGAACTATAAAATACACTACGAAAGGATATTAACCACTATTTTACCGAAATTATACCAAATTAATTATATTTCTTCAAAAATAAAATCAACACGTGTGTACCCGGCCATCAAATCGTCCAACAGAAAGGTAATTCCCTGCCACAATATGAACTCTAAAAACTCTCATCTAAATCTTTTATTAGTCGTAAACTGTAAAATTCAACCTCTAACTATGTAAAGTTATTTTGCTTAAAGTGTATCTTTGTAATATTTCCATTTTGTAGTCTTGATTTTTTTTAAAAATGTAATTGCTTATTTTTCTATCGGTAATGCCAAGCCCATTATTAACTGCTTAAACAATGACTTTCTTGTTGCTTTAATATATAAATTTTATTTGATTTTCTAAACTCAATTGCTGGGTTTTCACTATTACTGCCTTATTATTTTTAAATGTGGCAATTTTAATTTGATATTATGTTAATCATACCCATTTTAATATGCTAATAATTCAATCTGGTGAATCAATCTTATCTTATTTTACTATTCCGCCATTATGGAATTTTAAATCGTAAACGTAAGCTTTCTTACTAAATTATAAAATTCGCCCAGTTGAAAAATATTCCTAAACTGTTTTTATTAATTTATATCATGCTATCCATTATCATTTCAAATATATTATTAACTATCATTTCACGCTATTGATTAACATTAAGTAAATTTAGTATTAAATAAATTGAAGTTCAGATCCTTACTTTTAGTTGATGATTCAGTATATAATTAGCCTGCCATCTAATGATAATATAAGTAAATAATTTTTCAAATGTATTGATATGTGTTTAATGAAGGGAATTTTAATTTTCATTTTTATTATTGATATGCTAAATAATCTTTTAGGCAAATTGTGTGCCCCTTTTGGGATTGCTTATATTTTATCATTTCATTACGCTAGGCTTACTTACTTGTTAAGGCCATAAAAAAATCAGTGTTAATACATACCTGAAAGCCCTTGTGATGCATGTCGATGATAGCATTCATAAATCAAAATGTTGTTTTGTCATACTTTCCCTCGTTACCAGAATCCTTAAAGCACATTACTCGGCAGAGTGTGGAGGCCCCAACTCCAAAGGTTGTATTTGGTTGCGTAGGCTCTATTATGGGTTAACATTCGAAATTCATGGAACCATAGTATCTTGCCAACCACTTCTTTGGATGCCATCTGTCACAAGCGCAGATGAGCTCATATATTTTCGTTCTCAAGTTGATGAAGCTTTTCATCCTTCTTAACATTATCATTTGGTCCACACGCTATCATTTATACTTCCTCATATATTTTATTCGTCTGTAAGTCATAATGATATGATTTCCTAAGCCACCCCAAGTTCCCATATTATAATATAAATTTAGCTTGCCCTATCATGTGTTATAGCCTATTAGCGCTATCCGCCCTCTCGTTAAACCACCTTACATACGTTGAGAATTAACTTCTAATAAAGCCTATAAAAGTCAGGTCATGTGACTAAATGTCGAGATAATTATGCTTTTTCCTATTCCATACATAAATTGTAAATGCTGAATACATTTTATAAAGATAATTAATCTGTCTTTAATATAATTATGATAAAATCCATATATAATTAAAATTCGTTAGATTATTTGTTATTCAAACTATCATAGTGTTCATGATAGAAGCCCATGTATAGTTATTGAAATCCATTAGACTCTTTGTTATTTAAAATATCATAGTGTGAGTAATAGAAGCCCTGCAAACTATATTTTAAATTAGCATATTAAGCCGCATCATTTTGATTAATTAATTTTTTTATTAATATGTGTATTTGGTATTGGCACATCCATAAATCCTTAAGTTATGTTGCTAAGGTCAGTATGGAATGCACACGTAAATATTGTGTGAAACCCAGATAGAGTATTCTTTATGTGTAATCAGATTTATGACGTGTTTAAGTCTCTATATCCATTTGCTCATATACTAAATTAATTGCATTATTAATATTGTTCTAAATAAACTCATAGTTAATAATCTATTCTTTGGACATTTTATTAATTCACGCATGCACATCTGTTATTATATTGTGTCATCTGTTAGTTAATCATTAGATCTCTTGTGTCTCTGCTGACCCTCTGGGACGGGGATTGTTAGAAATTTCATTTGCTATCATCCAGAAGTGTTGTTCGTAATGTTATAGATGTGGGAAATGGGCAATAGGGCAGAGTTTATGAGTATTCCTGACCTGTGTATCTCGCATATGATTGAACTCTAGGTACTTTTTCTTAGATGCTAATTCTTGTTAGACAAACATACAATTCTGACTGGTACAATACTGTGTTTAAAGCCTATGTTGGTCATTTCCTTTCTATCCACTCTGTATTTACATAAATGCTGATTTCTGAATAGGAAAGCATTCATATTTGCCCATTTATATGTGCTGGGGGTGTTAACCTCTTATATGCAACAGTTTAATGATTATTCTGTAACCTATGTATGTGTTCTCTTTTTTATCATTAAGTCTAGATATTTTATTTCTTGTTTCTCATTTTCATCAGTTTTATTGAGAGTTAAACCTGAGATGGCTTAAAAGTCATTTTGTATGCTGGTAATAGTGGAAGTTTTTGCTGCAATGAACGAGATAAGTTAAAACTGTCTAAAGAAGAAGTTGAAAATACTTGCTTAAAATTGCAAGAAGCATATAATAAAAAAGAATGCTGTTTTAATGCTGAAATTGACCATGTGAAATTGCAATACTGTCCTATATCTGATGGGTCAGAGTGACTTCAGGTGGCATGACAACAATATTGGCATCAGCATGGGATTTGGAAATTCTTGCATCAGATTTTCAATGGTATGGATGGCTGAAGAGATGGAGGTTGGAGTAGATTGAAGTCTATCCATTAAAGTGTAAAGATTTGCTATCTTAATATAAACTGAGCAGTGATTATATATATATAGTCCCCTTTTGATTAAGTCCAAATGAATTTACCGAGTCAATTTTTTTTATAAAAAAATTAAAGTTAAAGATACATTTTAATTGGTATAACTATTGTGTAATGTTGGCAATGTTTTAAGTGCTTTTTAGAGTAAAGAGAGTTGTAAATGCATAAAAACTATACTAATATGTTAAAAATAATCAAGTTAAAGCTAAACATTCTAATTTTGTATGGTTGGGAATACTGACCATAGTAAAATAATATATTAAAAGTCTTCTTAAACAAGTGCTAAAACTTAAATTTAAAGTAGTGACTTAAAATTAAATAAATTAAGGTATTTTAAATAAAAAATATACTTAATATTTTGTGTTATGAATTATTTATTTAAAATATAATATTTTGTGGTGGATAAATGTGTTTAGTTAATAGTATTAAAATTATTATTTTAAATTCTATTATATTATTATTCTTTAATATAATGCTTTTTGTAATTAAATATTATTTGTTAGCAGACAGAAAAAAAATTGTTACATTTTGTCTGGTTAAATCATGTGACCAGTAAATGTTCATACTTGTGTGCTTACAAGTTTTCTAATAAAGTTTCAAAATTACTTTAGAATTGTGCTAAAAATGTGAAAACATTTATTTGTCACAAGATAAAGAGTAACTGTTATAAAATATTTAATTGGGTGGTTTTTAAAGATATGTTGTTAATAAAATTAGATTTTTTGAAATAGATACATTGAAAATAAATATTAGATGAATTAATAAAATATTATTTTTAGAATGTTATTTTAAAAGATATAATTTGTTTGAATAAAAGTATAAAATTAATTTAGAATTAAATAATATAATATTTATTATTTTAAAAATGAGTCATAAGTTTTATTTTTATTTTTAATTGTGCAATATTGGCTAATGTGAAAATTAGATCACCAGTTAAAAATCTAATAGCCAATTAAATCATCAGTTCAATTTACCATAAAAGTAGATGTCCACATGTTTCTGGGTGTTAAACTACTAAACATTGCATGATCTCCATCTCTATACTAGCACATAATTTGTTGTAAACAAAGGCAAAACTCTCCATACAGTAGTGCCACCCTGTGCCAAACAGAGTAATCAATGGATACCCATATGACTATATAAGCTATTGAGCTTAGATTGAAGATATTAACAATGTTTTCAATTTCATTCTCATAGTTTTGTAGTAAAGTTGAGTTAAAAGGTGGCTGCTGGAGGGTTGCATTAGATCCTAAGATCTAGGTGCAGTGCTCTCAGATCCAAGGCTCCCCACTGATGATGGTCACAAGCCAGAAACTAGTCTGGGGATATTGGATGAGTAGGCACTAGATAGGGATTTTATGCACAAGCCTCCTGGCATCCATTGATTATTCTGTTTGGCACAGGGTGGCACTACTGTATGGAGAGTTTTGCCTATGTTTCTGGATGCTTTAATAATTCAATTCAATTGTTTGCTTTTCATAACTTCAATAAATATTTAATAAGTAGATAATTATCTTGATAATTATATTTTATAATATCAAAGTATTGTCTAGTCTATTACTTGAAATTATTTTTTTTAAATAAGAGCATTGAAAATTATAAGCATATTAAGTTAAAATCATGCATTGTTAAAGCAATAAAATTTCCTCTCGTTTCTGTTAAAACTTAAACCAGCTGCACAGTAGACAATGGAATTCATACCAGAAATAAATATATATTTGAGGAAAGTAAGGATGGAGGTACAGATCCTAAATGAAAATATAATTCCAGAAATATTAATGGAAAAAATATATCATTGTTTATTTTAATATTTTGGACATTATCAAGGAAAAGTTTGTCAAAAATTTAGTTTAAATGCATTATATTGTGAGAAAAGATAGCCATATCTAAAAAGCAAAGTTACATGATAAAAACTTTGACTTTTAATATTTTTACAAAAAGTATATTTTTAAACGAGTTGCCGAAAATATTTCTTTTAAAATATTTTAAAAGAAATATTTTTAAAAAAAGTTTATTGTGAACTTTTTCTTTAAATGAGAAGGATATAAACCGATAGTACAGGAAATATATTTTTATATGACAAGTTGTCATTATAACAGAAAAACACATTTATTTATTTAATATTTTAAAACTGATTTTGGAAAATTATTCTTTGGAAAAGAAATACCTGGGTAATTAAAATTATGCTAACAAAATAACTTCATAATGTCCTTATTAAATTATGAAAAGCTAGTTTTAATGTACTATATGTGTGTATTTTCTGTACAAATATGCATAAATCTATATAGCCATAACTGATGCATCAAAAGCCCATGTAGGATCCTAGTAAACAGGAAAACTTCATAGGATTATTTTAAAACTCTCCCAGTGATATATCAATTGAATAATCATTGTCCTGAAAGCTATAGACAACAAACTATAAATTTTATGAACTTTCAACAAAGGATTAATTATTATTTTTATAAATAATTGCAGATGTAAAAGATGACTTCACTTCATTTTTTTATTTCTTTCTTTTTATCATTTATGAATTTACTACACTGTGTGTGTCAAGGGAAAGAAAGCTCTGTGTTTTGTTTTCAAGTGTTAAACAGTAGTGTTGTCTTAGCAATCATGCCGGGGAAGAGAAAAGTTTTTGATCTAAAGTGTTGGACAATAGTTGTTTTACCAAACATTTTGGGAAAAGAAAAAGAAAAGTGTCTATGAAGGACTTTTAATAAAGAAACATTAGAAGAAAAGAACATTTGTTTAATTTACTTTATGATGGATTGGGTTTTTTGCGTAAATATGGTCTTAATTATCTTTTTATTTACTAATAATTGTATTAAATTAGTTATCATTTTTAGGCAGGAAAGTTACATATAAATTATCTATTAACATATTATAATAATTATCGTAAAGGATATTTAATTTTTTGTAAAGTTTTTTATAGATATTTTTTCTAAGTACGATAGTTCTTGCTAAGTAAATGCTATTAGTGTTTAATATTTTTTTTTTATGAAATGTGGACCAGAAAACGTCTAAAAGTGACCAACTAGCAATTTGTTACTGTAAGTAAAAATTTGTAAAATATATTAATTTTCACATGTTTTTTTTTATTTTTTTAGATTGCTTGGAATATTTTTATAGCATTACCTTATCATATAAATGTATGAATATGCCTGTGTACAATAAATATGCATAGAACTTATTATTTTATTGCTCTAGAAATAGGAGGTAGATTTTTTTTTTAAGAAGATATGTGTATTTGTTTTTATATATACTAATGTAATATGATTTAATGATACACATAATTTATATGATTTTTTAGTAAAGGGACCCTATAATTTTAAAATGTTTAAGGTATTGATTTAATACATTAATACAAAATCATTTGTATTTTTATTACTGAATTTTGAAAATGAAATAACTTTTTTTCTTGTTTAGTAGTTTAAATTGTTGAAGTAGTGTGTGGATCTTATTTATTGTTTTAGTATAATGTTTGATAATTTTGCGATGTAGATTGATAAATCTATTATGAAATTTTTAAGTGGTAGTGAAATTGGGATTATAAAAAGAAACCAAAAGGATGGTTATATGTCAGATTTATGGGGAATAGAAAGTAATTTTATTATCTTAGTTTTTATGCAGGCACAGATAATGTATCCCTGTGACTTGTATATTTTCCATGGGCAGTGTCTTTCTTAGTATTGAGTATTTTAATGTTCGATGGAGCTGAATAAATAGCCTGGACATTATTTTTATAGTGGAGGTCATTAGATAGAAAAATCACGCCTCTTTGTATGCACTGTTGCCGTGTTGATTATCCTATATATGTTTATACTATTGAGTCTATATTCTAGTTAGTTCTTGCCTACATGTCGAATCGCTATCGCTATCATAATTTCGAAAGTTATTCCATTGTACAGAACTGTATTTATGAAGGAGAATAATAAATAATTTTTGGGAATTGTAGAATCGTTACTTTTGAAAGAGGATATGTTTTCTTGCTTTGGTTTATGTTGAGATGAAATACAAATGAGATTGAAAGTAAACTCAAACTATAAGGATAAAAAAATCATAAATATTTCCGTAATTTATTAAAACTATTTTTAATATATATATATATATATGTAAAGTTAAGAGCGTGCTAATAGCTCTAAACAAGCTTTTTTTTTTTTTATTTATGATAAATGCTACTACAAGAGAAGGCATTCAAATCGTGGTCCCCATCCCCAGACCGGTTTCGACCTATGGGTCTCTTCAGTGAGGAGTTGGGACATTAGATCTAAAAAACCAACTCAAGCAAAGCATTTATCTAAAAGATAATTGTTAGAAAAAGATCTGAAACTTTTAGACATCTACATGTCTTTAAAGTCAGCTCTCCAACTGAAAAAATCATATGGGCCTGAACTTAATTCAGATACTCCATATATTAGTAGGCTTAGCTCTTTAATTTAGCTAAAGCCACAACAGCAAAATAATAATAGTAATAGTAACAAGTCAGAAGTCACATGACTTAAGTGCAAGCTATATATAAGTCATGTGACTTCTGACTTGTTACTATTACTATTATTATTTTGCTGTTGTGGCTTTAGCTAAATTAAAGAGCTAAGCCTACTAATATATGGAGTATCTGAATTAAGTTCAGGCCCATATGATTTTTTCAGTTGGAGAGCTGACTTTAAAGACATGTAGATGTCTAAAAGTTTCAGATCTTTTTCTAACAATTATCTTTTAGATAAATGCTTTGCTTGAGTTGGTTTTTTAGATCTAATGTCCCAACTCCTCACTGAAGAGACCCATAGGTCGAAACCGGTCTGGGGATGGGGACCACGATTTGAATGCCTTCTCTTGTAGTAGCATTTATCATAAATAAAAAAAAAAGCTTGTTTAGAGCTATTAGCACGCTCTTAACTTTACATATTAGTAAGTGCAAGCTATATATAAGTCATGTGACTTCTGACTTGTTACTATTAATATATATATATATATATATATATATATATATATAAGTGATAATAAATTATTCATGAGATTTTTGAATAATTTTTGAATATTTTAATTGTACATGATAATGCATATTTTTGAAGAATAAAACATCCAGAGAAACGACATATCATAGAACATGTTTTGTAACACGCATAAACACACACATAGGATTATTGTATTAGAGTAGTGCCAAGCAAGATATGTAAAAGAAAGTTAATCATATTATTTTATTTAAGTCCATTTATTTATTTAACGAACCAAAATAAATATTTTTGAATAATGTCAGCTCTATCATAGTAGTATTTTAATTAATTGATGACAAAATCTATGAACATATATCAGAATGGATGTTACTTCAGTAGTTTATGTTTCATATTTTTGTGTATGATTATGAAAAACATATTATTAATACATGTCAATTAATGGATACTATATTAAACCATAAATGTATACGGAATTAGTAGTAGTAGTATTATTCTTATTGCAAAGAAATATGAAAAGTTATAAGTCGGAGTAAAGGCTTATGTACTTGTAGGTTTTTATTATTTTTATTTTATTTTAAAATGAAGTATGTCATTTACCTATGATGTAACTATAAATATTGTCCATAGTTGCTGTTTAAAGTCTATAATAAATTTTGTTAAACTTGTTTTATAAAACTTTGTGTCGCATTGATTCTTCACATTACAAATATATGATTTCCAGATATTAACCCAAACATAATATTTGCACAATACGAATATAATTATTTACTTAAGAAATTACAGTGTTTTATCATATAATTTATTTTATAAATTTCATTTTACATTATTATTATCATTATGGCCATAATTAATTATATAATTTATTGCATAGAATTATAACGTTATTCGTTGTCACATATTCTCAGATTATGAGATTATATTACATATTC